>CAIGQQ010004837.1:14447963-14471307 GCA_903798035.1 Danio albolineatus | reverse complement strand
CCTTAATTTTCTAAAATTGCTTAAGCAAGTGGTTGTAAACTATTTATATGGATGAATTTATTTATGTTTTTATGCCTTTTATTTTAACAAAACATAAGAACAATAACCACAGATTACAACCAACAAATTTCTCAACCTCACAGCATCATCACAGCACATAATGAAGATCAAAAAGTAGACAAATAAAAATACATAATGTAATAATAATAATAATAATAAAAGAATACATAAATTAACCAAGGTGTATGGTGATCTAAGGTTTTGCAAAAAGGTACCTGAAATCATAGGACCTACTTACTCAAGCAAAGGACAAAAATAATTAATTTTTCTATATGACCAGTGGGTAATAAGATCAAATATTACTTAATGCCATTCTGATACTGTTGGTGGTTTATCAGAAATCCATTTAAGTAATATACTCTTACAGGCAGCAAAGGTAAGAAAGTTAAACAACTTCCTGTTTGTTGCATTATTTATTAGTTAATATTAATTCATTAATTATTATCAGCAATACATAACAATATGGGCTGAGTTTAAACACAAGTTAAATTTGTAATTTTTTTAACTTAATTTGTTTAAATTCAGCTTATAAAGAATTGTTTGCAACAATTTGCAGTAAACCATTTTTTTTCAGTGTTGTTACTGTTATGTCATTTGGGGAACCAAGTACATTCTGGGGATCTAAAGGGTCTCTCTCTTTCTCTCTGTTAAATGTTCCAGGGAGGGTTTTTGTAATATCTTGTCGAGAACATTCTGGTAACATTGCATTCACATTAAAAACCTTTCCTGGCAAATCAACAGAGATTCTTCTGTGAACCAGTAACTAGCATTAACAAACAATCAGAAATTGTGAGCTGGGTGTAATATGTCTACAAACTGTATCACAGTCATTGATAAATCCTCTCCTGTGGCCTTATGGGATAATAGTAGTCGTCATATGCACACTTTAGTATCTTGTCAAAAGCAGTATGTTATGAGTACTTTCTGCACATTTTTCTTAATACTGTGAATCGGGCATATTACTCTTGTCGAATACAGTATTTAACATAAAGTAAGGGAGTATGTGTTTTTGGATGAACCACATCAGCTAGGGCTGCACAATATTGGAAAAATCTGACATTTCGATATATTCTTTTTCTGCGATAAGGGCGCTCCAAACAGGATTTTTGCAGCCAATAATGAGTACCGATTACTTGTAATGGTGATCGACCGATTCAGAGTACCAATTCTGATGCTTTAAGCGTTATATAACTTTGCCATTGCATTAGCACATTTTCCCTCTGAGTATGAGCTCCTGTCTTACTTAAGTGAATAAATTAAGTATGTTACATACATGTAATGGTTGGAAGCAGCTTTACAAAAAATAACAGATAAAAAAGACAGAAAAAAATGGTATAAAATATTACTAACAATGCAATTTGGAAACATTGCTCGTGTTGTAGCACTGCGGGTGTAAAACCTGGGCTTACACGTGCATCTTCCTCTGCTTGTAAACTCGTGAACTTGTAAAACAAACACTTGTGATTGGTTCATGAGATCGGCCAGATCAGCAAGTACCGATCGAGTCGTGACAAATTGATCTGAACATCCCTGTCTGTGAATATTTATTGTGATATTAATATATTTGTCACCAGATGACTTGAATAGCTCAATTTGAAAGAAACACTTAGGAAGAAGAATGATATGATTTTGTATGCCAGATAAATATTCTTTATTTATTGGTGAGTTTAACTGTTTTCGAATATAAGTTAAGTAATCAAATGTACGCAAATAAAACTTCATAGTTTTCATTGTGTAAAAGTTAAATGGAATACTTTTTTTATTTTTTCTTGTACACAAATAATTTAAATGCACTTGAAATCTTACCTTAAAAAAGGCAAACAATCACTCTTTCACTCTATTAAGGTTAAACTTTACTCAACAATATGGTTCTTGGTCAGCTATAATTCCACTCAAATTGCCTGAGGGACGAATAAATAGAGCTGAACTTGACATTGGAGATCCTGCAATGTGACTATAGCGAATAATCACATTGCAATATCGATGCTGAAGCGATATATTGTGCAGCCCTGCCATGAGCCTTGGGCTTTATAACCCTATGGGTATTTAAGTTTATTCATTAATTTTCTTTTCGGGTTAGTCCCGTTATTAATGTGGGGTCGCCACAGTGGAATGAACCGCCAACTTATTCAGCATATGTTTTAAGCAGCGGATGCAGGTAAACATCCATACACTCTCATTCACACACATACACTACAGACAATTTAGCTTACCCAATTCACCTATACCACATGTCTTTGTACTTGTGGGGGAAACCGGAGCACCCAGAGGAAACCCACAAGAACACTGGAGAACATGCAAACTACACACAAAAATGCCAACTGACCCGGCCGAGGAACCAGCAACCTTCTTGCTGTGAGGCAGTCATGCTACACACTGTGCACAATGACACCTGGGTATTAAAGTCTTATTACATAAGTGTACATAATTATATTTTTTCAAAGATGGCATTTTTAAGCCATAATTGGTGACAGAAAGTATTTGTACAATAACTCAGGGGTTTCCAAACTTTTCAGCTTGCGACCCCCATAATAACAATTCCAGTGACTTGACTCCCACTATCCTTGGGGGTGGTTATAAACATACAAACATTGCACACAACGGTGCACACACACCAGTAGGAACTATATAAACCAGCTTATTGACAACACAAAAACGTGCAACAGTCTAACAACCATATAATTTTTAGTCATTATTGATTTGTTTAATGTAATATTAACCTCACTTAATGAGAATGGTGGGCAATATTTACAGCACAAAACTATTCTTGGTTTAGTTTTTGAGACCGCCACTTGGAGATCATCCTATGTTCAGTTGTGGCCTTTATTTTTAATGTACGCGAGTACAGTAAAGGTGCCAAAGTTTAACACTGTGCCATGAATTCAATCTGCTGCAATCTAGCGTAATAACCCCAGCGTTCACAATCCAGTGGAAGAAAAATTAAAAGGCTAATTACTTTTTGCATGTTGTTTTTTATGTAATTATTAAATACTATTTGTATTATGTATAAATATAGTAATTCTAATACTTAGAATTATATGAATATATACATATATGATATTTTTGGAAATCACCAAGCGATTAGGATTAGCATAAGAATAAGCAAATAAGCACATTAAATGTAATTCCCAATCATACATGCATTTTTAGGACATTTTGGTTCACTTTTAGCCTAAGCTGTTTTGTTTGAAGCGCTTCCAGATCTAATTTAAAATCCAGACGCTGTTTTTTGCATCAGTGCTTTGTCAATAGCAATCAAAATGCTCCATTAACCACATTATTTAAGCGATTAGGGTTTTAATTAACCATCAACTGCACTCCCGAAGCGCCCTCTGGCGGTCTGCATAATTATTCTAGCTTTGAGGTACAATATTTGTTGCTATCTTTCTCCTCCAGATATTTGCCTGTAGGCCAAGAAATTAATAGGCAAGTCTGTCAGCATCGTGTGTTTTTGAATTGAGTTCTGACATATGTAGTGCCAATATTCATTCATTCATTTTCTTTTCGGCTTAGTCCCTTTATTAATCCGGGGTCGCCACAGCGGAATGAACCGCTAACTTATCCAGCATTTGTTTTACGCAGCGGATGCCCTTCCAGCCACAACCCATCTCTGGGAAAAGTGCCAATATTATAACTGAAATATAAAATGTTTTTCTGTGGTAGGCCTGTTATTACCTCTTTGTCTAAGCATTATATCAATGGAATGGATGCATGATAATTACATCGACCAATAAATTAGGTTATAAGCATAAACATCAGACACCATTTAGCAACAATGCATGTGCAGTTCAATGCACTGAATGCGTGCTTTAGAATATACCGTTGTATTGATTTTGTCCTTCACTGCACCATGAGTCCTTGTAGATGACGCCAAGGTGAAACCTGAATAAGATGACATCATCGATGCATGCGAAATAGTAAACAAAGCATTTACACATTACGACCACAGGGCGTCGTTGTATTCTTGTATTTCTAACACAGTTGTTTTTCTTGTTCAGTCACATAATGAAGGGCTTTTTTCACTTTTAACTATAATATTTAAGGTTATCTTTATGATACATCATAGCAGTGAAAGTACTGTATGTATACTTTAATTTCCAAATACCAGCTGTACATTGTATACAGGCTGTATACGCCATGACAATGTGTATATGCCAAAGCACAACTAATGAGGGTGAATATTACTCAATATTTACACAATTAATGAAGGTATATATTTTACACCAGATCTGCAAAAATGTTTAGTTCTTTGTTAACTTTGCAATGTTAATAAATCAATTAATAGTAGACCAATCAGACTTATATGGGTCAGAATATCCCATCTTTGATACAATCAATCTAGATATTATGCATTATAGTTTTCATCACTTTTACTACAGTAGCTATGAAAGATAAAAACAAGACAGTTGTTTTTAAAAAAAGAAATGTTTAATTCAGACACATTCTTGAATGTCAAACAAAACTGCATTCTTGTAATTAGAGTGGTATTCAAAGTACAGTTAAAGGACCTTATGACTGCAAATACGAAAAATATTTGTAAAAACTAATATGATAGTGCACTACAGATCTACATAAACCAGATAATTGTGCTGTGCACCTTCAGAGAAACAGTTCAATTTATATTATTCAACCTTAAACTGTTCCTGGCAAGAACTACCACTAACAAAAACAAAGATAAAAAAATAATAAGACTCAAGACACATAGTGTTAACTTTACAAAAGGAGAATAACACTGTACATCTTAAAAACGTCGCATATACACAGCCTAACAATTCTTGTATCTGCTGTATTACGTTTGAAGATGTGAATCATGTACAATTGGGGTTATGGCATGAACAAGAACCTAGGCTATATCAGTAGCCAATCTACTCATCATCCTCCTCCTCTTCGTCATCCTCCTCTTCATCGTCATCTTCATCCTCCTCATCATCCTCGCCACCTTCTTTCTTTGAAAAGCCTGCAATTCCCTTTGTGCGGTACAGGGCAATATCCTACAGAAGATAAAAACATTAACAAATGAGCCAAGTGCATTTACAATCTAACAAGTAAATGTGGGAACAGGCTACTTTACCTTGTCGTACTTCTCCTTGAGCTTTGCAGCTTTCTTCTCATAGGGCTGCTTCACCTCAGCTGATGAGCTGTTCCACATTTCACCAAGCTTCTTTGCAATGTCTCCAATAGACAGACCGGGGTTCTCACCCTTTATCTTAGGGCGGTAATCACCACAGAAAATGAAGAACGCTGACCTTGGGAGGGAAAAACATGCATTCATTCAACCTATTTGTTCCTTTTATGCTTTCAGTGGAAATGCAAAGAGTGAACGTACGGTGGTCTCTTGGGTGCGTTGGGATCCTTAAATCGCTTCTTCTTCTCACCCTTTGGTGGGATGTAGTTCTTCATTTCCCTCTCATAGCGAACCTTATCTTGCTTGGCCATATCCTCAAACTTGCCCTTTTCTTTGGCAGACATTGTCTGTTTTTAATGAGAAAAGGCTTTATCAAAAGTGCAGAGTATATTATGCCTTATGCCTTAATTATTTTTAAGTCTCACCTATTTTTACTTACAAATAAACTATAGACAAAACAACAAATGTACTATTTCTATAACAGCATAACATTCATCCAGTACCTTCCATCGCTCTGAACACTTCTTGGAGAATTCAGAGAAGTTCACACTGGCTTCAGGGTGCTTCTTTTTGTGCTCCTCACGACAGGTTTGCACAAAGTAGGCATAAGAGGACATCTTTCCTCTGGGCTTCCTTGGATCTTTACCCATCTTTATCCTCTGAAAGAAAAAAGATATTCTTAATTAAGTGAAAGTGACGTGCTTTAATCATTTATAATAAGGTTTCTTATTAAACTGATTGGTGTAATAACTTATTATAAATGAGTATATCCTGTCATGCCCAAGTAAAGTGTCAAGTAATTTAATAAATTAATTTAATATTTGTAGTTCTTTAGCTCTATTAAAGTGCTATATAGTGTGTGTGGCTTTCAAAAGAGTAACATACACATAAATATATATACATAGAAAGCAAGACATATGCAAGTGTCTGCTTTAATATTTTTGAGAACATAAGAGAAATTTGGGTGAAATGCTGTTCTTTCATCATGCAGTGTATAGCTTTTTTATGTAAAAATTAAACAAAATGCTAATTTTGACCTGTACGTATTAAAATATATAAAAGAACTAGCGATAATACTAAATATTATTATATTTTAAAAGATGAAAACAAAATGGGTGAAGGACATTATTGTCTATTTAAACATTTCTGTAAATATACATGGGAAAATATGCTATATAAACTACTTTTTAGTATTGATGACACAATCTAATATATGGAATAAAATAAACCTTTATAACTGTTTTATTGTTTGATGCTTATAAATTATCCAGGTTTGTATATGGATATCTTCATGATGAGATGTACATTGAAATCGCATTACGAAGATGGACGCTGAGATGCACAAAGACCGCCTCAGGTTCACGGTGAAAGACAAGGACATCCTCCATTTGACGAATAAAAAATCGCATATTTGATGGTTAAATATTAATTTCCACTATTTTATTTTACTTTATGTACATTATACATTAAGGTAACATTCGCATTGTTTTCTATTAAAAGCGGACAAATACATGATATGGGGCCCGCCTTAAAATGCCTAATCGGTGCAACAATAATATTTCTTCTTCCATTTTGAAAAAGCCGTCTTCATGAGAGAAAGTCCCCCTCAATTGTCTCCTCCCACATTCCTGGGTAATTTCGAGGATCCAAAATCACCGCACTTTGTCCGTTTTTCGCCCCTGGCCCGCCGCTTTGCGATATTATCGCCTCTCCTATGGAAGAAGTCGGTCTGTATGGACACAGTGTCTGTAACTATAAGCGCTTTGCAATGGGAGTTTCTCTCCCGTAAGGCCGCCGTTCAACTGGAGCCACATGAGCACAGTTAGCAGAGCCAACATGGCTCTCTCTCGCGCTCCCTCTCTCTCTCCCTTTATGTCTGCTAACGTTAGGCAGAGCTCAATACACAAAACACCGGCGGTGGAAAACAGTTTAAATGCAATTTTACTCCCTCTTTCAAGCTCGAAAAACAACAGCATTCACTGAAACAGACCCTCGGGATTTCGTACGAGCTGAAAAAGCAACGCAAATGAGCTTGGTTGAATTTTCTTTCTTTAGTTAAGTTGAACGCCGCTTACACCCCGTCAGTCTCCATCCCCCGCCACTCACAAGCAAAACGCACTGAGTATCCTCCGCAAGCCAGCCATATTATATTACAGAACACGGCCACACACGTCCCGCTCTGCAGGACCAGAGAAAAAAACGCATAAAACGAGGAGCACACTCCCCCAGGACTGATATATCTGCCCGCGGTGTTATTTTAGTCTGTACGTGAGAATGCCTCGCACGTCACTGGCTCACACAATAACAGCTTCAACTGAGACCTCAAAAAGCTAACTGCTTTAGCTGGGACGGCTACCTGACAAATATTACAATCTATCCTATTAAAGAGTGCTAGAATACTGTCATTTATGAAGAAAAAAGCAATAATATATTTTCCTCAGAAGATTTTTCCAGTCAGGACATTTCACTATTGAGCACTGACTGAATGACGGGCGAATAGATTCTGACAAAGATTGGTCACTCTGCGTTCACCAAATACGCAACTACCAAGGGAAATTGTGTTGCAATATACGACGTTTTTTGAAAAAATATTCATTAAGGACTTGACAAGCATATTTTGACAAAATTCACCAACCTTCTCTATCTGCAGCTTCTGTGGATGCCTAGATAATGGGGCTTTGAAGTACAATAACACCGATGCGCGCTCTTCCAAGTGCGTGCTGAGCCCTCCGTTCACGAGAGACACAGTCTACAGTCACGAATCCTATTGGCTACCGCCAAGTCTTGAACGCTTGTGATTGGTTGCCGGCGCACTATAGCCCCTACGATAGCCGAGCTGTAGTTGGCTGTTTGTTGGCTAAACGTCATTTATTTTCAACGGCGCGTGAATATGAAAAACCATCCATTGGAGCAAGTGTAATGGTATGAGACACCGTTTGTACTGCTGTGGACTTACTGTAGTGCATGGAGACACACAGTTTACGTTAAAGGAAAGGATTTAAAGTACATGATGAACACTTGCAATTAGCACATTGTATTTAAAGGATTTCACAGCAATACTGCGCATTGGTAACTAAGAAAAAAGAGATACCACCAGGGTAAGAATTATGGAAATTTGGAGGTTCTGGCTCTCTAAACATTCTTTAAACACACATAGTGTAACAACCTGTTTCAAGAATTAAACAAGTTTAATTATGCATATTTGCGATTTTATCAGCATTGCACACATTTTCTCTTAACGTTACATTATGCAAATTCAATAAGCTTTAAGTATTTGTTACCGCTATTTTTATTTTACAAAGCTGTTGTATAACTTATATTTACTAAACATGAGATCTAAGAGGAATCATCCTATAATGTCTATTATAATTTTTTCAAGCACCAATAATTTTTTATGCTCATATAAATTAATGACATCATCGATTGCGTTTGTTAATTAACCGTAAACGTGAAATAATTTAGTACACTGTTTTTAATCGATTTTTTTAATTGGCAGACTACACTCTTGAAAAAAGGTTCCTCAGTGGTTCTTCAGTAGTTCTTTACGATATTTGAGGTGCTATTTAGCACTTTTACTGTGTAAAGAACCTTTCAAGCACCATAAAGGTTCTTAAGTGGTTCTTCGGTGGTTCTTTAAGGTGGTCAGGGTGCTATATAGCACTTTTACTGTGTAAAGAATCCTTAAAGCACCATAAAGGTTTTTCAGTGGTTCTTTGGGGGGTTTAAAGTGCTAAATAGCACTACTGGTAAGCACTTGTTCTAGCTAATTCTCATAACTCTTATGCCGGTTTTATTTGCGGAAAGGGTAAAGTAACATTATGAGCACCTTCAAATATAGGTGCTATATAGCACCATTTCACAAAAGTACTATATAGCATCTATTTTTTAAGGTGTTGTATAGCACAAAAAAGTTCCCCCCCTCGTTACGACCAAAGAACCAGTTTTGGTGCTAGCACCTTTTTTTTTAGAGTGTAATGGATGCAATAGATTTTATAGAGACAAAATGTTTTATTTTATTTGCTATTATCTGTGTTTCTAATCTAATTATTTTTAAATATAGGCATAGTGTTTTTCCATTTTTAGAGATATGTGCTAAATAATTTTATCCTTATTCATGAATTCTGGATTTTTCATTGTTATTTTAGAAGTATTTGGTGATATTGAAATGCAATGTATGAAGTTTTCCACTGAGCGGCGCTACGCCCTAATGAAATAGCCTAGAAACGTCTCCTGTGGTCGCAAAGGAAAAGCCTTATGAATTGTCTTTAACGTTAAAGGGCTGTTTTAGATACATTGAGTGAGAATCTGATAATATATGTGACAATGAATGCATGATGAATGCTCTTATGTATTTCTTGCATGTTTTTGATGTTTTGTATTGTATATGGAAGCATTGATTAGGCCTATAGAAACCATAACCTCAGTTTGCTGTTTTTTTAACACATTTGTCTGCCAGTTTTTAGGTTTGACCTATGTGCATCCTCGTTCCTGCAGTAAAACCACCAGAGCGTCATTGCCATCGCAAACCTGTTGTTGTGCGTCTCCTATAACAACACCAGCTTTAAAAAAAACTGTCATAACGCATTGGCAGTTCAGATCAACAGGTGAAAACTTTTATCAAGTATTTAAGTAAGTCGTCAAAAGTAAACGTCCGGATTATTAATCGCTTGATTGATTCCTGAAGCGATGTGACCCGCAAAACGACGAATTGTGTATTTACTGTGCAAGAGTTAAAGACAACCATGGCAAATTGTAAGACACGTTTGTTGCAATTACAATATTTAAAGGTAAGTTCCTCTTTTATTTTAGAAAAATTAATCATTTTCTTTCACCGTGTCTCAAATGTAGATGTGAACAAAATATGTGAAGCGTATGAGACCTCTCATGAAAGAGATTATATTTATAGACCCATCTTATCTCTTTCGATACGGTGAGTGCCTGTATAATAAGTAACAGTAATGCTCTTCTCAGGAGATTTAACAAATTTGTTTATTTTAATTCAAATAGTAGGCCAAAAACATCTGGCAGAGTCATTAGAAATTCACACACACTGGATGATCCAGTGGGTGCAACTGTATACAGTGAAGACTTCTGCTGGAGGCCTGTGCCAAAGACTGTCTGCGTAAGGTCTGCAACAGCATCAGGAAACAGAAGGAACAACCCACACCCAAGCAAGGTCAATGAGCAGATTTAGTAATTTACTCTGTTTTTATTGTGCAAATGTTTACAATAGGCTATACAGTGTGCACATGCTGGTGTTTTTCAGCCAATGAAAAAACTTCTGGTGAAAGGTTAATGTGACAATTTTCAATTTCATAAGGTTCCTTTTACAGCATCGCTGTAGTAATGTAATTACAATACACTCAGTTTAATTGACTTAAGCGTTCATTTAGTTAATTTCAGACGTAAAACAAGTTGAAAGACCGTGTAACCGCTAGTGCTATCAGGATCAGCAGGCGAGCGCAGAAACTCTATTGAAAATATATTTTATTATATTTTATTTTAAAGACATGGTGAGGGAAATGGACTTTAATACAGTGCTTTCTTTTCCAGTCTGAGACCCACTTTATATAGTATATCTATCAGACAGGAAAGATCACTGATTTTTAAAGAATTCAGACCTTACACATAGCAATTTTATAATGGAAAGACAGTTCACCAGAAGTGCTGAGGCTGGCTGGCTGAAATTAAAAGTCTGTGTGTGTATACCCCATCAACAGCAACTTTATCAGGTACATCTGTTTAACAGCTTATTAGTGCAAATTAATCAGTCCATTACATGGCTGCAACTGAATTTGTGATTTTGTGAAAAGTGAATTTTGGCATCTTGGTCAAGTCAATCTGCTGAATCTTAAACCAAGGATCAGAACTGGGAAAGCTTTAAGTGATTTTGAATGTGGTTTGGGTGATTGGTGCCAGACAAGCTGGTTTGAGTATTTTAGAAACTGCTGATCAGCTAAGATTTTTATACGCAATCATCTCCAAAGTTTACGAGGGTCACCATATTTGGACAGCAGAAAATTGAAAAAGTCTAGCCTGTCATGATGAGTGTCAATTTTTGCTGCATCGTTCAAAAAATAGGTTCAGAATTTGGCATAAAGCACTTGAAACATTGGATCCGTTCTACCTTGTATCACATTTGCTGGTGATGTAATGTGTGGGGGATATTTTTGGCAGACTTTGGGCTATTTAGTGCCAACTGAGCATTGCTTAAACACCACATCTCACTCAGTACTGTTGCTGACCATCTAAATCCCATTATGACCACAGTGTGCCCATCTTGCTATAAAAAGATCTCAATTCAATAAAACACTTTTGGGATGTGGAGGAAGACTCAATTCGATTCATAATTTTTTCTTTTGCGCTTTTTACAATGTAGATTGTGGCAAAGCAAATGAAGAAAAGAGAATAAAAAGCCATACAATATTTGAGATTTTCTGACATTCCAGCAAATCAGGCAGGCATGAGCGTAGTTCACATCTTATATTTGCAGCCGATGATTCTGTAGCAACTGAGTCATGCTATTATTTTAGTGTGGACCAAATTTTATGAGGAAGGATTCTAAAATCTGAGTGTACTGATGAGTATAATTTGAAAGTGTCTCATGTAAATGTGTGCCCTAGTACTGTTAATGTTAAATAAAATCCTATATTTGTGTTCTGTGAAAGAAACAAGTCTTACAGATTTGAAAAAACAATCTATATTTGACATGCTAAATGTCAAAATGTACTGACCATAACACACAGGCATTCATGGTATGGAGGCATTCTGCAGATCAAATGAAAATGTTTGATGGCAGTTCCCCTCTGCAACTCCGTTTTGCTGAGAAGGAAATTCAAAAGGCTTTAAGTGATCAGTACAGGTCGACATACAGGTCTGACTTTCTTGGATTACCTCAAGGTAAGTTTTATGAGTACAGACATTTACTCTCTGATTTTGAAAGGCTTATTTAATGTCAACTTAACACAATATAAGTTTTTAAAGACTGATGTAGATCTTACTAAGCATCTTATTGTTTTTTATAGTGATCATGAAGAAACATGCCTTCATTGTACCTTTTAACCACAATAAAGCTGTCCAATACTGTACCCAGACTGAAATGAGACACAACTATCGCGCACCCATTATTAAATCAGAGCAGTTGGGAAACACCACTCGCTATGGATGCAATAAACTTCATGGTGTAGCGTCAAGAGGAATTGGTAAGCTTCTGCTAATTTATGATATTTCTGAATCTGTGGGCTACTGATATTAAACAGTTTTGTTTGTTTTATTGGTTTCAATTAAATCAGAAATGGTACACTATTGGTTATCAAAACACTATACCAGTGTGTCACACAGGTTAAAGCAGAATAACATTTTTCATTTCAGTTCCTACAGTGGATCACAGTCGCATCAATAACCAGGAACGCAGCAAACTACAGAGCACATACAATAAACATTTTGGAAGAAAATATACAGATGTCTCCGCTGAGCCTAATTCAGCCCCACCTGAGACTGTTCAGCAGTTTTGTAAGACATTATCCAATAAAGGTAAGAAAGTTTGATGCTGTGCATTCTTACTGAAACATTAGGTTTGAATGCATTAAAGTATGTGTGTTGCGCTATTTTTAAAGTTCCTAATTACTTTTGGAGGTCTCCTACAACAGATATACATCCATCAAAGGTCATAAATCCCCTGCATATTCTCATTAAATAAATAGCTTTATCACCTGTATACTTTCTGTACCCAGGCACGTGCACAGATAGGGCTCAACCAGTGCACATGCCCTTTTTTCTCATGGATAAAAAGTGCCCCCCGCTCTTAACTTCACGATCGCCCACCCCGTTCCCCCACTTTTCAAATATTTCAGCACATGTCCCTTGGAAAATCTCTACACGGTCCTGTCTGTACCGTGCACTATACTCTGATTGCTCAATTGGCCCAGTCTGTGGCGATTAGTCTACGGTGTCAAAAAAACAAAAAAACAATACAAAGAATAATGCCTATTATGTAAATTTGAGCTCTGAAGGCTTCATCAGCACACGGTGTTTACACTTTAAACGTTTACACTTTAAACGTTTTACAATGAACAAATGAGTTCCGGTTCACATTCTTTGGAAGTTCATGCAAAGTGGATTTGCTTTGGCACTGAAAAAATAGCATCTTCTCAATATGTCAAAAACAAGAAGCAAATGCTTGCAGGCCACAACTAGTGTTTAGGGGTCAAAAATTGCATACAAAAATGTGGACATCAAGTGTGCAACGACCCTTACTCATGACTCATTTCAGTTACCATTTCAAACTTTGCAGAAGTATTACATTCACAAATTGCTACATTACGAAGAACTAGAAAGGTAATATTTGAAAAAAAGCTTAATAGGAGTACTTTAAATGTCCTTTTTTTAGTTTGAAGTTTGATAATTTTTTCTTTAATTTAAGACTTCAGGGACTTAATGCTTGAAAACCAAAATCAAATAATTTAAAGAAGTAAAAGCCAGAGTATTTTGTTTAAATATTCTACTAGATATCCTTCTACGATTTTGTTTGAGAACTAAACAAACAAAAATATAATTCTCACAGTGTATCATGCAAAATCAGTATTTTTTTATTTAAAACTTTTATTTTATTATTGTGTGTGTTTTTTTTTTTTTTTTTTAGAAAAGAAGAAAGAGAAGTCACTACACATAACCAATCTCTCTGCTTATGGATGCAAACTGGAGAGGATGTCAGCCTGGCCAGGACCTTTATAAACATGCCATTATGAACCAAGAAAATATTTACGAAAATGTGTGTTTTCCAGTGTTTATATTTTTTTAAGTGACCGAACACTCTTTCTTTGTATTGTATCTTCAAACGATGTGCTTAATAAAACACTGAATTTTTTTTAATATTCATAAATCTTTTTTACTAGACAGCAAGTTTTTCTAAAATGTTAAGAAGTAGTCTATGGAGATTAATACATATGCTGAAATTCTTTACTATATAATAAGGAATGAGATATATATTTTAAGCATCTTGGCACAATAAAGGTATTAGATACATAGAAACATTTCATTACAGGTCGCGTTGCAGTAGGCGGATGTGCACAAAAAGGAGTAAAAAAAACTATTTTAACACCACAGATATCTTGCTGAAAGACTTTTCAGAAAAGTGAAAAATTAAGAGCATCAGCTTATGGCAAACACATTTCCGCAGTGGTTTAAATGTGGCTCCTGTTACATTGCATGCACAGATACCCCGCTGTGTTTTGTGTATCAGGTAACCTGAGACTCAGGTGTGCTCTGTCTCTAAGCTCTTTAAGCCATAGATCGTGCAGCAAAACAAGCAAGCAGCCTCTAAGGAGAACGAAAGTCACGCCGAGAAGACAAGAGTCTCTCTCAGATCTCTCCCGAAATGCCACTAGGCAGGAAAATTCGGGCCTCATCTGCTGGAGCCCAACTTGAGACCCATAACAAGCCCAGGTATTCTGCTTTATTCTGCTTTTTATTGATCTATATCTGAACAAAGCATCCTGTTCCCTCGTTTAAACATTTAATTTGCTCAGCAACACTTTGACACAGCTTCTGATGCTGAGACTCATTTGTTCTGCTTCATGGCTTTCTTCTCGGTATGAGGTCTGGGTTTTGCACCACATTGATATTCAGTCATTTTCCAGCACCTGACCTTGAGATACACTCCTCCTGTTGTTCATAGTGTTTACTGTTGCCAGGGAGTAAGGAAGATGGTTGATGTCGGTGCCTTGCTGGAACATTGTATCAGTTTGTGTCCTTGAGGATTCATTTATGTTTTGACAGACAAATGTGAAGATGTTTCTTCGCTCTAATTTGATTTGACTTAACCCACCCTTGGCTTTAGCTTTGCAAAATGACATTAAGGAAGTGTGAAGTTTTCTCTTATCAGAGCAAAGTGTGCTATAGTTGCCTTTGTGTGTTCAGAATAGCCTGGCATACAACACCATATGTATTATTCTTTATTTTGTCATAGCTTAAATGATATTTTATGTTAGAACTGTATATGCTCTTAAAATTATGGTTCTTTATTGATGTGGATTGTTTTTTTATTGATTGATTCAAAAACTTTCGCAAGCATAGAAACTTTCTATCGCCCAAAATTATCTTAAAATGATTTTTACACTGATAAACTGATTTCTTTTGATTGTTTATTTTTGGTTATTTCGTTTATTAAAATCGCCTTCCCAGTTCACAAGAACCTTTTTAAATGTTCTTATTTTTATTTATTAAAACTTAGTTGCTTCAAAATTGTCAATTTCGTTACATATATTATGAATACAAATGTCATATATTAATATTGAATAAATTACCTTTAATGTACTTTTTAAATTTTTTTTTTTTTTTTTACAATTTTGTTATTTTTAGACATTACATAAAATTGTTAACTTTCATTGTGAAAAATAGAAATAAATACAATTTAAAAGGCAACAAATTTAAGTTATTTGACTCTTTAGGAGATGTGTTCTCTAGTGGACTGGGATGATGATGATGTTAACACAGGCTTGAACGGCTATCTTTATGGGGACTTCTCACAGATTTAATGATTTGTATACTGTTCAGACTGTATCCACCTACCCCTAACCCCAATCCTCAAATGAAGCAATCTGCATTTTTACATTTTCTAAACATTCCAGTCTATGTGATCATGAGCCATTTTCCTTATGGGGAACAAAAAGTCAAATTCCAGTTCAAAATGTGTTAGTTGTTTAGTATATGTTTAGCTATACTTGTTTAGTCACGAGGAATACAAAGTGCACACATACATGTTGGTTTCGGTGATTTGCAAGGATTCTCCATAGGAGTAATGTATTTTATACAGTAAAAGAAACACTTCTTATATGGCCCTACCCCATCCCTAACCCTAAATCAAACACTCACAGGAAACCTGTGGCAAAATGTCAAAAGACCCCGTTAAGTATGATTTTGAAAGGTTTGAATTACAAGAACATCATACATGTCCTTGTAAACCACTGTAATGCAGTATCTCAACAGAGTTTGGACCAGTGCATGGAGCTGCTGGCCTGAATCAGAAGCAAGGCGCTGGTACAAACATCAGACTGACAGGGTGTTTCCTAATAATGCTTCCATTTTCAGCTATTTAGATGCTGCAGAGAGGAGCCAGCAGCTTCCAGATTGGCTGGAGAGAGAGCTTTTGAGGGAAGAGCCCAGACGACACTCTTTTGCCCTGGGAGACGATGCTAAACTCAACATGCGACAGTTTTACAGAGTGGATCCTGCTGGCTCCCTCTATGAGCTCCAGGTAAAAGTCAAAGGGTCACGCTTCTGAAGCATCTGCTACTTGGCTGAATTTGCCAACAATTATATTCCTCCTAGATTGAATGGCAACTTGCCCTAGAATTATGTCTCACTGGCCAAGGTATGGAAATGAATTGTTTTAATGATAAGTGGGGGTTGGGCAGCTGGGTCGAGGCACTGCCTAGATCCATAATATTGCATATAAAATTACAGTCTTAATATAATACTTTCATATAGTATTTAATATTTAATGTTAAAGCAATAGTTCATCCAAAATGGTAAATTCTGTCATTCTTTATGTTCCTTTTTCTGCTAAAAGAGGGTGTTTTGGAAAATTTTGGAAACCTACAGTATAAGCATTGACTTCTATGATATGAAAGTTTTTTTGCTATAGAAATCAATGGTTATTTTTCTAAGACTTTGTTTTAAACAGAGTAAAGAATCTCATAATGACTTGGAACCACTTGAGGGTGAGTGAATTGTTAGTACTTGCATTTAATGTTGAACTATCCCTTTAACCAAGTAGGTATCGCTGCTGCCCGGAGACCTCCAAGTGGGAGGGATTACACCGCAAGTAGGTTGGGTGACCTCCAAGTGGGAGGGAATTAAACCGCAAGTTGGTTGGGTTTAGGTGGTGTAGGTGGAGCGGATATTCATAAAACACATCAGGTTACTGTGAGGTTGGGTTTAGGGATGGGTTTAGGTGAAGACATTAATAAAACACAATATTGGACTCCGTGTCATGTAGAACACATTAAATAAATAAAAATTCCAGGTTTGTACAGCCCACTTGGAGTTCAAAGGCCAACCCACTTGGACCTCAAGTCCCACCCACTTGGAGCTGGCTCCGACTTCCGTTTATACCCTTCTCACTTTAACTCATGTAACCCCGCCCACTCCCATTAGACCCCGCCTTTCTACAGTTGGAATCTTCTTGTTTTGCATTTTTTAAATTCATTGTTCTGACAGACCCATAAACAGACCGCGGATTCAAAATTGCATCAACTTTAGGTATGTTACAGGCTGTGAATGTATCTTTTCATAACTTTGATATGCTCTTAAACAGGATAATTTAATAGACAAGATTAGATAATTGCAGTTTTTATGTCCTAGGCTTTTGATATGGAGGTAACTGTCATTTTATCTAACCAATTAGTAACTTCTTAACCTCAAGATGTCAGTAGAGTATGTGGGTTGCTCTTCCCATATTAACTAAACCTTCATTAAATATGCCCAAATCAAATCATGAACTTTCAGCAGCACTAAATTGCCTAAAATGACATTTTAAATCAAGTACAGAATCCATTAATTCATTAGCTGGATGACCTTTGGATGGGGAGCCATTGCAGGGTAATCTGTCATGACTACTGATTGGACAAATGACAAGTTAGACATGCATTATTTATTTCAACAAAGTGCCTGAACTTGCCCTTAGTAAGCAAATCAATTACTTTTTCCTTATCAAGCCCAAATTTGTTTGCGCTGGAGCTAATTTGCCATCTGACTGCACACTGAAAGAGGCATGAAAGTTATAATCTGTATTTATCAGTGAAGGCGAGCAACTGACTACAAGCCAGGACACTGCTTACTACATTTTTCATTATTGCGACAATCGCTCAGCTGTTTCCAGGAAACTGATATGTTCGCTTGCTGTTTAATGCCGTCAGCCTAATTGAAATCCTTATTGCTTTGGTGGCAGATGCAATACTTATTATCAGTTCCTTGGCCAGCTGGGAAAGCTCATTTATGCATTTTGTTATAGATTTTTATAGAGGCGATTTTCAAAGTGAATAAATTGAGGTCTGTGTTTGCCTGAAGAAACATTTGTGTTTGTTCTGTATAACAAAATATCGTCTTGTCTTAATGTAATTAATGTTAACTCAAAAACTATAACTTCTATTCGAATAACACACCAGTTTGTTTAAAAATTATTTATTTATTTTTATAATTGTTACATATTTATACTCACCGGCCACTTTATTAGGTACACCTGTCCAAATTTCCAATCAGCCAATCACAGGGCAGCAACTCAATGCATGTAGACAACGTCAAGACTGATCTGCTGCAGTTCAAACTGAGCATCAGAATGGGAAGAAAGGTGATTTAAGTTACTTTGAATGTGGCATGGTTGTTGGTCCCAGACAGGCTGGTCTGAGGATTTCAGAAACTGCTGATCTACTGGGATACTGAAAAAGAGAACATATCCAGTAAGCAGCAGTTCTGTGGGAACAAATGCCTTGTTGATGCCAGAGATCAGTGGAGAATGGCAAGACTGGTTTGAGCTGATAGAAAGACAGCAGTAACCCAAATAACCACTCATTAAAACCAAGGCATGCAGAAGAGTATCTCTGAACAAACAGCACATCGAACCTTAAGGCGGATAGACTACAGCAGCAGAAGACCACTGAGTGCCACCCCTGCCAGCTAAGAAAAGGAAACTGAGGCTACAGTTTGCACAGGCTCACCAAAATGAGACAATAGAAGATTGAAAAAACGTTGCTTGGTCTGATGAGTCTCGATTTATGCTGCGACATTCGGATGGTAAGGTCAGAATTTGGCATCAACAACATGAAAGCATGGATCCATCCTGCCTTGTATCAACGGATCAAGCTGGTAGTGCTGGTGTAATGTTGTGGGGGATATTTTCTTGGCACACTTTGGGCCCATTAGCACCAATTAAGCATCATGTCAAGGCCACAGCCTACTTCAGTATTGTTGTTGACCATATTCATCCCTTTATGACCACAGTGTACCGATCTTCTGATGGCTACTTTCAGCAGGATAAGTTCACTGTACTCAAATGGCTTCAACAGTCACCAGAACCTAATCCAATAGAGCACCTTTGGGATGTCTTGGAACAGGAGATTCACATTATGGATGTGCAGTCGACAAATCTGCAACAACTGCGTGATGCTATCATGTCAATATGGACCAAAATCTTTGAAGAATATTTTAAGTACCTTGTTTAATCTATGCCACAAAGGATTAAGGTAGTTCTGAAGGCAAAATGAGGGTCCAACCCGGTACTAGTAAGGTGTACCTAATAAAATGGCCGCTAAGTGGGCATTTATGTAAAATTGTTGTATTTATATGTGTATGCATTTTGCTTATTTTTCACTTCAGACATCATTGCATTTTTATGTACAACTATTCCCAAAAATGTACATTTTAAGAATTATTTCTCTGGTAAGGCACATGGCACAGAACAAATAGCTATTTTGCAAAAAAAGGCTCTAAAGCTTAAACAGTACAGCAAAGATTATTTGAGATTGTCCAATTAAATTTAGTACATTATGGATCTTATGTCTATTTAAGTGTCCATTTTTTATTGATACATATGCATCATCCTAAAGCAAAATTAGGAAACTTTCCATTGATTAATGTTTTGTTATAGGAATATATTTGGTCAAGAAACAACTATTGACAATCTGGAGTATGATGAAAGTAATGAAAAACTTGCCTTTAATGTTGTAAAAAAAAAGTGCTAGCAATGCAAGTAACCAATTAAAAATTGACTTTATATATACTGTATATTTACAATAGGAAATTTACAAAAATATTGCACAATTAAGCAAAAGTTTTCCACTTTATTATATTATATTATGAATCTTATGTCTGTTTCATAAATTTGTATTCGTTTTAAACATTAGATTTTTTTGGGTGACATGTAATCACTTGTTTTTCTGCAGACTGATGAAGCAACTTGTTTTTTGATCCACAACATAATTAAAGGGTGTCATGTTTCAGTGAAGCCATTTCAATTGGAAGCGAATTTGATAATGTATGGAGCAGAACATGTGACAGCAGCCTGTCGAAAAACCAGCAGCTGTTTCTTTTCTGGCATGCTGGAAAGGTGCCTTTTGATCATCCAACGAATGTCAAACAACACATGTCAAATTATACTGTTAAAATTAGCATCCAGCATACAGTCACTCACGCTGTGATGTTCATTCCTGTTAATCCTCTTTCTTGCAGACCTCTCTGTAGTCTTCAAATATGGAAATTGCACATTAAATGCATGGTCATATTGCATGTAAAGGGTTTGCTTGAATTACATTTTATTGTCCATCACAGATTGAACAGATGGTGTCCATTAATGATCTAAAACACATTAAACAGGCCTTTGATGTAAGTATTTAACATGTTTAGATTATTCATCTCAATCTATTTCAGTTATTATTTTGTCAAAAATCCCTTTCCCTTGTGCAGGAGTTTGCAAAGGCTGGCATTGATATGCTGGATTATGCTGAATTTCGAACTGTCATGAGAAACTGCCCAAGTTTGAAAACAGTTGTAAGTATACAGTATGCAGCACTTGCCTTCGAGCAATCTTATGAAAAAAAAAGATTATTTAATATTTAATTCTGTGTGTAAAACTACAGTAGACTACTGAAAGCTTTAGGTATTCATTTTGCAAATACAGTTAATGAAGGTCCATGCAGTGTCCCAAGTCTTTATTATATAATTGAACATATTTTCTGTCTCACTTTATTTACTTCTTTACTCTACACTCTCTGAAATTTCACAGAAAGATTCTCAAATTCAGCATCTATTCATGAAGATCGATTACACCGGCGATGGCAAAATCGAGTGGGTATGAATTATTCACTTTTCTTCTTTAAATCCCAGACTTGCTCTTGCTCCATTTGAAGGAGAACCATGGCTTTATTATGAATAAAACCAAAAACACATGCTAACTTGGTTGATATTCATTTTGATATTCATAATTAATTTATATATATATATATATTTATCATCATCTTAAAGTTGAATATATCATCTTTCATTTGATGAATGGTTCGATATGACAGAGCAATACTTGATCATGGTGGCTCAGTGGTTGGTACTGTTGTCTCACAGCAAGAAGGTCACTGGTTCAGTTGGTATTTCTGTGTGGAGTTTGCATGTTCTCCCCATGTTCGTGTGGGTTTTCTCCAGATTCTCTGGTTTCTTCCACAGTTCAAAGACATGCGCTATATGTGAATTGATTAAACAAACATTGGTCGTAGTCTGTGAATGCAAGAGTGTATGGATGTTTTCCAGTACTGGGTTGTGGCTTAAAGGGCATCCGCTGCATAAAACATATGCTGGAATAGTGACCCCTGATAAATAAGGGTCTAAGCCGAAGGAAAATGAATGTTTGGTCAAGACACAGCTATTGAAAATCTGGAGTCATTCAGAAAAGCATGAGCATTCAAAAATAAGTCAAAATATTGTGAAAATTGCCTTTGAAGTTGTCTTTTTAGCAAGTTGTCTTGCTTGGCAATTCAAGTCACCAATCCAAAAAATAAGTTTTGTTATATTTACAGTAGGAAATGTCTAAAATATGTTAAAAATATGTTAATGGAAGATGATCTTTATTTAATATTCCTATGATTCTCATCCCATTTCTAACACATTCGAGCTCATTGCTAGTATGTTTCACTGCTGTAGAAATATTTAATGTTTCTAGATTTAGTAATTCATTCTCCTTCAGGTTTTACTCAGAAAAATGTCTTCATGGTTACCAGTGGATGGAACTCATAACATTTGCAATGCAATACTGAATAGAAGTCTAAAGCAATTTCTATTTTAGTGTCTTTTTCTTTCTTTTAGCATGAGATCTGCACATACATATTCCTGGAGAACAAAAAGAAGGAAGAAACTGTGCATCGCAGCAAGAAGGCAGCTTTTGTGTTGCCAGCTAATGTGAAGTTTCTAAACTGCGGGGAGCCTCTTCTGAGAATCCACTTTCCTCCGAGTGGCATCGTTGTGACTCTCAGAGAAGACGGGCTGGTTAGCTTCTGGACACCTAAACTTTATTTGAAGAGCAAGAAGAATTTGTTTGTGGGTTACTCTTACCTTTGTTTGTGGTTTATCACTTACCATGAGGGCCAGACAGAACCTGTGGATAATTTTTGCTATTTCTGCAGAGAGTTTTGTAAAAATAAATAAATAAATAAATAAATAAATAAATAAAAAATGTGCAGATTTATGTGGGATAATTTTGGGGGTAACTTAAAATTAATGTAGTAACTTAACTTAATAACTTAAAGCATGAAATAAAAAAAAAGGATTTTTAAAACGTTAAGGTTTAAAATGCTAATCCAATTTGATCCATTTGTTTGGTAAAAAAGCAAGTCTCTCATATAATATATCTACTAAAAGACAGAACTTATTGCTTTTGTAAATAAATCATATAAGCATTTTCATATAAGTCAATATTCACATAAATAAATGGGCTAAATCAATCTGCGGACTTCTGCATGCACAGATTCAGTGTGGGCCTATATGCGTATCATGTAATGAGATTCTTAATTATTTCATTATATCAATTCCATAATTCATTTGAATCTTTTTTCTGTTTCTAAATCCAGCCTGAAAGATCCATCACTAGAAGACCAAACTGGGCTACTGATTTTGTGACGATGCCCGAGTATAACAAACTGATTATTGCAACTGGGTAAAAAATGTACCAAAAGTACATGTATTTTTGCATAATAGTCTTCATTATACACATAATCTTCTAGGGAAGATTTTTGCTCAGGGCGTGCTATTTCAAATGAAGATGAAGTAGTCAATTTATTCACTCTATTATCTGAAGCAACTTCGTTATTACTGGGACAGTTCCCTTGGAGCAGCCTGAGGACTGCTGTGCTGTTCTGAAGTGTAGCTTGTAACTTTTTAGTTTTTATGAAAGATACTTTTTATGTAGCTGCCCCATCTGATCACAATCAGTCCAAAAGGCATATTTTCTTCCATTTTACAGATCCAGAGAAATCCAGTTTTATGAGCTTTCCTCTTTGGAGCCTTGTTGTCAGTTGAGTGTACTTGAAACTGTGCCTTTAAATCTGGATTACTGGTGAGCAGACCCCAAATCAGTTTTTATTTTATTTTATTTTATTTTATTTTATTTTATTTTATTTTATT
>CAIGQQ010004837.1:14419602-14447953 GCA_903798035.1 Danio albolineatus | reverse complement strand
TTTTATTTTATTTTATTTTATTTTATTTTATTTTATTTTATTTTATTATTGTTTTTGTTTTTTATTTTATTTTATTTTATTTTATTTTCAATCTCTAAGCTTAATTAATTATTATTATAATTTTTAAATTAATCTTCATTTTCTTCATATTTTTAAAATGCATTTATTTATTTAAATGTAATATTTTGAAAAGAAATGTGTGTCATTTGTTTAAATGTCATGAATTTAGGAGACATTTTAATCCAAAGCAACTTTTATTACATTAATGCATTTAAAGCGGTTAACGTTAATCTGTGCCAATATTTCCTGTAAATCAAACCCAAGTTGTTTCATATGATATGTTCTACTGTTCAAGATACAGAAAAGCTGTTGAAGGCATTTTGGTTCATGAACTTGTTTTATCTATTTTGATATGAAATATTTAAGAAAAAAACTTTCTTTGATGATGTTTTAGTAAAGAAAAATGCTTATTTTGTCAGCTCTACTCGTCCAGATGAATGTGTCATTGTATACGGCGACACTGAGGTAAAATACTGTTCAACACAAATGAATTTAAAATAAAACAATGCATTTGATTAATCACAGACTTTTTGGCACTTTAGGGCTGTGTGAACATCCTACTAATGAAATCGGTCAGGGAGAAACTGAGGTAAACAAGGGATTTAATAATGCCGGTTTCCTTGCGCAGTTTTGTAAAACAAAATCACAAGCGCAAGTCATGCAGACATGCCCTAATTTTCATAAAATTATGAATACATTAATTAAATTGATACAATTCTCTGCAAAGAGACTATCTGAAAGATAACTAAAAAACCTTACTATATATCACTATTTTTTATATATCACTATAAAGACCTATAGAAAATGCCTTGTATAATATTTCTTATGCATGGATTTCTAACCTTTTTTAATGCATTTATGCCCTAGATTGTGGAAAAGATCACCGCAGGTTGACAACATGCCAAACATAAGCATTGACCATGCTGTTGAATCTCCAGAAGTAACATTTATCCGATGGAAAGTCCACCAAGACTGGGTGTCAAAGGTTAAATATTATTTTACTATATATGAGTATACTACTGATTTAAGTGTCTTATCACATCATTATTGGTCAGTTGCTGTAATGCACTTGAAAAACATTGCAATATTTCATATTTTGTTAAAAATACTGATATTACAGGGTATCCGCGGGGTCTTAAAATGTCTTAAATCTCAAAATCTAAATGTTAGGCCTTAAAAAGTCATACATCTAGAGAAATATTGTGTTGTGGGTTTTAAATCATTTTTAATTTTCCATTGTTTATGTATTGCTGCCACCAACAGTAATCACCAACAATACATCTCACTAAAACCTAAAACCTTTTACTTAAAAAGGTCATTTTTAACTCTATTTACTATAATAGTTTGATTATTTTTCCTTACAATAAGATTTGTTTAAGAGTGCTCCATGTATTTACTGCTGAGGATACTGACCTGGACAGATTGTTGTGCATTGATTTAGTTCATTATAGTTTCTTAAAACTTTTAAAACATTTATAATATATATTTTTAATTATTAATATTATTTTGAAGAAAGCTTGTAAAAAAAGTGAATGGATACAAGTAGAATGTGTTTGTTTTTACACAATATTTGAAATATTTTACTAAGAAATATCTAAAATATTGTATTTATTATTATTAATTTCTTATTGTATTATTAAATGTATTAAATTATAATAAAAAATTTTGATAGGGAAAATAAAACTCTTTTCCATCTAGGCCATTAGAAAAAAGAGTTTAGCCCTTTATGAGTCTAGCATTTAATTCATAATGGTCTTAAAATGTCTTTAAAGGTCTTAAATTTAACTTTAAACCTGCAGAAACCCTGTGTAAGATGATTGTATTATTTGAATTTATATATTTTTTTGTAATATGTTAGTGTTTTAATTGTTTTTTCCTGCTAAAAATAAGGGTAAAATGTAACACTGTTTTTAATTCCAGGTGAAATATTTTGAAAGCATATCTTCCATTGTATCCTCCTCGGCGCACGAAGAAACTGCCCTTGTTATAGGTAACATTTTAAAATGTCTAATTTTGCAGTAATTTAATTCCTTTTATTTTGTTTCTCATTTGTGCAGGTTGTCACCCCAACTTTGAAGAAAAGTTTAGAATTGTTTTGCTAAATTAAAATAAGCCTCGTTTATTTTCCAGACTGACGTTATTTCATGACAAGCACATTGCCCTCCTCGTTATTAATTTAAAATAATGAGGAACATAATTAAAAATAATGAGAAATACAAGCAAGCGGAAAACACAGAACAAACAATAATAATGAGAATAGAGGTCAACATGTGGTTAGCTGATTTAAAACAGTCACATACATGCTAAAAATAGGGTTAATTTTATTAAAACAAAGCTGCATTTAAAGGCTGATTTAGAGAGAACTTCAACCTACACATTTAGTTTCACACAAGAGTATATGGAAAATACTGTGTCTTCCTTTCTTACTTATTTCTGAGCGAGTGACTGATTAAGAAAAAAGGAAATAGCAGCTCTGTCGTCTTGGATGTTAATGCCAAAGCAGAGATCTGTCAGAACCCTCAATGTGATGAAGCTCTGGTTAAACTCATTTGAATAACACACCGTGACACAGACAGAGGGGGAAAGGGCTATGAATCTGTCAGCTGTGATCGGTTTGAGCAGGAACGTGTATATGAATGTTTGACAATCTGTTTTTAATTAGGTTCCATTCATCCATCAATGTATAAACAAGAGCAGATGAGAGGGACGGCAGAAGTGAGTGGAGATGAAAAGTCTTTGAAAGTCACACACAACCAAACAGTCTTCACCGTTCCTAAAGGGGTTACGACTTTTGACCTGTGTAAAAATCTAAATCTTTTGGTCACTGGAGGGATGGACAAGGTGGTACGGATGTGGATTCCTTACGTGCCTAGGTATGCCCTATAGTCGCTTATTTTACAGCCTGTTGATATTCTTGATTCTGATTGGCTGGAAGGTGTGCATAAAATTGTTTAATGCACAGTTTCAGTCAGATTTGCATAGAGGTGCAACAATACAGACTTCTCTTGGTTTAGTTTTCAGTTTTAGGTGATGGTTTCGGTTTTGGTATATGATAAAGGTGTGAACCTACACTGGTCTCACGGTTAGGCTCGGTTACGACTATCATGGCATCGGTTTTGATTCATGGCATTGGTTTGATCGGCATTTCAATATATCGGTGCATCACGGTGCATTGATGATGCTTTCCAAACACAATTTTATATTTTACTTCACAGCACAACGATTCTTGAATCAAAATGTATCATTTTAAAATACATTTTATATGTATTTGTAATACAATATTGTCCTTTCAAGAGTTCACACTTAGATAATGCTCGACTATGATAGCAGGTTTGTATGGCGGAAGTGCAAAACAACATTACAAGCTCGAGACAAATTTACATTTTGGAAAACATTTTTACCTATCAAAAGACACAATTACATAGGAAAAAAGATTTTACCAAGGACGAACATGTTTACATTTTAGAAAACAAATTAACAAGGCGCAAAACACTTTTACCAGTCCCGAAACAAATTGACAATGACAGATTCTTTATGGAAAGGGAATGTACCAAACACCGGAAGTGACGCAGCGAAAGGCGTTGTTGTTGTCGCTGGAGGTGAGTGCACCAAAGATGTGGAATGAAGTTTAGGCAGGATATATATAGTAGTTTTAGGATAAACTGATAGGCTAGCTCAGTGGTTCTCAAACTGTGGTACGAGTACCACTAGTGGTACACAAGCTTCCTTCTAATAGTACACAGAGGAATCTGAATAATTAAAGTAAAAAAATTAACACACTTTTAACCCTTTGAAACGTACTATAACACCTATGTGATCAGTAAATTGATTTTAATAGGCTAAACTTTTTATTTAAGTGGCTGACAATAATAAATATTGTTTATTAGAAGAAATAATATGCTTTGTTTTGAATTGTGCAATGTTGTAGCTGCTTAATTAGGCCTACTATGCTACTGTACCTTTACCTCCATCTTGTTTATTTAAAATCATTTAACGAATGACCATCCATTGATTATCCCTTACTTTTCAATCCGAAGTGGTTTCTTTCTGATTTCACAAACAGATTTTATTGTTCTCTGATCTTTATTGTACGAAATGCATACAGAAAATTCTTTGTGATCAAATACTGATGTTCATGGCTGGCTAGTAATTTTACATTTTGAAATGGCAGAAACCCAACAGGGATTTTGAAAGGTCACTCCGCCCCTGTTGCCTACGTCTGTGTTGCGTCAGAGAATGGACACATTTACTCAGTATCCACAGACAACACTGCAAAGGTGAGGGTTTCATTCATTACTCAAAATCCTAAAAAGCCCATTATCCCAAAGTCTTTCAAAGTGTCTTGATATAAAAATGTTAATAATAAGTACATGTATGACTTAATAATGAATGCTGATATATACCGATATATAAATACTGATATAAACCCACTTGTCTTTTTGATTTTCTCACTTTTATATTGTATTGTTCTAAACTCATATGACTTCTTTTTGTCTTTATCACTATAAGAAAAAAGCAGAAACGCTGTCACTAAGGTTGTACCCTTTTAAAAGGTATAGAGGTGTTCCTTTTAAAAAGGTACCAGCACTATGGCAGCTTTTGTACCTTTTTTCAAAGAGGCTGAACACAAAAGGAGAGTTGTTTTCACAAAAGTGAAGCTCTTTTCAGTATAATGAAAGGTATTCTAATTAATCTTTTCCAAATAATAGATATTAGAATATGTGGCTGGAAGGGCATCCGCTGCGTAAAACAAATGCCGGATAAGTTGGCGGTTCATTCCGCTGTGGCGACCCCGGATTAATAAAGGGACTAGGCCGAAAAGAAAATGAATGAATGAATGAGATATTAGAATAAATGTCCTAAATGGAGTTTGAGTTATATATTCAAATATATTGGAATAAAGGTCTAAAATTTGGAATTAGATTTTTTCAGGGTAAGTGTCAGTAAGTATGTTATGTTATTTTTGGCCCTTTTAAAAAAGTTACCACCTCTATGGCAGCTTTTGTATCTTTTTTATTTTTTTTTTCAAAGAGGGTGAACACAAAAGAAGAATTATTTTTTAACAGTGTATTTATTACTCTTTTCAGTATAATGAAAGTTAATGGCTCGTCCAGCTCCATGGCTCTAAAAAGCACCACCAAAACGGCCCATATAATTCATGAACTGTATTCAAAGTCTTTTAAAACCTGAAATCATTAAATTCACACAATCTTTCCTTGATGCATTCGTGGGAAAAGTAACATTACCAGGATTTGAAATTAACACTTGGCAAATGGGGGTGACAGTTGACTGTGGCAGGTAATGCATGTCAACACACTGGACAGTTTTGTACATTATGATTCATAAATGATGTTCTACCTCTTTGCATATAATTGCTATCCAGCACCCTAAATTGGAGACTAAATTGGAGACTCAAAAATTAGCAAAATACATAAAGAGGGTCATACACTGAGAGAATGGACATGTTTAAAATCTGAACATAGATGTGAGTGAATGATGTGAATAATGTCTGATGGGTGAGATGCTTGAGACACAGTACTTTTGATACGTTGGTGTTTGATAGTAGAACACCTGAATGGTCAGTAAATAAAAAGGTAGGTCTATGCAGGTCTTTATTGAACAGGATGGTCAGGCAAGCAGTGGTTAATACAGGAACAAACAGATGTTTGAGGGCAATCCAGAGTCGTAGTCAAAATAACAGGCAAGTGGTCAGAAGGCAGGCAGCAAACAGGAATAAGCAAACAAAACAAAGCAAGGTCTAACACGGAAAGCAGGACAAGGGAACCACATCGTAATGTTCACTTACGGGATACAAGACTCAGCAACAATGTGTGTGTGTATGTGCTGTCTTTATAGACCAAGTAATCAGTCAGTGAGCAACTGTGAGTGTCTAGTTAACGGTGACTAGGAACAGGTGTGTGTATGTGTTGCATGACTTTGTAGTCCAGCGATTATAGATTGTAGTCCAGTTTTCCAGCGATCTATGGCCCTGTTTACACTAGTGCGTTTTCGTTTTAAAACGCAAAAGTTTTGCTACGGTTACGCCATCCATCCACACTACGCCGGAGTTTTCGAGGTGCGAAAACGGAGCATTTTGAAAACGCTGGAGAGGTAGTTTTCATTCTAAAACGCTGCTGCTGCGTCTCAGTGTGGATGGAGGGAAACAGATATCTTTGAAAACGGAGGTGTGGCTGCTGAGATCCGATACGTGATTGGGGATTTGGGTCATTGCGTAGCCTTTCCTTATTCGTCAAGCACACATGGCTATAACGTCACCGGCAGACGGCAGACCAGTCTTCACTGTAAAACACTGTATTTTCGATAGCCATGGATGTTTTATATTCATTTGTTACTTTAAGTAACAACTCGACCTCGTCGTCTGTCCTCAAAAAGACCTCTCTTGCTTTCTTTGCCATCGTGGTCATCGTTCAACCAGCGTTTGTTGACTGACAATAACCAAATGCCGAGCGAGACACATGCTTCCTGTTTATACTTGAACGCGCATGCTCAGAGTGCGCGAATGGTGCGCGAATGGTCACGTGATATATATTTCTGGTGGAGGGAGATCTGTTGAGATACCCTCGTGTGGACGCGGATCGTTTTCATGCTAAAACGCCGTTTTTAAACTAAAACGCACTAGTGTAAACGGGGCCTATGGTGTTTAGATTGCTGGTGATTGTGACAATTACACACAAACACATCTTGTCAGTGCTGCCACAAATATTTATCAATAACAAAACATTTTGGTTTGGCAGTAAACTAGAAAACATTTATCTGTTTTGATCTGAGTAAAGAACAACATTTTATCTTTAATGAACAACTTCTTTCTGCACTTCTTTCAATGGAGAACAATTTAATAAGCTATTTAACCAGAATAATAGAATAAAAGGATGGGGGCAGGATCTTTACATACTTTTATAGGTCACAATTAGGTAAATCTGACCCTGTATACAGATTCAGACTTAGTACAGATGTAAACAGCCCACTAGAAAAAGAATAAAAACTTAAATTTTGGTCTGTTCATTACTCAAAGCTATTACATACCCATTGTTAGGATACTTCTCTGTAGCTTTTGAAACCTTTTGATGGCACCTCTCTCCAGTCCTCATTTAATGTTTATTACTTTGAAAACAGCAGGCACGGACATTGTTATAAATTCTCCTTTTGTGGTTCATGTTAGAAAGAAGGTCAAATATGCTTGGAACAACATAAGAGTGAGTAAATAAATATCACAGTGAAATTTTTCTTTAATCAAAGGAACAGAGGGGTGCAACATAAATATGAATATGTATGAATCTTTTATCATGTTTTTTTTAATGTATTTTTTTAGATATGGCATATAAAGGATCAGACGTGTCTGTTTACTGCACATCCAAATTCAAGTCAAATCAAGGGAGAACTGTCTGCATGTATCTACTCTTCAACTGTGAAGGGACTCTACATGGCCACTGATTCAATCGCTTTACTATCCCTTGAGACAAAGTACATATCTTGGATGTTTATATCTTGTTAAGAGCATCAGTTTGCCATAAAGGCATTATGATATATTTAGTTAGAACTTTTATAATGCAGTTATCTTCCATTCTCTTTCTATGTTCCATCTGTTGTAGACCACAGCCTAAAGGCATTCAGATTGTGTCCCATAAAGAGCCTGTGTTGTGCTGCGGATACAGTGAGCAGTTTAGGCAGGTGGTGAGCTGCTCTGAGGGATCGGTGAGTGTTTTTGAGTATACAGATTCTCGGTTCCTTATGCTCATAGGTTGACCTTCAAATTTGAATATAGTGCATAGATACAACTGAGGTTGTCATTTTTTCCTGATTCTTAATGGATAGCAAGTAAAAAAAAAAAAACATTTATTTGAAATATTTTATTATATTAACATTTTATCAGTTGATTAGTCTTCTTGCTAAAAATGTAAATTTCCCTTTCAAAAATTGTTACTGAACCTAAACCATACATACCTACAACTAATCGCAGTCATACAAAAATGATTGTTTCAGCAATCTTAACCCTGGAGGGGGACTGCACTGAAAAAGTACAGAGTTATAAATATTTGGCTTGATGAACGATTGGGTTGTAATATTCATATTGAAAATCTCGTAAAGAAGCTTAGACCTCGATTGGGTTTTCTTTTTCGTTTTAAGAAGTGCCTTCCTGTCGAAAAAAGCAAAAGGATTATACAAAGCTGTTTACTTTTAGTGATAGATTATGGAGATGAAATTTTTTATGCAAACACGTCGTTATAAAAAAAAAAAAGCTGCACAGTAAATGTCATGCTGCAATACGATTTGTGGCGAATGCATCTTCACGTACCCATCATTGTACTTTGTACAAAATGGCTGGTTGGTTTTTCCCTGCGCCAAAGGAGAAAAATGCATATGCTTCTATTCACCCCTAGGGCATTATTGGGTAAATTGCTATCTTAAATTTGTAACCTTTTATCACATTATACTTAGTTATAGTACTGACATTTTTATAAATTACATTTAACCGTTCCTAGAGTGTGTACAGAGTTTGGTAAAACAGTGTTTTCCTTCTTTGGCCCTACAATATGAAATGAAATGCTGATGGTTATCATGTTAGAAAAAATTCCATCTCTAAATATTTGTACAAATATTTTGAAGTCTTATCTGGAAGAATCATGTGAATGTTTTGTGTAAATTTTAATATGTGATATTTTATGTGTGTCTACTGTCTAATGTTGTATTTGAAACATTTTGTGCTGCCATTTTGGCCAGAAACCCCTGGTAGAAGAGATTCATGTCTCAATGGCAAATTCCTGGTAAAATAAAGGATAAATTAAATAAATAAATAAAACTAATAACACTGTACTCTTTATGTTTTAGTTTGAAGCAAAATGTTTGCTAATTAATTAAAGTTTTCTTTAAACTTTATTGTTGATTTGAAAGATTAAAATGTTTAAAAATAAAGAAGTCTTAAAGGATTTGTTCACTCAAAAATGATTATTAATTTATTAACTCATTATTATTATTATTATTATTATTATCATCATCATCATCATCATCATCATCATCATCATTATTATTATTATTATTATTATTATTATTAATTGCTCACCCCATGTTGTTCCTATCTCCTGAGACCTTTGTTCATCCTCAAAGCATGAATTCAGATATTATAGATAAATTTGAAAGCTATCTTACCCTCTATGGACAGAAATAGTCCCAAGACGTTCAAGAAGTCAAAGTCCAGACAGAAAAAACAAAAGCATTGTCAAAACATTCCTGTTTTGTGACTTAGCTCAGCGGTAATCATACAAAGCTTAAACTGTAAATATGACTGTATACTACAGGCAGTATGACACATTGCCATTAGAGTCAGCAACACACAATTGTCGCTGGATACTAAGGTGAACAAAGTAGTTTTGACATTTTGGGACACTAAATTTGGTAACACATTACAATAACAGTACATGAATAATGGTTGTGTTAATACATAAACTAAACATTACTTTATTATTAGCTAATGATGAGTTAATGTATGCGCTAATCATGAACTAACTTTACCCACAACATGAGTCACATGAGTTCATGTGTGAATAACGGCTACCTTAATTACTCGTTAGTACATGATTGATTGTTAATTAATGTATTAGTTATCACATTAGTTTATGCTTAATTTAACCATCATGAAATCATGAGCTGTTAATGTATAATTATATTGTGACTTTACTTGAAGGGGCACATTATCATTAACCAACTTTTAACTGCTCATGAACTCCTTTTGCAATTCTGTCTAGTGTGTTTACACTGAATAACAATAGAAAAGTGTTCTGTCAACATCAACAGTTTACACAGGAGTTCATGAATGATGATGTGTCCCTCCAAGTAAAGTCATGACATAATTATATATCAACAGCTCATGAGTTCATAAACCTAAATGTAAATTAATACATTGTTTAACAACACGTACCAACAAGTAATTAAGCTAGCCGTTATTCACACATGAACTCATGTTGTAGTTAAAGTTGGTTAATGATAGCGCACGCCTTAACTCATCATTAAATCATAATGATGAGTTAATTATGTTTAATTTATATTTGAATACATCATTTTTCATGTACTCTTATTGTAAAATGCTACCCAAAAGATGTAATGGGGCTTTGTATGATTACAGTTGAACCACTGAAGTCACATGGAGTGTTTTGTAAATATTTTTGGCTCCTTTTCTGTACTAAACGTATTGTGACCGTTGTTATATGGCAGATGAGAAAGCTCTCAGATTTAATCTAAAATACCATGATTTGTGTTCTGAAGATGAATGAAGGTCTCAAGGAAACTGGAACAACGTGAGAGTGAGTAATTAATAACAGAATATTCATTTATTTTGGCTAACCGATCATATAAGTACACATTTAAACACCCCTGACAGGCTAAGTTTTTTGATCAAGCAACAGTCAGTCTTGCATGAAAGTTATCCTTTAATGTATTTCCTTCAATTCAGGTTGTTAAAATCTGGGATGTGGAAACCGGAGCTCTAATATTTGAATTCGGATGCGCTCATGGAGAGTCTGCAATAACCTGCATGGCCTTTGACACTAGCGGAAGGAGGTTATTAGTTGAACTATATGCCTCATGCAAAATATACATTTTGCTGCATTATTTTTCATCCTTTGTGTATTTCCACCAGGCTAATGACCGGTGGGAGAGATGGCCTCATTAAGTTGTGGAACTTCAACAACGGCCAGTGTGTGAAGATTCTCAGCAGAGGTCAGTAATTCTTCATAATGTGCATTTGATTGATTTTCGTTGCTCCTGAGGATGACTGATTATTCAGAGCTTTGAAATATGACCCCGCATTACCTATAAATCTGCTGTGAAGTGAATCCCTGCGTTATATTTCTCTCCAGAAGGAAAATGTCCAGAGATTTGTGACTGCTCCTATCTGACACTGCATGGAAACACGTGAGTCTCTGCACCACAGTCTTAACGGACATTATCCACTTCATTTTTTTTGGCTGATTCTTTTTTAATTTGTTTTGGCAGATTTGTGATTTCTGTTGGTTGGAGCCGCAGGATTGACATTTACTTGGTGAGTGTAAAGTGACCAGCCCGCTTCCCTCACAGCCTTATTTTATTTCGGCGTAACTCCCCTGATGACTCTCATAAAACGGTTGACTGCCATGACCTGTTTCTTCCCCCCTGGTACTCTCGCCTTTATTGCTGTTCAGTCCATTTCCATATTTCATTTACTTCAGTGTTTCTCCCTCTTCAATAGTGTCCGAGTGCTGTTTGGTGTGGTTTATTCCTCCATTCCCTTCTGACAGTCCATTATTTCATCTGTTACAAGAGCTTTTGTTCACTTTAGAAAAGAGAATCTGAGCTCTGTGGAAAAAAGATACCCTAAACGCATGATTATGACACCACTGGAGAATACATATTTTACTTTTATTAAGAATTTTCCCTTCCATCTCTTGTCAATTCTGTATTAAGTGTTCAGGGTAACTTGATTTATTCATTCTTTCATTGGTCTTCGATGATTTAATATAAAAAATAGAACAGATTAGACTGTCTTTATGGTTTTTTGAAATGTTACATTTAGGATTGATAATATTTGTTAGAGGACAAAGGTTTTAGTTATGTTTTGCATATAATGCATGTGATGAAATCAAAACTATTACCCCTTATGTGAATTTTTCATACTTTTTCAAATATTTCCCAAATGATGTTTAACAGAGGAAGGGATTTTTCACAGTATTTTTATATACTATGTTTTCTGTTGGAGAAAGTCTTGTTTATTTTATTTCAGCTAGAATAAAAGCAGTGTTTTTTATAACAATTTTAAGGACAATATTTTTAGCCCCCTTAAGAAATATATATATATATATTTTTGATTGTCTACAGAACAAACCATCGTCATACAATGACTTGCCTAATTACACTTCATTCATTCATTCATTTTCTTTTCGGCTTAGTCCCTTTATTAATCCGGGGTCGCCACAGCGGAATGAACCGCCAACTTATCTGGCATTTGTTTTACGCAGCGGATGCCCTTCCAGCCACAACCCATCTCTGGGAAACACATCCATACATTCTCATTCACATTCATACACTATGGACAATTTAGCTTACCCAATTCACCTGTACCGCATGTCTTTGGACTGTGGGGGAAACCGGAGCACCCGGAGGAAACCCACGCAAACACGGGGAGAACATGCAAACTCCACACAGAAATGCCAACTGGCCCAGCCGGGGATCGAACCAGCGACCTTCTTGCTGTGAGGCGAACGTGCTACCCACTAGGCCACCGTGGCGCCGCCTAATCACACTAACTTCCCTAATTAACCTAGTTAACCAAGTTTAGCCTTTAAATGGCACTCTAAGCTTAATACTAGTATCTTGAAAAATATCTAGTAAAATATTATGCACAGTCATCATGGCAAAGATAAAAGAAATCAGTTATTAGAAATTAGTTATTAAAACAAAATCAGACAACAAAACAATATCAATTCATTAAACAAAAATTGGGGAAAAAATAAACTGGGGAGCTAATAATGCAGGAGGGATAACAATTCTGACTTGACTGTATTGTTGCTTTATAAACGGTTAATATTCAATGAGGTACATATATGATTATTGAATCAAGAGATTACATATACATATTTGAAATTGGATGCAATCTTCTGCTACCGAAAAGTTTGATTAATCCGATTGATTGAACTAACAGATTAAATTATATTTATATCATATACAGCTCTAATATAGCCTTTATTAATAGACACGGTTATCAGTTTACTACTGGTAATATTTAAAAAACATTTGTTTTTGTCTTTTGACAAGTTCATGTTCTCTGCATCTACAGACAGACCCTTTGTAGTCAGACTAACTTCTTCTGCCATCTTTAATGTCTATGTGAAATCAAAATGTATGTTTATTTTGCTAATGCACATTGTTATTCTTTAACAGATCAATTTATCTGTGCATAAATTGATAAATCATTTTCACTCACTCACTCACTCACTCACTCACTCACTCACTCACTCACTCACTCACTCACTCACTCACTTTCCTTCTGCTTATTCCTTGCTTTATCAGGGGTTGCAGTAGAATGAATTGCCTTTGTGCAAGTTAATGCACTGAAAAAGTTTGTTTTAGTAATTTTCAATCAAAGTCTGAGCATTTGATTTTCCATTTGGAGTACCGGCCCTTCTCATATGTCTGCTTCAGCAGCCACAAGATTCTAAACCCCGCCTCTCTTACCATTAGTTTTCCATGAGGGATTGATGCGCAAAAAGAAAACCCCACCCCTTCCAATATACTGTTTCAGATGGAAGTACGTCACTTCAATAAAAGTCTCAGCAACTTCCAGTTCACATAGATATTAATGGGAGTGATTCAATAAAATTCAAGAGACTATGAACTGAATAGTGCAGAATTGCAACTTATTTCTTTTAAAAGTCATGAGATGATGTTATTTTATTGCTTTTGACAGGATTGCAAAGAGGAAACTCAGTTCATTCAGAGACCAACACCTTCCTGGCAGGAAGACCTGGTAGTAGCAACATCCACAACACACACCCATGTCTACACATGCCTTCACTACACAAGGGCACTTTGAGTAATGTGTGGATGTTTTAATCACAGAGGAACGGGCACAAAGAAGATATCCTGTGCATTGCTCATTGCACGCCACATCTTTTGGCCACCGGCAGCTTTGATGGGGAGATCATTGTGTGGAATGTGGTGTCTGGACGCATTCAGTGTCGCTTCCTGACCCCTCAGTCTCAACAAATCAGCAGTTCTCATGGTACCAATAATAGATTTGTCAATCCTCAGTAAGGGTTTTCACACTTAAATTAGTAAACCCCAGGGAAAAGAAAGTAGGTTTCTGTCAAAGAAAGGATTGTAATTCTGAGAACATTTTAGAATTGCATCAGAATTGCATCAAAAAACTCTGAATAAGACATTTAAAGTCCCACATAATTAAATTTACATTTTTAGATGCTAGTTTCAGTCTGTTAGTTAAGGATAATATATATGTGCTTGATGTATGTCACTCTTGCCTAAATTGATCAATATTTTTCTTCACATCACTTAATTCTTTTTTTTCTCTTTGATCTTTGACCAATCAAATGCTCTCTCTAGTTTCTGACATGCCCTGTCCCCTTCTAGATGCTTCTCACCTTCTCAAAATGATATTACTTGTTTTAAAGTAAAGGGAAGGAACTACTCTATGTCCCACACTTTCTTTGTTTTTCAGTTGAGAAAACGTCAAACATCGAATAAAAATGCACATTTCAAAGCACTTCACAGGACCTATAAGAATAATAACAAGACTGTCAGATTTGGCAAAATTTATTTGGAAGAGGGTCTTTAAATATGGCATGAATAGACACGCATAGCTGAATAAATGACAAAGAGTGAGCCTCAAACACCATTGTTTCATCATATTCATATAAATCTCATAAGTGTAAAAGTGTTTGATTGGCCACAAAGTTTACTAGTGAGATTACAACGAGCTTGCAATATACATAATATGTATGTGAAACTTTAATTTTGAAAATGGACATGCTTTAAAGAAGAGTAAGCAGTTTTGTGAAGCAGACAACCATGCATGAACACTTCTGTTCACAGCTCGTCAGAATGCAAAATGAGGGATATACAGTTCATAAGTTATTTGAGCTAAATATATATAAAAATATTTTTGACAGCTGAAATTTTATTGTTTTGCATGTGTGTAGTTGTGTATCTGAGCATTGCTGCCGGAGCATCAGAGCAGAGCTCATTAATATTCATGACCTTTCCAAATATGGTCAAAAGTAACCGTATTAGATTATAGGCCTAGAAATGTAGCGAAATGTACTATTTCTGGAACATGTTTACACTTACCAAGGCTGCATTTACTGTACTATAGATATAAGAAAACAATTTAACATGTATCAATTAATTCTATGGTACCTTAAAAATATGTTAGTGTTGCAGTAGTGAGTACTAGTATTTTTGCCATTATTTGACGCCTAAACAGAATGTGTTCTTGTTAAAAGCATCCAAGTGGTTAAGGATTATGCACACATTAATTGTCATCGGCTCTGCTGTCTGTGAACTAATTTGTGTTTGTTTATGTGTGGTTTTAGAAAAAGGTCAGAAACGCAAGAAAGCCTATTAACTTGCGGAGAAAAATGTTTTGTCTACCCCAGGCTGAAAGTAGGGTTATGAATAAAGATAACCCTGAGTTAAACTCAGTGTGAAAAGCCCTAAGCAAAGCTATCATTTGAAAATTTTGAATACAAATCACAATCTGTAAAATATTTTTTGTTGTTTTTTAATTGCTTGCAACAGTTCAAAACACAAGTGTGCTGAACCTCATCTTCCTAAAGACCCGGGCGTTTGTTCCTGAACAGTCCTCTTCTGCTTGGCTCGTATCTTCAGGCTCTCGAGGTAAACCAGCCATAGCAATGAATGAAATCAGTTCAAATACAGAAAACTCTTAATTCACTCTTAATATTTCCTTCATTTACCCATAAAGGTTATGTTAATTTCTGGAGTGTTTTGAATGGTGGAAGGTTCATCGCGTCTTTTCAAGCTGTAAGCTTAAGAGTTTAATTATAAATTCAGTGTAAACACAATTAGCTCAAAGTTGTGATTAAAGCTGTTTTTTTAAAGTCTCACCTTCAGCAGCAGATCACAAAACTGGCTTTAACACAGGACGACAGCATGCTTTTTACTGCCGATCATGTCGGTTTCATCTACGTGTACAACATCAAGCAATACGCAATGGGGCCTGAACAAAACCCGCCTGAAAGTAAGGACAGTCGTCATTGTAATTATAAGCTTCAAAGTTGTTATTAATGCTGATGTTGTGCCATGGTTTATTATTATTAATTTCTAGAGATGAACTTCTGGCGTGCACACATCCGCAGCATCACAAGGTATGTTCAAGGTGTGAAAAGAAAAACAGACAAGATTTTCTTTTACTATTATTTCTTTCTGTTTTTGTATAAAAAGAATTTTTGAATTAAAGGCATGTAATTAATATTATTTTATCTCATCTCAAGCTTAAAGATAGTGGACAAGGACCAGTTTCTGCTTACCTCCTCGATGGACTGTTCGGTGCGCCTGTGGAATATTCATGGGGATTACATAGGTACACTTGATAACAAGCTTACAAGATGTATGGATTTTTCTCAAAGTCTTTTTACATAAACCATGGCTAAATGTGTCAGCAGCACACCAATTTTTGCTTTTGCAGCTTCCTATTGAGCTTATGCTTTCACGTAAAAGCAGGTGCAGCCATTGGAACCAAACTTTATTTATTATACAATTTTTTTGTTTTTATGTATTATCCTAAACACAATTGTTTTGTGCTGTTTATTGGTCCTATTCATTAACCATTTTAGAAGTTATAAAACAATTGCAGAAAAAAGTTATGCATAAATTAAGACTTATTCATTGCAGAAGAAGATCAATATGTACCAGACACTTTCCAAAAAAAATAAATAAATACAAAAAATAAACTGCTAAACTAACTTAGACTGGTCATGACATCTACAGGTGTAGGACAATGAAATTGAAATACCTGGTTTGAGACTACAATAATTCATTAGTATGGTGTAGAACCTCATTTTGTGGCCAATACAGTATAATTTCATATTGGGAATGATGGAGACAAGCCCAGCACAGTGGCCAGAGGAATTCTGAGCCAATTGTCTGGCACAATAATGGCCAGGTGATGCTGGTGGAGGAAAACATTTCCTGACTCTCTCCTTCACAACACCCTGAGTGGCTCAATAATATTTAGGTCTGGTGACTGTGCAGGCCATGGCAGATGTTCAACTTCATTTTCATGTTCATCAAACCACTCTGTCACCAGCTGTGTCTACTGATGCATTCTCATCTTGATACACGGCATCGCCTTCAGCATATATGGTTTGAACCATTGTGTCCACATGGTCCTAATAATTGAATTATCCTAAATAATTCGATTGTCCTTGGCAGTGACACACACATCAAGCACAAGTATTGAGCCTAGGGAATACCATGATATTGCAGCCCAAACCATAACTGATCCACTTCCTTGCTTCACTCTGGGCATGCAACAGTCTGGGTGGTACACTTCTTTGGGGCTTCTATAACTCTACCTTCTATACCACTATAACTCTCTCAGATGTGGTAGACAGCAAAAGTGGACTCATCAGAGAAAAATACGTTTACCGTTGTCCATAGCCCAAGATTTTCGCTGCTGGCTCCATTGAAACTGATGTTTGGCATTGGCACGAGTGACCAAAGGTTTGGCTATAGGAGCCTGGCCATGTATATTGACCATGTGGAGCTTAAAACGAACAGTTTTGGTTAAAACAAGAGAGTTGAGGTGGTGGAATGTGGACAATTGGCCACCAGGCTGGTCAAATTTAACCATGAAACCTCCAACCCTAAATTGGCCAGTGATTCAGTTTCATTGTTCAACCCCTGTATATTGCTGCTCTCTGTTGATTTGAAGTGCCTATTCGATCCTCATTTCAATTTAGTCAATTTAGATAAAAGCATCTGCTAATTGAATAAATGTAAATGTAAGCTATACATGTTTGACTGACTAAAGAGAACCAACTCATTAGTGACATGCATCAGAGAATAAAATGAACGACAGTCTAAACTTCACAGGTACTTTTGGACAAGAGGAGAGTTGGAGGATTGAAACGCCGTCTTCCTGGAAGCACCCGGCTGTTCCCTATGAGATCCTCATTGATCCCTTGAGCATGCCTTCTCATCCAGTACTGGACGAAGAGATCAATCAGTCAGATGTCTTGGAATCTGAGAAAAGTGAAAATGTAAACAAACAGGTGCGGTTTTTGGATATACCATATGGGTTGTTTTATAAAGCTCTATTTTTCCCCTAGAGCTGTATAAAAGGCTCAGGTGGTGTTTCTGAGATGAAAATTTGGCTTCTTAAACAACCTCAATGTGCTCTAATTACAGTTGGATGTCCAGATAGAGAGTGATCCTCCAACAATCCTCAATGATAGAGATATTGAAGATGGAAGCATCAGCTCCTGGTGTCGTTCTGAGCCTGGCAGGAGGTCGGTACATATTTCATGAAAACTAAACATCTAAATGCAAACCAAGTGTTCTGATTAAGGAGTAACAAATTGGATTTTCTCCAATCTTTTGGATCACAGGCAGCGTCATGCAATATTCAAACATTCGAACAGAGCATCAAACAGAACGGGTCTCAAGGACTACAGCACTTTGAAGGACTTGGACCTTATTGTTATGCCACAAACATATAAAAGACCCGATCTCTCCCTCCGAAAAATCAATCCACTCGAATCCAAGGATGCAGATGAATAGCCACTTCAAAGTCAATGCGCTAAAATTAGAACAAATACATGATAGTAATATCAACAGCGTCAGGAGTTTTTTTTTAAAACATCAATATGAACTCCTTATTTAGACATGCACTTTACTTCTATTAGGGTTTATTTATACTTTTAGCTTCTTTTGAATCATTATCAAAACTTTAAAGTCCATGTGAACCAGAAGTTGCTGATAATTTCGAGTATGTTGATGTACATGCAAATGAAACGAGTTATGGGATGAGGGTTTCTTTTTTTGTGCATCATTCCCTCAGAAAACTAATGTTTAAATGGGGCATGGTTAAGAATATTGTGGGTGAAGCCATCAAACTGACATCAACGCAAAAACATTCATTCATTTTCATGTCGGTATATGATTTTACACAGCAAGGGGAAACCAAGGGAAAATATCCATACACACTCATTTACACACATACACTATGGACAATTTAGCTTACACAATTCACTTATACCATATGTCTTTGGACTGTGGGGGACCAGAGGAAAGCCACAGGAGAACATGCAAACTCCTCACAGAAATGCCAACTGACCCAGCTGAGGCACGAACCAGCGACCATCTTGCTGTGAGGCGATTGTGCTACCCACTGCACCACCGTGACACTAACACAAAAACAAATGGTCAGATTTTGATTAGGAATTACCAAAAAAAAACTAAATTCAGTGGATTAACTTGCACAGATGAATTATTTAATGAAAATGTATGCAATTTTTGATTTCACACAGACATTACAGGGGTAAAATACCCTAATATGAAAATCCTGTCATCATTACCTCAACGTATCATTCCAAACCTGATATTGTTTCAATTTTGATGAACTGTTTTAGTTCTTGTAATGGAAGTCAAATGGATTCAGAACATTTAACATCTAGTCATACAAGTTTGAAACAACATTTCGGTGAATAAATGAAAGAAAGAACGAAAAAAAGGAGCCACAGATCATTTCAAAACTGTTTTATTGTGATTTTCAAACGTACAACAAAAGTTTCAGACACAACACATCAATTCACTGTATTAACAAATACAACAGAGACAGCTGGTGCATTTCCACCTGCACAGATAGCACTGTCAATAAATTGTACATTTAACATGACACATCCAATTGAATGCACGGCGAAAATAAAGTGGAACAGTCAAGCGTAAAGCAGCAACCCATGTACATCCATTCCTGAAATTGCAAGCTTTCACTTTGTTTAGAGTCATAGTTTCAGTGCAAACTTTTTGTTTTTCAATCAGTGCTAGTAAACGATTATTTTAATGCCTTTTGATGTTCTTTTAATATTGCTTTTGTCTGCTATATTTACATGTATACAGTTCTTGATTCAATACACACATTTTATTATGGTTATCTCAACGGTGCTGCATTCATAGTCAGTAACTGACTTAGAGTTTACTTGAAAAGCTTTGAGGCTAGACTGAAACACAGCAAGAGCTTTAAAGATTTTTCAGATTGATGCTTCATGAATATGAAACAATACACAACAGAAAACCTTCCTGATATTAGACACAAGGTTGATACGTGCCTATTAGCACTGAATATAACAAACAAAAAGCTTTATTTTAGCATATCGTGTTGCCAAAATAGGCTGCTAAATGTTGGCATGGTTGTTTTTTCCTTCGTTTTGAACAAAATCCGTGTATTCCATAGTCACATCTTCTGGGCTTTTGTTTTTGTGCAAGCGCTCTGGCTGAATGTTGTCGTCCATAGGAGAGTCAACTCTGGGCTTGGGCTTGGAAACGATCTCTTCACAAATGTTGTCGAGTGTCTACAGAATTAAATAAATGAATTGATCATTATTATTTAATGTTTTTATAGGAAACATTTGAGTATTATATTAATTGTAAATAACATTATTAATTATAGTATTTCTTTATATTATTTAAGATAAAATCCTACATAAAAATGTTCCAAAGAATAAATAAATACAATTTTAAATAGCTTTTTCTGAAATTGAGTGATGACAGAGAAAAGAGAACCGCTAACAACACCACCATGTGGCTGCTCGGACATGGAAATCGATACCGATTACGCATAAGATTATTATTCCATCTTTCCTCAAAGTGAACTATTGTAATCTATTTGCTCACCTGTAATTTCTTCTGGATCTGAGTGCTGTGTATGGCCGGTTCCTGATCGGGTGTGAGTTTATCCTGAGAATCCTGTATGTTTGCCATCCACATTTGTGTATCTTTTACACACACTCTGACCTTGTCCATGTCCATCGCATCGATATGGCAGTAACTTTCATTCTGGAAGATAAAGTTTACAAACATTGAAATGCAGTTATACAAAGAGTTGCTTTTAAACTAACTTAGATGACCTTAGACATATTTAAGTATCGCTTTAGTTTATTTAAATGGATAGTTCACCCAAAAAAGAACATTTTCTCTCTAAATCATTTACTCACTTTCTACTTGTTCCATACTGATTTAAATTGTTGAAAATGATGTTTGGTAACCGTTGTCTTACATAGTACAGATGTCAATCTACACCATCTACACTACAGATGTCAATCATCAATCCAACGTTCTTTGAAATATCTTCTTTTGTGTTTTGTTGAAATATCTTCTGACAGAATATTTTTCAAACTATCCGTTTAACTATACAATTACTTATAAACAATCATGCAACATTATTTATCTTTTTCATCATTTAATTAATGCTTTTGGACCTGTAAAACAATTAAGTTATAACTGATGAAAAATATAGGATACACCCATTTAAAGAGGACCCATTTTAGCCCTTTTGACAAGTCTCTGATGTCCCTAGACTGCATCTGTGACGTTTCAGCAGAAAAAGACCCCACAAATAATTTTGAACTTGCCCCTTTTAGGCTTTGATCTAGAGATCTGTGTGGGACTGAATTTTTAATCCTGCTACCGCCCGCACCCGTCAGGTTTTATTCCGCACCCGACCGCTCCTGCGACACGCGTGTGCTCTCTCTTTTTTTTAAACACATACATAGACAGCACCAAGGCGGATGAGCACAAGCTCTCTCTCTCGGGACTCGGGAGCGATATTGTTAGACCGCCCGCTCCCGTTCAAATTACACCAGAGTTACCGACCGCTATCGCACCTTTTTTGGAAATTTACTCCCACGCCGCAAGAAATCTGGTCGGCCCCGCTGCAGACTTCTACTTTAATCCTAATTGTACCATTTTGGTGACTGTCACTTTAAATTCAGATTAGATTGTGCTCACTTTCAATTAATGCTTTTGGTAAAACAATTAAGTTAATATAATTGATGATAAATATAGGAAACCTCCATTTAAACAGGACCAATTCTACCCCTTTTTCAATATGTGTATGTGAACTTTCAGCAGAAAAAGAAAACTTGCCCCTTTCAGGCTTTGATCTTAATTCTGCCATTTTGGTGACTGTCGCTTTAACTTCAAATGAGATTGTGCTCGCAGCCCTCTTTTCAAAAGAGAGCGGAGCTACAAATGCCTATGTGCATGCACTGTGCACAGCAGCGGATTCAAATACAAGACTAACATACTATGCTAATAAGATCAACACTAATGGGCGGGGCTTTAACCCTCTAATGACGTACAAAGGAAGAATGTAAATCAAAGTGTTTCTGTAGACTGTTTACTGTTTTTAAAAAATAAAACGTATAATTTTTTACGATTAGAAGTTGGTTGTATTCACAGACTGTGTTTAAACTCCTTATGAAATAAATTTTTGGTATAATAGGTCCCCTTTAAAAGTTTTATATTATTTCTTTAACAGAATTAATAAACATTACAAACTAAAATAAGTAGACTTTTGCACAACAGCATCAGTATATAGTGAGAAAAGTGGGTAATTAAAGGCTGGCTAAAGAATACATTTGACAGTGTTGTTTGAATGATTTTTGATTGCAGATTGTATAAAGAAACTCAATAAGTAACTCGCAACTGTCAGCGTAGAAAAATTATTACAGCACTTCTATACTGCCATCGTCTTAAAGATTAATTGCTGTGTTGCTACATTCCTCATTTGTAAGAAGTAGCTTTGGATAAAAGCATCTGCTAAATGAAGAAATGTAAAAGCACACACTATTTATAGTCAGTCATAAAAGACTAATGGCAGAAACCTGACTGCGTCTAAATGCCTCCATTATAATGTTTACATCAATTTAACAGGATGCCTCGAGATGCTGCAATTTTCAGAACACAATAGCTTCAAATAAGATGTAATATCTGACAACTTACTCCATTCTTATACTCTTCCACAATGGTCATGTAGCGCTGTATTTTGGCTGACAGCTCTTCAAACATTCTGGGTCTCTGTATGGACTCCCGGTATCTGTTTTGCACAGGCAAGCCCAGTTTCTGTTGAATAAAACAAAAGGTTTTAATACATCACTCTTTGCAAGCACGAACGCTTTTGTACACAGCGTCCAATTAGTGCTCTTCCCAAAGTGCAGCAGAAGAATTTTGAAAGCTACACAAACGACTTTCAGCCTTTCATGGCGCCCCATTCGCCGGGAGCTGTCAAGACAGTGCGAATCAATTAAAACACTAAAGTGTGGACGCACATCAAAACGGAGGGCATGTTGAAAGTATACCAGGTTCGGTTATCTCCAGTGCGACGCAAAATCAATTGGTCAAGGCTAACGTACGATCAAATGTGTTTGTTCATCAAACGGGACAGACAACTCACATGTATTTCTGCCAGCTTGTTTATGTACGTCTGCTTATCTTGGTCTGCGCCTTCATCGTACAGCCAGTTCTCCGTGCCATTTAAAAGCTCAGAGAATGCCTGATGTTCCTGGGCAAAAGAAAAACAACAACAACATTTTATGCAGCGTTCAGATTTGTGGTTCATTTAACTGCACGAGCTCGTATGCACTGCTAGCTAATTTAAATGAATCAGAGTTTTGTTTCATTTATGCATGAACCGAAAATGGCCTTTAGAGATTTGGCAATGAGAAACGAGCTTCTGAAACATGAAAACATTCAACGAACGCTATGAATAAATCACGAGCTGTTGATAACAGTCGCTGTGAGCTGAATAGATTGTCGTGTGTCACTCTCAACAGGTAATAAGAGCGTGTTATCTGGGAGAAGATACATTACTTGAGTGTTTAGAAACGTCTGATAGGAGCCCTCCAGCTTGTGTCGGTAGTAGTAGACAATCTCCTCCACTGCGTTCTTAGCATTGTTACGCTCTTTCTCCTGGCGGTCTTGTTGAATCATTTTGTTCTGTCAGGAAAGAAAAAGAGGAATTTAAGTGAGCGCCAGATGGTGGGAATGACTGATGACTTTTTTTCAACGGCTTTGATATTCAAAAATCGACCAGAATGTCTTTATTCGTGTTTACGGCTTCATGCATTATCAAGATAACAAAATTACACTTCTTAGGCTAACAAAATATCCATCACAGCCTTTAAATCGAGGTTTGAGATTTACTGAAACAACCTCATACATAAAAGCTGTGCTTCTTTAGTTTAGTGCACCAAACACATCTGTCGTGTTTACTGTGGGGAACACCAGAGGAAATGCTTTTGGTTTTATTAGATTTTTTTTTAGGCAAGGCAAGTTTATTTATATAGCACATTTCATACACAGTGGCAGTTCAAATTAATGTAATGAAGTCTATTTAATTACAAATGTTAGGTAACAGTTTAGTTATGGACTAATTGTCACTATAGTATTAACTAGTGGCTTATTACCTGCTTATTATTAAGATCATTATTCATTTTTTCATTTTCTTTTCAGCTTAGTCCCTTTATTAATCCTGGGTCGCCACAGCGGAATGAACCGCCAACTTATCCAGCATTTGTTTTACGCAACAGATGCCCTTCCAGCTGCAACCCATCTCTGGGAAACTCTGACTTTTGAGACATTGTTGAGCATTTTAAATGAGACTTGTTTTTTTTTCTTCTCCAGAGTAAAATGTGAGAGGTTTAAATCTCATTTTATCTCATTGGCATCAAGGAGAAACAACAGAGATATTAATCAAGTAATTTGGATTATAAATAAGAGATCTTTCATGTGATTTTGCTTTTCATTTGGACTGGAACACATTCGTGAAATTAATACTTTTTATTAACAAAATTTGCGCTTTGTTTCATACTAAATTCTATAATTATTCATTTTCTTTTTGGTTTAGTCTGTTTATTAATCTGAGGTTGCCACAGCGGAATGAACCGCCAACTTATCCAGCAGTCCACTTTTCTGCAGTGGATGTCCTTTCCACCCTTACTCTCTCATTCACACACATACACTACGGACAATTTAGCTTACCCAATTCACCTATACCACATGTCTTTGGACCTGTGGGGGAAACCCGAGCGCCCGGAGGAAACCCACACAAACACGGAGAGAACATGCAAACACCACACAGAAATGCCAACTGACCCAGCTGAGGCTCGAACCAGCGACCTTCTTGCTGTGAGGCGAACGTGCTACTCACTACGCCACCGTGGCGCCATTATTAGTAATTATAAAGTACATATTCTGCATGATTTTCCCAGTGTTGAGTTGCAGCTGGAAGGGCATCCGCTGCGAAAAACATGTGCTGGATAGGTTGGTGGTTCTTTCCGCTGTGGCGACCCCTGATTAATGAAGGGACTTAGTCGTAAAGAAAATGAATGAATGAATGATGTTCTGCATGATCTTATTCTATATCCCTAATCCTAGCCAGTACCTAAACTAGCATCTACTACCTTAATAACTTTTTATAAGCAGCAAATTAGGAGTTTATTAAGCTGGTTGTAGTCAATGATTTGTTGAAGAATTGTAGTGTGGTAGAATTGAAGTGCTTTAAAATGTGCATTTTTGTTCAATGTTTGACGTGGTATCAAGTTAAATTTTTTTAAAAGGGTGGGACAGCTCCTCCCCTTTTCCAAAAACAGCCAATAGCATTGTTTTTATCACAGCTTTGCCACTGAGAGTGGTTAAGATCACGTCAAACATTGAATGTATGAGCTGACAGTTTTATATTTTCTAAATGCAAATTTTGTCACTGTTTTGGAGCACACAAGCTAAAAGATATGCTTAAAACTAATAGATTAGAAATTAATATCTAAAAATGTTTATTTAATTTCATGTAACATTTAAAGTAAAGCGTGACCGAATGTTTTTATTAGCATTACTATGACTGACTGAGACTGATGGACTGACAAGGCTCAGTATTCAATAAAGTCCTCTTTTCAAAGATTATACCTATCCCAGGGGAGCCCAAACTCTGATTTTAGCTCCAACTTTCCTGAAAACTCCTGCATGGATGTTTCTAGAAAGCCGAGAGGGTGTCCAAACTCGGTCCTGAAGGGCCGGAGTCCTGCTGAGTTTAGCTACAACCTGCATTAACACACCTGCCAGGAGGTTTCTAGTATATCTAAGAGCTTGATAAGCTAGTTCAGGTGTTTGATTAGTGTTGGAGCTAAACTCTCTAGGACACTGGCCCTCCAGGACCGAGTTTGGACACCCTTGGCCTAGTACAGGGATGTCCAAGCTCGGCCCTGGAGGGACGGTGTCCAGCAAAGTTTAGTTCCAACCCCAGTTAGACAAACCTGGGCTAGCTAATCAATCTCTTACTAGGCTTTCTGGAAACATCTTTGCAAGTGTGTTGAGGCAAGTTGGAGCTAAAATCTGCAGGACACCGAAACTCCAGGACCGAGAAACTCCCGTTTGGACACTCCTGGCCTAGTAAGAGCTTGATTAGCTAACCCAGGTGTGTCTGATAGGGGTTGGAACAAAACTTTGCTGGACACCGGCTCTCCAGGGCTAAGTTTGGGCACCTCTGTTCTATACAATCATTTAAATATCTGCAGTCAGTAAGTTTTTTTTTTTCAGACTGAAGTAGTCCTAAGAGACCATGCATTTACTTTTTTTCTTTCTTGTCTTCTCATGATCATGACACGAGTTATTTTAACAAGATCACAACTTTTATTTTCACGTGATCTCAACATAAAAAAGTTGTTGTCTCGTAATGACGAAATTCTCATCTAGACATGACAAAAGTTGTTTTCTTGTGATAAAACTTAATTTTCTCGTGATCTCGACATAACAAAAGTTGTTTTAGTGTTATTACAACAATTTTTCAGCTTTCATTTATTTACAGTATGTTATTATTATTTTAATTAATATAATTTTATTGTTATTATTTACAGTACACTTGGCCAATGTATGATCATAGTCATGATAATTAGAAAACAACTTTCTTATTCCTATTAAAACAACAAGAAAATTAAGTAGTGATCTTGAGAAAACAAGAAAGATAAATATAATATAATATAATATAATATAATAATATAATATAATATAAATTTTCCTGTGGCTTCGTCTCTATTTCAGGGGTGAACCACCAACTATTCCAGCATATGTTTTACGCAACAGATGTCCTACCAGCTGCAACGCAGTACCAGGAAACACCCATATACTCTCACATTCACACATGCATTATGGCCAATTTAGTTAATTCTATTCACTTCTAGCACATGGCTTCAGACATGACTTCTAAGGATTTCCGTACAGTAGTGTCAGTAAAGACATTTCTAATAATGCAAAAACGCATTGTAAACCTTATTTGTAACAATCCACAAAACAATGCATTTAAATTAATCCTAAAACGTAAACTGCAATCTAAATCTAAAATGGCAGATTTTAGGCCCTGGTTTATAAGTATAACTTTAAACAAACATTTCGTTGATAGTACTTCCTGCTCCGTGTAAGCGTTAATGCGATCCTTTGGCAACTGCTGGTTAAACGTCTCCTCGATGGGCAGAACGACATGCTTGACCTTCATTTTGGCTTTTTTAGCATCAGGAGGGTGATTGTTTACGTCTCCATTCATCTGTGAAGAACACACATCCTCCATTAGCATAACAGTGTGACACCCAGGTCAGTCAATCTGACAGAAGATGTACATATTAAGATATATCACAAGACATGACACGCATAACAATTTTTAGATTATATAAACTACTAGATACACAGCATAGGCCATTCAATATGCACGTAACACTAAATGCATTGTCTAAGCAGTAAGTGAGAGATGTAGCTCACTTACGCTCAGTGTTTCTCTTTGATTTTGCTCTTTTTCCATGGGGGGACACTGTGCTGTTGGCAGGTTTTCTTTGTTTACTGAGAGCTCAATATTCACCTCCTGTGTCTTGTCCTAGAAATCACAGTCCCATGGTTGATAGTTACATTTTTTCACCATAATGATTATGTGCATCATCACAACAGCAAGCCAGTCGCCCACTGTCACCCTCATAGAAACCCAACCAGTCAATGTTATCGATCATGTAAAGCAAAACTGTAAGATGCAAACACAGAATATTAATAAAACTATTGTAAACAAAGTTTTAATTAGCTCCATCGTTCTGCGTGCGTTTTTAGTATTTAATCTCTCAAGGCGAGTAAAGAGTGGAGTTGTATAGTCGAAATGTTGATTTGTAGACTGTCCTTAAAGTCTAATTCACTTTGGTTCCCTCTGGACTTTTTAATGGGGTGTATTAGAACAGCGGTTTTCGATTTTTAAGTAAATTAATGCACATGGCTAAGTTACTTGAAGAGACTTTCTTGCATTGCAACATACAGGTGTATTAAAAAAAGTCTTGCCTCCAGTCCTTAAATAGCGTCCTCTTTTAGAAGTATGTATGTTGTAATAATCTGCACAAAACTAAGCTCTCTTGAATGTTTTTCAAAACATAAACGTGTGTAAATATTTATGACTATTTTACTTACAGAAAATGTCAGACTATATTATATAAAACTCTTTGTTAATATTTGAATAATATGAGATAACATGTCTATAACATCATTTTGTGCATTTATTTATGATACTTATAGTATTGTAGTTTTAATATTATAAATATATTTCTTAGATGTCACATACATGCATATATCAACAAATGTATACATTTATCAACGAAAACATGGTTTATAATATAATATATTGTAATATAATATAATATAAAATAATATAATATAATATAATATAATATAATATAATATAATATAATAT
>CAIGQQ010004837.1:14405166-14419592 GCA_903798035.1 Danio albolineatus | reverse complement strand
ATAATATAATATAATATAATATAATATAATATAATATAATATAATATAATATAATATAATATAATATAATATAAAATAATATAATATAATATAATATAATATAATATAATATAATATAATATGATATAATATAATATAATCGACATTTGGGAGGTAGCACAATGGCCTCTCAGCAAGAAGGTCACTGGTTCGAGTCTCGGCTGGGTCAGTTGGCATTTCTGTGTGGAGTTTGAATGTTCTCCCTTTGTTCACGTGGGTTTACCCTACAAGTCCAAAGACGTGGTATAGGTGAATTGGGTAGGCTAAATTGTTCATAGTGTATGTATGTGAATGAGTGTGTATGGATGTTTCCAAGTGATCGGACATCTGCTGCGTAAAACATATGCTGGATAAGTTGGTGATTCATTCCGCTGAGGCGACCCCAGATTAATAAAGGGACTAAGCCAAAAAGAAAATGAATGTGTAATCTAATCTCATCTCATCTCATCTCATCTCATATAATATAATATAATCACATCACATGACCTCTAAGCATTGCTGTACAATAATGTCCATAAAGACATTTATATTAATGCAAAAACACGACCTTTACACTAAGCAAAAGCATTGTAAACCTTGTTTGTAATAATCATATATCGACAAAAACATTTTACGATGTATTTTCTCCAGTTAATGTTGACCTGTTGTGTGATGAATCACTTAAACAGCAGTCTATTACAAAACAAAAGTACTAATGATACAACTTATTCTACTTATATATTATATATAATATTCCTTTGTTAATATTTAAAGAATATCTAAAAAAAAACGTTGTTATTTTTACAATAAAGCATTTTTTACACTTGATGTTAAGACTGCAGTCTGACTCTGATCACAAATGCACAAAGCTAAGTAAAGATATAAATAGGGTCTAAAATATTTTGAGCTTATCCATTATTGACCACTTTCAGAAGCAGTTGTAAATGCATTTTCTCTGATTCCATTTGTAGTGTAAATGCTTACAAAATGTGGTTGAATGCATTCAAACAGCCACAAAAGACCACATATTCTCTTCCAACTGACAAAACAGGATTATTATGAGATGTGTTCAGAAAGCACAACAAATAAGATATTCATACTTCACTGCAGTATATCAAAACACAATATGATCACTTGTAAGCTGTATAACATGGGTTTGTTAATTCAATAGTACTTGTGCATAGCCCTGAACAATGCGATGAAATTAATACTCAATATGCAGTGTGCAAATTACAGAGGGCTTTGACCCCCACAATTAACATTTGATCCCCTGTAAGCGACATCTAAACTAGATGCATCTTTAAAAATAATATAATATTGATAACATTGACTATATAATAATTTATTCATTCATTCGTTTCCTTCGGCTTAGTTCCATATTTATCACGGGTAGCCATCAGTGGAATGAACTGCCCACTATTCCAGCATATGTTTTACGCAGCAGATGGCCTTTCCAGCTGCAACCCAGTACTTGGAAATACTCTTACACTCTCACATTCACACATGCACTTATACTCTATGGCCAATTTAGTTTATTCAATTCACTTATAGCACGTCTTTGGACTGTGGGGAAAACCGGGGCACACGGAGGAAACCCACGCAAACAGAGAAAGAACATGCAATCTCCACGCAGAAATGTCAACTGGCCCAGCTGGGACTTAAACCAAGGACCTTCTTGCTGTAAGTCAACGGTGCTATCTATCTAGCCACTGTGTCGTTGATAATAATAATAAGGTAACACTTTATTTTGATGGTCCATTTGAGTATTAGTAGACTGTCTGCTAAATATCTGTTGATACTGACATTTCACAGACATTTAACTGACTATAACAAACTTTGCAAGTACATGTCAACTTACACTAACCCTACCCCTAACCCCAACCTAACAGTCTACTTATAATCTAATGAGAATTAGTTGCAATGTAACTTAAACTCAACAAACGAACCATCAAAATAAAGCGTGACCAATAATAAGTTAATATAAATATAAATTTGACCCCCTTTTTGGCGTTTAGACCATTGTCAGTTCATGATTATGTCCAGCAGGGATGTGATGGTCTGAAATTGGCAGGTCTACCAACCGATAGAAACTGTAAGTGTTTAAAAAAAAAAACAGTTTTCTTGTAAGATACGTGTTTGTACCTACATGTCGTCTAAAAGTAAAGTCAAATTAGACTTATAATATGTATTTAAACAGATGCCTACTAGCACATGTAAGTTAAGCGAGCGCAATCTTTTATGATCATCCATTTATCGGTGCATTGATGCGAACTTGACGCAATTCTGCAAATTTGAGCATTTTATGACAAAAATCTTTGAGTCTTTGATCGCATGTCTGTTACAAATTGCCTATCACAGTTACTGTATAAGTCAGGAATCCAATTATTATCCCTGAAACTAAATAAATAAATGTATAATTCACATACTGCTCATATCTCTAATGTATTGACCTTATTCTTCAATGCGGAAGTGTGCTTGTTTTTGCAATTGTTTTAGAACTTCCGACTCAGTTGCTTATGGGAGAAATGACTAGGAATAATAAACGGCAGAAAACGGTCAAACTGATTGCTCTACAAACAAGTGTTTGCATGACTATACAGACAAAGCAGAATAATATAAGAAAATATTATTTGCAACATCAAGCAGCAAAACAATCTGATTTTAAAGTCTAAAAATGAATAGAAGTGATTGAGAGCGGAAGTCTCGAGACAAAAAGATCCAAATGGCTGTGCCAGCTCGTACATGGACAGTAATATGAATATTAATATCACGACAAAATCAAGCACAAGTCAGCCTCACAAGGGATACATTTCAACCCACGTTTGTATCAGGTGGAAATGGGATCTGATCTGAATAACAATTATACATAAAAATATAAATCAATAGAATGCACTATGTAACACCCGCTGGCGACTAAATAAAAGATCAAAAATGATATGCCAAATGAATGAATATGAAACACAAGCACACCGGTCGTACCCACCTGTAGGTCAGTATCATCAGAGGCGTCATGACTGTCAACATCCTCATTTATTTCAGTGGTTTCAGACTCATCTGATCTCACTCTCAGGACCACTGCAGCTGAGCTCACACTCACTACACCACTCTTGTTTACTTCAACTTTGACCTTCACCTTTGCCTTTTCTCCGTTCTCCTGAGGCTGAATGTTCTGCACTTTATATTCACCTGTGGAGGCATTGGCACACGCGCACAGCAAAATATGAAAAACATGACTTCAGTTTCATCTGTATGCTGCGGTAGAAACACTATGATGGCCTGAAGGAAAAAGCTCACCGATCTTGGCCTCAGGAAAGGGCAGGGATGATAGATCTGAATAAAAAGCTTCCAGAACGAAAGGCTTGTTCCTGTAAAACGTGATCATTTTAGCTGACGGACAAGGATGGTTCCTGCTGAAAATCTCATGACATCTGGAAGGTAAGGAATGGTAATGAGAAGTGCATTAGTATGGGAGATGCGCAGCACAGCTTATGCACGCAGATGTTTAGGGTTAAACTAATTAAAATGAAAACTGCTGCACGTTTTCTTGTTCTTGGATCTTATGTATAGGAAAGTAAGTAGCCGAGGGGCTTACGATTGGCCTTCATCTGCTTCACTGGACCAGGAAAGAGAAATGGGGAATGGGATGACATCTGTGATGGAGAACTCTCGCACTCTGAATGCAGGAGAGAGCATGGCGCACTGTGGAAAAAACAGCACGTAAGAGATGAATTCTTCATTCCATCAGATTTTTCTTTATTTTTCGGATAGTTTGCATCATTTTCACAGCTTGTTAGAAAAAATAGAGAAACTCAAAATACACTCAGTTCAGTGTGGAGTCAGTAATATTTTTTAAAAACATGACCCTCGACCACAACATTTGACATCACAACATTGTACATCACATGGAAGCTGATTAAATAAGCTTTGAGGTATATTTTAGGATAGGATAATATTTAGCAAAGATACAACTATTACAATAATATGAGGGTTAAAGATGCAGTAGGAGATCTTGGAATGCTAATGTTAGCCTGATAGCACTGAAAGCCTATATGGAGTAAAGATCACACAAATAAATCATACTTTAAAATATACTCAAATAGGACGTTCATTTTTTAAAGATGCAATATTTTTGAATATTACCGTTTTCATTGTCTGCTATAGTAAATTCTGATACATGCAGCCTTGTTAAGCATAAGAACCTCAATGAAATACTGAAGACAAATTTTTGAATCTTAGTGTGTTTTTAAACCTATTCAAGTGGCAGAATTTACTGAGATTTTACCCAGCAGACACACAATGTCATGAGATGTTAATATTAGGTTAGATTTAGGTTGCCAGCGTCAACGTTATGTTGACGTCCAATAATGATGTGAAATGACGTTGATATTTTGTTGATTTTAAGTAAGTTGGAAAGTGACCAAAATCCAACGTCGAGCCAACATCTTAAAGGGGAGGTCTAGAGTGTATTTTTTAAAGCTTGATTGTGTTTATGGGATGCAAAACAATGTGTGCTCATGCTTCCTTTGTGAAAAATCAGTTTTATTTTTTCATATATCTTACTTTGATTATATACAGCTACTCAGCTATCATGAAAACGACTGTCATATTTCCTAGTTCCCCCAAAAGCCCGCCCTCAAGAGGCTCTGATTGGTCAGCTAACATAATGTGCTGAGATTCGCGGATCGGCTCCATGTAACCAGGAAGCGTCCTGCTATAACATTACAGCACATCTGGCCACACCCCTTCGCCGCGCAGGGTGTATGGTTGTAACCTGAAGGGTTTATGACATCATTAACCAGGATGTAGTTTTTTGTACTCCTCAAACTTTGTTCGTTCTCTGTAAAAGCCAATCGTCACCTTGGAATTATAAGGTTCTATCTGCGTTCTGAATGATTTTGAGATACTGGGCTTCGAAGTTTTTGCTTTCCATAGCAAACAGCACGTATGTAACATTTGGTTTTTTTTTTTATAAATAGTCTTAAAATATAAACAACTTATAAAAAAAACATCCCATAATGTAAATAACTTGTCAATTATTAAGAATATGTCAATAACTCAATTTTGACAAAAATGTCAGATAGAACCTTATAATTCCAATGTCTGTCGTACTGGACAACCCCTTTAAACCAAAGTCATATTGATGTCAAATACAGGCGTCACACTAGTAATGTCCATACTACTTAAAGCTGTAACATCATTAGATGTTGATATTTTGTTGTTTTTAGGTTGTGTTGAAAAGTAACCAAAATGCAGTATGTCAGACATTTGACATTAACGTTGGGTTCTGACGTCAACATGATTTTCATTTCAAAACAAAATGCAACATCTCACGATGTTGGGGTGCAACGTCAATCTGACGTCATGTTGACGTCTTGTGCCTGCTGGGTATGTTCAATATCGTCATCAAATACTAAAAAAATACATTAAATTTGAGGGACTTTATGAATGGATCATTGACTCAAATTTTATTAAATCCAAAACAAGTCCATTCAGGAACCAAACTCTGCATTATTGTTTAATGTTTGAAACTATTAGAAAAAGTTATCAAGATCATATCTGTGATTAGACTCAGTCATATTCAGGACAATGTCTCTCTTGCTTGTGTGATATTACTTTACTATATAGTTTTTTGTTCATATAAAAAATATATACGTAATACAGGAATACTTTTTTCTCTCTTAACTTGAATCATAGACTCATTCAATCAGATTTTAATTGGCTCTAGCACAAACCAAATGTTTTTGGAGTCTCAAGACTTCATTTTCAACAAAGGAAATGAAATACCGCACACCCCTACATGTATTTGTAAGGCTGGTTGGCAGCAAATCAACTTTTTAATGACTCATATTCATAGACAAATAATTTAACATATCATTTGATTCTAAATTTAGCTTTAAACGAGCCACATATTGTATCAGTTACACTGTAAAAAAGCCTCTTACAGTACCTGTAATGCACAGCCTCTGGCCACTGCTTCATCTGCATTTAGTGTAGTGCTCACATCCCTCCTGAAGAATCTGCTGATCTGGGCCTTTACAGCAGGGATGCGTGTGGCTCCGCCTACAATCTCCACAGCACTGATGTCCTGAAGACGCACTCCAGCCTGTTCTACAGCCTTCATTAAAGTAAACTTCACTCTCTCGATCAAGTCAGCACACAGCTCCTCAAATCTGGCCCTTTGTGGAAGAAAAAAACGTTACACATATTCGCTATTTTCAGTTTTTACGGCGTCTGCAATTAAATGTGGCGCAATTATGAAAGTGTAGATACACTAATTTAGGCACACTGGAAAAAAAAATTGAATTTACAATTTATTTTAAGGTAACTGGTTGCAAACAATTTATATTGGGTGAATTTAAACATATTACTTAAATTTAGTAATTTTTAAGTTAATTTGTTTACATTTAGCCCATATAAACTGTTTGCAACTAACTACATTGTAAATTTTTTCAAGTAAAAATGTAGTAAATCCAATGAATTGGTTTTTTCAGTGCATGTTACAAAACATAAATGATATAAATAGGGCATTTTGAAAACCATATTGGAATACAAACCACATATTGATGTGTATCACTTATGTAGAAACGATTATAACCACAATTATAACAATAACAACACCACAGAGGATTGATTCTGTTACAGCTGATTAATGGTAAAAAACAGATAAAAGTAAAAAAAGGCATCCAATCAGAATCCACACTGCTTTAAAGAGCGCACATTTTTAAAAACATACAACAAAACAGCAACGTGCACTTTTAAACAGACTGCTATCATCAGTTTGTGCGGAGTACTATATTTATTGCTATTTATTGTTATCATTATTGGTGTGAACATTGCTTTATACTTGTCATTTAAGAATAGCCCATTTTAATCATATGCAATTTTAAATAAGTATTAAAGTAGAATCCAAACAACAGACAACTCAACGTAACAAAAATAAAGCAAGTATTCAAATTAAAAGCTTGAAATCTAATTAAGAATCATTCTAAACGTATAAACAAAAGGGATATTCAGGTTCAGTTTGCTGAAGATTAAAGTTCAAGTGAATCAGAAAATTGCTGAGACTTTTCTTTTAGATCTACTTCTAACTGAAACTGAATATTGAGTAGGGGTGGGGCTTTCTTTTTGCACATCATTCCCTCTTGGCAAACTAGTGGTAAGAGGGGCATGGTTAAGATTAACAATACTGTGACTGAAGTCGTCAAACTGACATAAACCAAATGGATCCTTTGATAGAAGATTACCAAAACAAACTTTTTTACAATGGATTAGTTTGCATGGATTAATTGGTCACCTAAATAATAACAATGTATGCTTGCAAAATAAACATTGCATTAATTTCACATGGACTTTAAGTTTAAAAATTTATCTATATTCATCTATATTCATCTATATTCATTTACTGATATTTTTATGTTATGCCTGGTGCTATCAAGTTTAAAAATGGTTTTAAATTCTAAAGTCCAAAATAAAACGAGGACCGTTAAATTTGAAATGTACCAAGTTTTAGGAGGAAATCCGATAATCAGACATGACAATTAAATATCCAATATTGACAGAGAACTACAGTTGAAGTCAGTTATTAGCCCCATTTTTTTTCTTTTTTAAATGTTTCTCAAATGACGTTTTACAGAGCAAGGAAATTTTCACAGTATGTCTGATAATATTTTTTCTTGTGGAGAAAGTCTTACAAGTTTTATTTCGGCAAGAATAAAAGCTGTTTTTTAATTTTTTAAAAAACATTTTAAGGTCAAAATTATTAGCCTCTTTAAGCTATATATTTTTTTCAATAGTCTACAGAACATCATTATACTATAACTTGCCTAATTACCCTAACCTGCCTAGTTAACCTAATTAACCTAGTTATGCCTTTAAATGTCACTTTAAGCTGTACAGAAGTGTATTGAAAAACATCTAGTAAAATATTATTTACTGTCATGACGGCAAAGATAAAAGAAATAGTTATTAGAAATTAGTTATTAAAACTATTACGATTAGAAATGTGTTGAAAAAAATCTCCTCTTCTTTAAACAGAAACTGGGGAAAAACAAACAGGGAGGCTAATAATTCAGGGGGGCTAAAAATTCTGACTTCAATTTGTCAAATACTGCTGATAATCAGTATAATGCCGATATATCATGCATCCTTACACAGTGTTTCAGAATACTCCAGCAAAACTATTTTTCTAAAAGTGCCTAAAAGCAAATGTAGCTATTTTTAAAAATTAATTGGCAACTTCTTAAAAACCAACCCATTAAAAATCCTCTAAATTGCACAAAACAAGACACCAACGGAACGTCTAGCAGCCAAGCAGCACATCAGCCTGGAGAGAAAAGCCTAGCAATACACAAATCATCCATTCATTCAACCATTTTCCAAAGCGCTTATCCTCTGTAGGGTCACAGAAACTGGAGTCAATCCCAGCATCCCTGACCACAGACACACTGCGCAGATGGCCAGTCCATTACTGGACACACATGTTTACTCCTACTGACAGTTTAGCATTTCCAATTGACCTATTTTACATGTTTGTTTGATTTGAGAGGGAAATTGTAAAATTGTGAATTCCACTACTAGTTACAATTTTTTAATAACAAGTGTTCGTTAATGATTTTTCTTGTTTTTAGCTTGTACCTATCATTACTTATGAGTTAGGTAGAATATAATTTTTATTTTTTTAAAGTTAATGCAACATGCAATTAAAAATGTCAGGTTCTATATTTTTGTCGACAAATCAGTACAGACAATCCATAATAACAGCACAATGTGCTCTATTTTACAATTATTTTAGACAGCAGAAATACAACTAACTGCCAATACGCTTCTTAAAACTGCAATTGTTCAGAAGGTGTAGATTTACAAGTTATACTTTTAAAATACATGTACAATAGGTTAAAAAAGCTTTCTTGCTTAGAGATTTTGTCTTGTTTCTATTGCAGATATTTAAAATATCTTCAAACCAAATACATCATTATTTTACTTACCCAAGTGGCAGATTATATAGCTTGTTGTTAGGAAAACTCAGTTAAGATTGATTTATTATTTATGAAAATAAAACAATATTTTTTCTTGTGAAGAAAATACTTCTTGTTTCAAGAATGTTGGACTAGAAACAAGACAAAACCTCTAGGAAAAGCATATTTGCAGTGTTGCTTCTCAAGAAATCAGTATTGTATACAAGACAAACCTCTAGGAAAAGCATTTTTTAGGTGCTGCTCTTCAATAAATCAGTTTTGTTTACAAGACAAAGCCTCTAGGAAAAGTAGGAAAAGCAAAGCACATTTGCAGTGTTGCTCTAAAACAAATCAGTATTGTATGCAAGACAAAACTTCTAGGAAAAGCACATTCACAGTGTTGCTCTTCAATAAATCAGTATTGTTTACAAGACAAAACCTCTAGGAAAAGCACATTTGCTGTGTTGCTCCTCAATAAATCAGTACTGTATTTGAAAATAAAAATATATCAACATAAAATATCTTTATATTCTTTATAGTAAATCAAAAGAATTTTATGATGACTGGATGAAGTCATATTTATAATGAGATGTTTATGCTGTGACAAACTAATAAATGACATTATGATAAATGTGTCCCTGTTTTAAGACATATAAAGCTCTAAGAGTGATATGAAGCAATGGAGTACCTGTTCATCTTCCCACATACGTCTTTATCATCTATAAAGCACTCAATGTTGAGGGAAAGCTCTGTGGAGTTGCTGCTCATCAGTTTCTTGAGTTTCTCACACTCTTGTGTCAGTCGCAACAAAGCTCGGGTCTTGGACTTTACGTCCATCTTGTACTTGGATTTAAATTCAGCACAGAAGTGATCAACCAGCCTCCGGTCAAAGTCTTTGCCTCCCAAATAGGGATCAAAGGCAGTAGACAGAACCTGCAAAATACAGAGCGTGCATGAGAATGTGTGAAAATGCAAAGTTGGCATCAATACAAGCATCTGACTTTTACTGAGACCTTGGTTGAATTCACAGTTAGTTGTTACAAAATGAATTAAAATATTTATTATGAAACCCTGTGAAATAAATGTTACTTTCACAATTTGCGTTGTATTTCTGCTATAATTAAACACATCAAACAACTATATAACTATTCCATTTATTATTACTATTATTGTAATACTCCATTTAAAAGGTTAAAATTGATGTTAATATTCAAAAACATTTCCGATTAACAGAAACAATGAAACTTATCATATTTAAAATCAATTTATGAAGAAATGTTTTTTTAACCCTGCACACTGAAAAAAGTTAAACTACTGAGTCATTCATGCAAAGTACATTTTTAATATTGTATTAAGTGACAATATCTGGTCTCTATTCATTATTTCTATTTATTATAGCTTAGTCAATGTGCATTTTAACTTGAAGTTGTCTTTTAAGTTGAACCAAAGGGATTCAATTAATTCATGATCTCTATAAAAACTATTTTTTACATGTGAGCGAATGTATTTTTTCCTTGGGAAAAATATTTTATTTAATATTAAATTACATTTTACAGTTTCAACCAAGTCAAAACTATAATTAATTATAAAATTATGTAATATTTAGGTTGCCCCAAAGCAAAAGTATACGTTGATCTAAGGATAAAAAGAGTAAATCTTAAATTATTTTTTTTTTTAAAGTTTTATTTTGTGTATAAATATAATAAATGTAAATGTAATAAATATACTATAACAAATACTCTGATTTAGATTCAATTCAATTTCAAAGTTCGAACCAAAGTAAAAAAAAAAAAAAAACCATTTAGCTACTGTAATTATTTTTTTCAACTTAGTTTAGATTATATATTTTTTTCAGTGCAGTGGGAAATAGTTTATACTCATCCCCAATTCTGTTTAATTTTTGTTACTGTATATTTAAAACATTAAACATTTGTATGATAATTTTTTTAAATTGTGTATTGATTGTTATTTTTTATTATTAAAGTTTAAAACTAAACTAAAAAAATGACTAATGTAAAATAAACACATTCAAATTTATTCTAATAATTATAAAATATATACAATTAACTGAAACCATGAAATAGTTGTACTCCATTTTCCCGTTTTGACTTAACACATAAAACTGTATATAACTGTTCCTAATACATTTATGTATACTATACATTTATATATAGTTATATTCCTTATTATTATTGTTGTTAAACTCACCTTAAGTTTACCCCTATTGAATGCACAAATGGAGACCTGGAAGGCTGAATGACCCAAGTCCACAAACGCCACAATCTTTGGATTCTCATCACAGCCTGGCAGATCTTCCTTGTATATTCCATAGTTTAGCGCCACTGGAATGATACATTATACAGTCAGCATCTTTTTTTCTAGACACAGCGAAGGCACTGTTGTTGGGGCTTTCATTAATTCTGACTATACCTGCAGTGCTGTCGTTCATTAGCTTCAGGCAGTTCAAGCCGGCAATCTTGGCAGCATCCAGTACAGACCTCCGTTCTGAATCAGTGAAGAATGAGGGGATCTATGCGTGACAAAATCATTTGAACGGCCAAAGAAATAACACAGACAAACAAACAAACCATCGGATTGGTGGCTTGCACATTTGTGGTTTACATGCAAATTGAAATAGAGCTTGATGAAATCCATTTTACTTCTCCACAAATTATTTTACTCTTGGTCTAATAGTAAACACATGGACCAGTTTTCCATTTTCTTTGACTTAAAGAAAGGTGCAATAAAGAATATAAATATTGTAATTCTTATTAAACTCCACTTAAATTCATTCATTTGTTTATTTTCCTTTGGCTTAGTCCCTTATTTATCAGGGGTCACCACAGGGGAATGAACTGCCAACTATTCTGGCATATGTTTTAAGCAGCGGATGCCCTTCCAGACGCAACCCAATACTGGGAAATCCACTTAAATTGTAAATAAGAAACATCTATATACAAGTCCATTTAATGAAAACCATGACACTGTGTCCAAGATACATCATCTACATGCACTAGTAGGACGCATTGTCGATGATGTATCCTTGGGTCACTGGGTGTTTCAGGTCTTTCAACACCAGACACCCCCGTCCAGGTGACCCAGCTAAGGTTGTTCAGACCCCAGCTTGCATCCCAGTAGTCATCGACCACATATCAGCCCTCTTTATCCATTGCCACCTTGTGGCTTTCTCTGCAGCTTCACAAATAAACTTAATGGCCGTCTTCTTAGCTGCTACTGCTAGGCCTAGTTGGTTGAAGACTTTACCAAATGAACACCCCACAAACCCTCTAGTTCACCTCTATTGGCTCACAGTGGGTTTTCCAGCCCCCTTCCCGGCACTTCTCTATTAGCTCCTGGTACTTTGAGCTTTTCCTTTCATTTGCCTCTTCCATCCCTGTGAGTTCAAGCATAATCAACTGTCTTGTTGCCTTAGAAATTATAATTATGTCTGTGCGGTGGAGAAGGCTCGACCTTGTCCGTTGCAGTTGGCAGGGTTCCTCCTTAACTTTCACAAATTTTACTTATTCTTATTTTAAAACAATATATTATAAAATGTTTTTTATAAAAGCCTAAGAAATACATTTGAATTTGTAATTGTAATTATTCATTGAAAACTGAATTTAATGTTAATAGCTAAACGTTTAGACGAACTTTCTATTCTAGAATATTCTGTCACAAATTATTTGTATGGGGTTCTGATGAAATTACGATGGTATTCTGTATTCTGATTTGGGTATGCAGCACTATTTTTGATGTGTTTTTTCCAAATTTGCCAGATTCGATCACACTTTATGTAATACAGCTAATACTTATAACACAATTCCGCTATTCTGTTCATGTTTTCACAGTGCAGAAATCACAGGGCCTTATTTAAAAAATCTTGAAAAATTTACTGCTGAAAGGGAAAAAAGAGGCCATTTCTTAATAATATCCCAATGATAGTCCTAAAATGGCAGTAACACATGATTTCTACTATAAATATCTTTTGGAAGAATTTTAAATGAACCAAATGTCTCTATTTCTAGTACACGCCTCTGGTAGCCATTAAATACCAAGAAAATAAATGATTGCACTGTGCAAGGCTCCACTGAAGAAAGAAAGAAAAAAAAACGTACAGAGATGACACACTCCAGCACTTTCTTCTGCAGGTTAGCCTCTGCAATGTCTTTCAGTTTGGTCAACAGCATAGCGGAGATCTGCTCAATGCTGAAGTGATGCTCCTGGTTGAGGTACATGACCTACAGAAGACCGTAAACATCTTCATTTTACTGTTTCTTTTCAAAATAACCATTGACTATCTGTTCTAACTTCTTATGGGACTAATAAACAAAAAGTTTACCTTTACTCCAACCTTCCCATCATTTAGTGGTACCAGATCGTACGGTAAATTAGCCTTCTCTGCCTGCACAACTTTATCATGATAAAGTCTGCTGTGTAGTCTCTTAAAATGAAAGACGGTGCTTGCAGGACTGGTTATCATCTAGAATAAGTAGAAGAAATATAAATAATATTTACACTATGTTAGATGCCTTTCACTTCTATCTGATTAATAATAACTATTCTAATGAGATTATGATTGCTTACCTGGTTTCTTGCAGCATTGCCAATGGCCCTGTTTTTTGAACCAAATGATACAACAGATCTAAAAGAAGAAAGTTCAGCATATTAAACTTATTGTCCTAGTGTGTAATAACAAAAATAATAACAGTGTAATACAGCTTTGATTTTTCCCTGTTCACCGGAATGTGAACTGTTTATTTCATTTTTCTGAGGTAAAAATTAATAATGAATATCACTAACTTTTATACCATGATTTCTAAAAGGTTTATTACACATAAAGTTTATTAACATAATTCCATAGTGCAGATTCTATAATACAAATATTTGTCAGGGACATTTAAAGCATTTAATGACATGTTAAAAATAAAATAAAAAAAATACCACTTTTTTGTGTTTTTACATCTTTATACATTATCCGTGTTTGTTCGTAAGACCATTTTGATCATTGTAAAATATAATAAAATATAAATAATCACTTACTGTTCTATGACTTTTTCAAATGAGAACGTCATAAACAAATTTTGTTGTTTCAAAAATACAGTACTGCTCAAATGTTTGATCAAAATTACAATGAACACATTATTTACATCTAGAATAAATGTGTTTTATGTGAATATATTCAAATTATAATTTATTCCTGTGGGTCTAAACTGAATTTACAGCATCATTCTTGTTATTAGTGTATTATATTATTATTAGTGTATTATAATTCTCAATTATTATTTATACTGAAAATATTTTATTCTGTAATATATAATTTTTTGGGGGGAAAATACATTTGACTTTTCATTATAGCCTATACTTTGGATACATTCAAAATACAGCATTATATTTAATAAATAATAACAATTTGTAACACTACAAATGCATTTGTGTTGTATTATTTATCAATAT
>CAIGQQ010004837.1:14363883-14399344 GCA_903798035.1 Danio albolineatus | reverse complement strand
ATGCGTTATTAAAATCCAAATTCATGCTTTAATTGATGCAGTGTGAGTTTAACATGAACTAACAATGAAGTACTTTATTTTCATTAACTAACATGAATTTATACTGTAACAAATGTGTTCTGGTTTATTAATAGGACCTTATTTTAAAGTGTTACCCATTTAAAGTCTTTCAAAATAGAAACGCAGACTATTATGATCCCTATTATAAATTGCGTATGACAAGTGTCGTTTTTTGGTTTTGGCTTTTTAATAAGCCCTTTAATCGCGCTTATGTGTCGAGCGACAAGCACTGCCTCTTTTTGTGATAGCGGTGTACGCGGCCACCAGAGGGCGCCGCTGAGACGCGCGTTCAACAGGAAATGTCCTCGCAAAACAAAGCTGTGTGATGATCAGCTCGCACAGTAGAGAGTGTGGATACCGAAGCAGTGCAAACACTCCGCTTTACAGCACACATAGGCTACAGAGAGCTGCCAGCCGCGCTTCTTCTTACTATGCTCTCCATAAAGTGTCAAAACGGATACAGTGTAACCCGGTATTTCTTCCTTTGGTCTCTTGGTAAGTGTTTGTCTACTCTTATATACCTAAGTTTCTGAGCTCGAGAATCTTTGGTTTGTTCATGTTAACGTACTGTTAATTTGTTTGCAAGACGCCGACAGCTGTCCAAACTGCAACATACTGCTTTTAGATGGAAACACGTGTTTATACTGAGCTGTTGTTTGTAATGACATAGATTTTAACCTGTATAAAATGAAGCTTCCTTGTTGTTTTATTCTACTGTAACAGCTATTCTGTACTCCGTTAAGTTATGAGGAATGTATTAGGCGTATTTAATTGAGCCAGTTCGATAGCTGCATCGAGTCCATCATAAAGTATTTCAATCATTCATGCTTTTTCCAAACTTATTTGTATAGCAGACTGAATGAATGACTGTGCTGCCTACATAGACAGCATTTTTGGGTACCATGGGTGTGATTGGCTGTTTCAGAATTTAGCCTGTCTAGACAATTTTTTTGATTTGTGACTTCGATTGATCGTGTCTCAGAAATCTAGAGAGCTGCCATGCTTGACAACATTTTGGGGCATATTCTTTGTCTCAAAACATAGTGAGCTTCTTGTCTTGACAAGGTTTTTTGGGGGCATCAGGAAGAGTAAAGCTGCCACAACCTGGTAGTTGACTGTAAATAATTTATTGAACAGACTGATGTGCAGTAGTCTGAAGCACAACAGTTTGTGTGTGGAAATCTGAAATAATGTTGGAAGAAGATGAACCGAAATGTTCCTCATTTACTCTAGTTAAAGTTATTGTACGAGGCAAATGTTTGAATGTTTTGAGTGCCTACAGCAGGGTTAAACAGTACTTGAAAAGTATGGTAGAATACCTCTGTTTCACAGTAATGATTCATATACTTTTGGAGGAAAACAAAATGTAGTATTATTATTTTTGAAGTGCTTCATTGCCTTTAACTATTAAATTAGATTGCCTTAAAAAAGCATTTAATAGCAATGCTAAAATATCATTCATTCATTTTCTTTTCGGTTTACTCCCTTTACTAATCTGGGGTTGCCACAGTGAAATAAAATCAATTGTTTTACAAAGCGGATGCCCTTCCAGCTGCAACCCATCTCTGGGAAACAGCCATACACACTCATTCACACTCATACACTACGGACAATTTAGCTTACCTACACCACATGTCTTTGGACTTGTGGGGGAAACTGGAGCACCCGGAGGAAACCCACGCATTTGAACCAGCGACCTTGTTGCTGTGAGGCGATCGTGCTACTCACTACGCCACTGTGGAGCCCGATGCTAAAATATCAATATGTTTTATCTCATCTAAACATAACTAGATTTTCTTTTTTCTGATATTGTAATTTTCACAGTGGCTGTAATTACGTATTTTAATGGCAAATTTGTTTTATTATTTAAAAAGGTATGCATCATAGCTAAAGAGATCGCCCAAAAATAACAATTTTGTCATTATTTATTCTCCATTCATTTGTTTAAAACATATTTGACTTTCTTCTTTTCGTTTGAAAACAAAAGCTGCTATTTTGAAGAATGCTGGAAACCTGTAAACATTGGCTTCCAAACTGTTAGTTTTGCCTACTATTTAAGTCAACGGTTACAGCTTTCTGTTCTACAAAAGAAACCACTCAGAGGAGAGAAAATAGTGAGTAAATTCATTTTTAGGTGAACTATCATTTTAAGCCATCATGAAAAGGGTTAAGTTAAAAATAATGAATATAAATGCTGACGTGATGTAAATGTTCAGAGAAATTATCTTCTATAAAGTTAATTTTTCAAACAGAAATCAAATTGTGGAGTGAATGACTTGATTAGGTAATTGTAATTCTACATGAAATTAGGTTTACAAGTTGTTAACCAACATATTGGTTTCATGAAGCTGAAACTTATTTCTAGCACAAACGAATAATTGTGTTCGTTGCATTGCCCACACAGTAATCTGCCGTGTCAAATGTGTTAAAATGGCATTTACAGCGTTATTTGAACTGAAATTACCAGAATTTGAGAGAGGAGATTTAGTGTTTTTTTTTTCATCAAAGTGAGCAAAACAAAGCTTAATCTGATTTATTGGATATAAAATGTCCGGTAAAGTCTAATTTCTACATCAAAATGAAGCAGAATAAAAAAATATATATATTGGTATATAATTATATCAATAGGTTAAAGTGAAGATAAAACTAAAAAGTGTCACATTTAAAGTGCTAAAACAAAGTGTTTGTTTGGTGATGCTACAGTATATAAAAGTTTTTCCACAGTTCCTAGAACTACTAGCAGAAGCAGCCACTTTTTTGGTGGGGGAAGATTTTAGTTAGCAGGACTTTTAGTGGAACTAAATGAGCTTCCAGCTACTTCAGAGCAAGGTTTAATCCTGCACAATAGGGCTGTGCAATTAATCGCATTCGCCAAAAAATCGAGATTTAAGCACATGCAATTTCTAAATCCTAAAGGCTTTATTTAGATTTTTGTTCAGAATACTTTCTTATGCGCATGATTTTAATGTTAACCAATCAGAGCTGACGCAGCACACTGGGCAATCACAGCTAAGCTGAGCGGGAAAAAGATGTTAACCAATCAGAGCTCACTTCGCACATGATGAAGTTGAGCGGGAGAACCCGTTTTTATTTATTGTTATGACTGGAATTGAGGTTAGTTAATCTTAATTTATTTTATGTTGTCTAGTTTGTTTATGTCTAGTTGTGTAGTTGTGTAGTCTAATTTATTAGACTTAATACTATGTTATTTCATTGTGAGATGTTTTATGCATTTCTTGTGCACTGAATACATTTACAATGAGTGTATGTAGCTTGTTTGAAAAAGCAAAAACAGTTGCCAAATTCGCAAATAAAATCGCAATCGCAATATTCGTTCCAAAAATCGCAATATGATTATTTTGTCCATATTGCACAACTCTACTGCACAATAGGAACTACAGCGATATAAATGTAGATTGAATGGACAAATAAAACACCAGCACAAAATGGTAAAGTGTTACAATGCATAAGCATACAGAAAGCTAACATTAATAGCATTTACCTCAAGCCATTGTCTAATGAATTGTGTTCATTTCTTATCCTATGATATGTGGCACTGCAGGTAGTCTGTCGTTTTAGTCCTCCATTTCTCTATACCTATTATGTCTACATTCCATCTACATTCTGGCATTCGCACCATCAGTAGCAACGCAATCAGGAAAATGGTCCATGGGCAAATTAGTTCTCGGGGAACTACCCAGTATGAAAACCCTTTAAGAGCACTGAACCGAAAGACCTATTTGAAAGATGTATGGTACGAATATGTGTACCTTTACACCCCTACTGTAAAGACAGTATAATATTAGGCATCTCTGTATATTAAGGTGATAAATCAAGTAGACAAGCAGCCAGTTGCATGAATTGTGAGTTTGCAGTAGATCTAAAATTGCCTACAAGTCGTAAATGCAGTTCAGGCTGTCGGACCGAGCACCTCATTTGTTTGTATAGTAAAGAGCACTGGATCCCACTAACCTAAAGTGTCAAACTAACTCCTGACTACGAGTAAATTGTGTGCTGTGTGTGAGAAGGAATATAATCAGTACACCTCATTTTGTCTCGCCACAGAGGCATAATTTGGTACTTCTCAAAGAGCCTCAATTTAAGATTGTTTGGGATTTGCGTTGAAAAGAAACTCGTATTGAGGGTTTCTTTTAAATTCAAGACTGCTCTGCAATATCTCTGTTTATGAAGTTATTGATGCGCACAGAAGAAATGCCTTGCTGTTCAAGAATGAAACTTGTGGTTGCTAATGGCTTGAGGTACTGACCTAGTTTTAGTTGTACTCGCACCTGCAGAGTTCAGCAGTAAGGACAGCCCGCCGGTCTAGGGCACATGTGTGAGAGTTGTAGGTCAGTTTATTAACCGTCTCCTGCTATTTTGGGCTAGTGCTGCATTATCTCTGTCTTGCATTTTTCATCTTGCCCATTTTTTTTTTGTCTTGGTTGGATACATTGAACATTTTTGTCAGTTCTGCTCATTTATAAAGTCACTAAGTTATTTTTTCATGTAATTTTCCATTTAAGGTTATTTGAAGTAATTGTTTACCAAAAAATTACCTTATAATTTATTGTTAACCCCCTCATGGCGTATAAGTTAGTTTAATGATGGATTCATGCACTTTTAAAAGATTTAAAATAAAATCCACCATCAAACACTGTTATACTGCATGGAAGAGCCGGGATAAAAATTACTCTAAATGTGTTCAACTGAAAGAAAAAAAATAAAGACAGAAGATGGCCTGAGGACGAGTAAAATGTGGGGTAATTTTCATTATTTTTTAAACGGATGCTATTGGCCAACATTACTTACAAGTGAGAAATACAACAAGCAATTAAGAGATAATATGTAAGTGCTGTAAATACAAAGACAGTCTGACATTATTTGGAAAAAGTAAAAGCCAGAACAGCTGGAGTGGGCACTCTGTTAATCTGGCAATCTGTTAAATATTGCAATGGATTCGAGCATTCTATATAGGACTGAATATCATTCCACCAGCAAGGAAACAGTAAATGAGAAACTTCTGGAAAGGGGTTTTGTAGAGATTAGTTTACTTACAGTAAATAAACCTTTTGCCTTAAAATCACAGTGGATGTCAATGGGTAATGTCAATCAGCATTGTTAAGAGTAATTTGGTTAGTGTTCAGCAGAAGAAAGAACAAATAAGTTTTGAACAAGTGAAGAAGAGTGAGTAAATTATGACGAAAATAAAATTTTTGGGTAAACTATATGCCTTTAAATAAATAATCGTTTTTTATATAGTAAAGGGATTTTATTTTGTATGCAGGTCTCAGTGCCTTATACTGTACTTTTGGACTCTTTCAGTATTTATTATTAATTATTTATCAATAGTTTTGTGCCTTTGTAAATAATCAAAATAACTTACTTTAGTATTGTAACAACAAAACGTTTCCTCGGATGATGCGTATAATATGTATATGTACGTATGTACCTATGTACATACGTACGTCAAAAGTTTGGTGTCAGTAGGATTTTTGCTTGTTTTAAAACAAGCAAGGCTGCATTTATTAAATCAAAAATACAGTAAAATTGTGGCGCCACGGTGGCGTAGTGAGTAGCACGTTCACCTCACAGCATGAAGGTCGCTGGTTCGAGCCTCGGCTGGGTCAGTTGGCTTTTCTGTGTGGAGTTTGCATGTTCTCTCTGTGGTTGTGTGGGTTTCCTCCGGGTGCTCCAGTTTCCCCCACAGTCTAAAGATATGCAGTACAGGTGAATTGGGTTAGCTAAATTGTCCGTTGTGTATGTTTGTGAATGAGAATGTATGGATGTTTCCCAGAGATGGGTTGCGGCTGGAAGGGCATCTGCTGCGTAAAAAAAAATGCTGGATAAGTTGGCGGATCATTCTGCTGTGGCGACCCCGGATTAATAAAGGAACTAAGCCGACAAGAAAATGAATGAATGAACAGTAAAATTGTGAAATGTTTTTGCACTATAAAATATCCGTTCAAAAGTAGTTTATAATTTACTTTAATAATATATTCCAGTGATTTTAATGATGAATTTTCAGCTTCATTACTCCAGTCTTTAGAGTTACATGATCCTTTAGAAATCACTCTAATATTATTATTGTTACTATTATTGTTTTATTATTATTAATGGTAGTAGTAATAAAAGCTATAATGACTTGTGTAATCATTTCTTTGAAACTACATACATTACGTAACAATAATATATTTAACAATTTAACTTTAAAAAAAAAAATTTACATTTAATAAATGGCACCTTGATGAACAGAGTAGATAAAAAAAAAAAAAAAAAAACTTTTGACCGGTAGTGTATGTATGTATGTAGGTATATATGTATAAATGAATGTATGTGAAGAGAGGACTGAACAATAGCCAAGCCACAATGATCCAACCATCCCATTGCAGATTGACGAAATCAAATCCATTTGAGAAACCTTTTTGTTGGAATATATACTGTATGACAATATGAAAGGGAAGACGGTCAATTTCTGTGTCATATCGACTTTAAAGCTGTGACATCTGCCAGCTGACCTTTATTTTTTCATTATTCCTGTAAAAGAATTCTACAGTATTGCTACGTAATTAAACTATATTTCTGAAACAAAAATGTAGCCTTTTGCAAAAACACTTTTTTTTCATTTTTATTATTATTTATTATAATGTTTATTTTAACATTTATGTATTACAATTTATTATTAAAAAAATATTTCCTTGTGATGAGGATGCAAATCATTGCTTTATGATTCAAATGGAAAGAAGAAAAAACAATACACGTGTAAATAATCTGAATGAAACATGTAATATAGCTAGTTCAGATCTGAAGAGTTCCCAACCAGACCCACCTTGTAGAAAAGAAAAAAAAAAATCGTTGAGCCCTGATCTGACTTAAAATACGTTGTTTTTCCCTGCAAGGGAATAGTTGTGTAAGGGTCTTATGAAGTATGTATGTGTCAAGATATCAGCGCTGTCCTGTTGTATTATTTATGATGTGCAGAATAAGACTTTAAGAGACAACATCTTTTGTGTGTACCTGCAGGCAGAAAGAATGATCAGTACGAGACCACTGCTGTTTCGCTGTGAGGCACAGATAAAAACAAAGCCATTTAACACGAACATCAAAAATGTTTTGTTAGTTGATGAGTTATACTGCAAGATCTAAAATAACCAGCAGGTGTTTTGTTAAGTCTTTCCCACAGATGTTCCCATAGAAGTTATTTTGCCTGCTCGAGTCAGGAGACAGTTTAAGCGAGCAGATCTGAAAGATAAAAGTGCTGTTTACACCCGACAGTTAAAGAGATAAACACAGCAGCACTCTGTGTCTGAAAAAGTGACTGTCAAATACGTATCTAAAGTTATGCAGGGAGCGCAGGAATCCATGGATGGCATGAAATCACCTTGGCGGTGTGAATCCTTGCGCTCTGTTCTGCTTATCAGTGAAAGGCAGTCTTAGGATTTGGCTTGGGATTGAAAGCCATGGGAGATGGAGACAAACTAGGCATTTATGATGAGCAAAGAAATGCCAGTTCTGCTCATTTTCTCACAGTGTGCAGACCTGCTCTAATAGGACAGTGTGTATCTACTTCAGTACTTCAAAGTATCAAAGACTGTGTATATTTATTATTTATTAATATTGAAGAGTCTGCCGTCAATGTGTTTCATAATCCCTGCAAAAGTTAGCCTCAAAATTCTACTGTTTTGAGCTCTCAGAGACACCAGGAGCATTTTTATAACTTTTATATCATCGTTTTTATAACCGTTATTTTTACAAGATGTAAGATAAGCCTTTGGTGTCTCCGGAATGTGTCTGTAAAGTTTCAGATCAAAATACCCATCGGATTATTTATTACTCAATGCAGAAAATTCCTGTTTTGGTGTCAGAGCAAAGTGTAGCTGTTTTTGTAGCCTGTGCCTTTAAATGCAAATGAGCTGGTTCTCCCCGCCCACTTTTTCCCACCTGTGTCTGCTTCTATATCAGATAAACAGCATATGTGACAGAGACAGACACGGATGAAGCAGATATTCAGTTTATGAGTCAACTCAAGCTTTTCTGGAAAGATGAGTCACACAAAAATGCCATTGTGAAGTTCGCAGTACACACACACACTTAAATTGTGGACTGTTTTTGCACGTCTACTTGCGACAAACGTGACAGGATACAAGATTCACTGCTGTATCCTTTATGCTTCTACATAAATAAAATCCAGGACTCCAGTTGTGTGTTTGTATCCTTGTATATTGTATATCCTTGTTTATATCATCTTATATATTTGTACAGACACAGTGCAGCTGTGGTCACTCCAGCAGTTATGAATTAAAAGTGATTTTACTGTCCTTATTACAAACATGCAGTGATTTAAAAAAGTTTAAAACTCATTCTTGTAATGCAGCTGATCACAGAGAGTTGGAACAGATCTTTTAATCACACTTTCTTTGCAAATCCTCTTCTGTGGACATGTCTGCATTACTATGAAGACATATTAATATGCGTTTGTCAATCAATTTGCTGGGCAGGGAAAATCGTACTCCTATGTCATGTTGCGGTGGGCCTGGGGGCTGGGATTTGGATTCTCTTTTAACTTGAGAATTTTTTTTAAAAGACTCTTGTTGTATTTATATGACTCCAGTATGACAGCGGACACACTAAACATACGAACAGCTTCCAAAATTGATGGTGCATCATATGTCCCTTATTAAAATGCATTATAGTTCTATTGGATTTTTTTCAGACTTTTCTTTTGATGATTTTATTTACACACATACACTCTGGCCAATTCAGTTTACCCAATTCAGCTATACCACATATCTTTGGACTTGTGGGGGAAACCGGAGCACCTGGAGAAAACCCACACGAACACTCGGAGACATGCAAACTCCACACAGAAATGCCAACTGACCCAGCCGAGACTAAAACCGGTTACCTTTTTACTGTGAGGTGACAGCACTACCCACTGCACCACCATGCCACCCTTGTGAAGTGAAATTGAAATGTCATAATTGAATTTTATTTAGTTTTTTTTTATTACTTAATTTATTTACACCTATTTATTAATTTGCACATTTTTTTTTACACTAAAATATATACATTTATATAATTGTATATAAAATATAGAAACACTTTGAATAAAAATGTCTAGCAAGTCAGTCAATTACAAAGAAAATCTGAAAAATCACACAGATGAAATAATGTTTTACATGCAGTTATATTTGCCATTTTAAAACACGCATATTAGAGTGAAGCTTTGTAAAATCATTGACCCCTAATTAGTGTTCATCATTTTAAAAACTTACAGTAAAAAGTATTTTCCAGCTTTTTATATTATATTTATTTTCTAGATGACCTCCTCAACAAACTCTTTAGTCATATTGCAATATCATTTCCATTGTCATGTAGCCCTAATATGCATGAATGAATCAATCCAACAAGATCCCAAATGTTAATTTCACGCCCACTTTGAAAGCGTGCTCGACCAAAGCAGAGACATCACCACACAGCATGAGATGTTTTTAATAATGAAATTCTACTCTGCTCACAACTTGCCATCAAACTGCACTTTCATTCTGTTTTGATCTTTTGACAATCAATATTTGTCTATTTGGAGAACAGAAGACCTGCCAATATTGCCATTAAACAACAAGCTCTCAATGAGATTATCAGTCCTGCCAGCGGACTTCTTTTTAACAGCTATACTTCTTTTAAGTTTTCCTTTTTGACTGACAGGTCATCAGAAAAACCTTTTCTACGTGTTCGCCACCCGTTTCCAAAGTGCGATGGTGAAGTGATGTGAAAGACGAGGAGCGGTGCTTTTATTCAAGAGATCTGTCATGCTCCTTTCAGGTTATATTAGTGTCATAGAGCCATTTTTTTTGTGAGTGTTTTAATACCCCCTCCCCACTCATCTACTTTAAATGAAATGTCAAAAGAAAGTAGTCCAGTCTTAATATCAGCAGTAATTTAAAAAGAGATCTCTGATTGACTTATTTTAGTTTTAGATTGGATTTTGTGTAGTTCCTCTACTGCTGGCAGTCCTAATCATCATCTCAGCAGGGTCTGGTACTCGGCAAAGAGAGAATTATTACACAGCACAGACCGAATGCAAAAGCAGTCCATAGTGTTCAGTGTTATCATTTAATGGCAGGAGCACTATTCAAGTGGCAGAAGTTTCTCCTAACTAATGCGTGTCATTAAAATAATTCTCTCCGAACAGCTTTGAGGGCTCCTCTCAGTGCCTGTTTGATAAATATCAGGGTGCCTTTGTGATTGATGGAAGGAGCAATGACTAATAACTTGTTTTGTTTGCTTCGCTCTTGTGAATTGCTGACTCTTTAATGCGTTCCCTCTTTTGATTAACAGTTGTAGGTTCATTATCAAGTTGCAGAGTATATGGAGTTCAACAAATGAGTTCTTGTACACTCTGAAAATGTCATTAATTAAAGTTTATTATTAATATCGTCGTGTAATTTGTGTGGCTCGCTACTTGGCGAGGCAATGAGCGTGATGCGCAGGAAATGTTGCGGAGGCTTGGCATTGAAAAGACCTTCAGGCAATGAAAATGACACGCATGCATGAACAATAAATTTGGCTTCCGGAACCAAAGCAAAGTGACTGCTCTCATTGTGGATCTGAGACTTTGGAATCCTATTTCCTCCTCAGAGAAAAGCCAATACTGAGGACAATAGTTGAGTTTTAAATAAGCGTCAGTCACAATTCTGAATGCAGGCAAGCAGTCACTGATTGTGAAATTGGGAAATGTCTGGAGGTCTGCTTGAGGGATTGAGGCAAATTAATGCATTTGACCAACTTCAAACATCTCCCTGTTCGCCTTCAAGAGCAAAGTAATGCAAATTTCTGTAACTTACAGAGTGTATTTAAAACTGGAGGAAAAACAGTCGCACTTTATTGTAAGGTACAATTCTCACTATTAATAAATCATGAACTATGACTTTTAGCTCAATAAACTTCTATTTTGCAGCTTATTTAATAGTTATTAGTAGTTGGGTTTAAGTAACTGCATTCCAATCATCACAAATAATACAAAAGGCTTCTTCAGCATTTAAGATCTTCCTTCATCTTACCCCAGACATGCTCAATAATGTTCCTTCTCGTTCTTCAGCTTCCACTTCAAAGTTCCTGTAAGCAACGAAGGTCAATGTGCTCCAGGATTGGCCAGCCCAGTCACCAGAACATTATTGAGCATGTCTGGGGTAAGATGAAGGAAGATCTTGAATCTCTTCCAAAGAATCTTTATGAACTCTGGGAGTCCTACAGGAACACTTTCTTTGCCATTCCAGATGACTTTATCAATACGTTTTTTGAGTCATTGCCGAGATGCATGGATGCAGTCGTCCAAGCTCATGGGAGTTCTTTTTTTTACTGCACCATGACTTTATATTCCATACTGCACATTATTTCTGTTAAGTGACAAGACTTTTGTCTATATAAGCAAAGTCAGACCTTACTGTCCTAGTTAAAAATCAAGGCACGATCATCACGATCACAATCAAATCATTTTATTTAGTAAAATAAGCATAGAACTTTGCCATAGATAAGGGATCACCAAACTTATTCCTGGAGGTCTGGTGTCCTGCAGATTTTAGCTCCAACCCTAATCAAACACACCTGAACAAGCTAATCAAGCTCTCACTAGGTATACTTGACACATCCAGACAGGTGTTTTGAGGCAAGTTGGAGCTAAACCCTGCAGGACACAGGACCGAGACTGGTGGACCCTGCCATAGATATAAGCCAGTTCTGATACCAAATGATCAACTAGAAGTCAAGTTATTTGTTGTTTCTATAACTTGTATAGGCAACAAGACTTTTGTCAGGTAGTGTATATCATTTCAACATTTATATCCGCAATATTCACACTGCATTATCTGCAACATCGAGTTGCGATTACGTTTGACCAGGAGCCGCAGAAGAAAACATGTTATTTCTGGGGTAAATTGCAAAGTTATTCATAAAGTTACCAGTTTATCATTTGCCTGTGTTTCTAAGACCTGTGTGAACATTTTAAACCAGTTTAAAGCGTTCAGGCACAGGAAATATTTTTAATTTAAAGAAAGATGAGTTGTATTTGTGTGTGTGCGTGCGTGCGTGCGTGTGTGTGAGATGAAGACTATAGATTTTTTTTTTACATTTTAATTATTCAATTTGTGCCTGAACACTGCTAGACTCCCTCCCAGAAAACACTGTTTTATTTTTTTATATATTTATCATTGCTTGAAATTGGTTTGCTATATTTTATGCAGATGCGCTGCCCTGCAAAATCAACTCTAAAACTCATAAATTAATTCCAAACCGAGCTATTTACAGTATGTCATCTGGTGAAATTATACTCAATATTGCAATATGAATCACAGAAAAATAAAATATTGCAATGCTGATTTTTTTTTTTCTCCAGTATAGTGCATCTCTAATTAGGGATGCTGAATAAGATCATGCAGAATATGTACTTAAGTAATAAACAATCAATGTTTTAAAAATAGGTAGGTAATAAGCCACTAGTTAATAGTGATAAATAATGTCGGTATAAAGTGTTACCAAACTTTTTTCTAGTCTATAGAGGGGGTATGTTATTTAGGATTGTAGGTAAATATATTCTGGACAAATTAAAAGGCAATTGTCACCCAAAAAATTAAAATGACTTTATGAATTACTCACCCTCGGGTAATCTTGGTTGTATCTGACTTTCTTCTTCCAGACAAATACAATCATGAATTTTATTAAAACTATTCTATTCCAAGCTTTATAATAGCAGTGAATTGGATGTGAGATTTAAAAGCCTAAAATGTGCATCCATCCATCATTATAATGCTCCACACTGCTCTGGGAGGTTAATAGAGGCCTTCTGCGGCTAAGTGATGTGTTTGTGTAAGAAAAATATCCATATTTAAAACTTCATAATAATGATAGTGAGATAATAGATGAGAGAGGGGTGAAGAGAGAGAGCAAAACAAAACTCCAGTCACATATTTAATATACAAAATTAGGATTTATGAAGAAAAAGGATTTTAATATCCCAGTTTTTCTCTCTAGAACTCTTGATATGCCTACATCAATAACATAAACACAGCAGCCATATTTGACTAGCTAGCAGTTAGCTAAGAGATAAACAGACTTGCTTTTCGGAAGCAAAATTGTGTGATCAACATGTTGAGTAGCTGTTTTGTAAGTGAAAGTTATGGGCAGTCTTGAAGAAAACAACGTAATAGTCTTAGCAGTTTATACAGCTGCCTTCAGGAGTTTAAATTGACAAGACTTTAAAACGGTGGATGTGGATGTTTGTCATTGTTGCCAGAGCAAATAAAGCGTATAGTCCCCGTTAAATCAGAATTAAAGTTTTTTTTGAAGTGTTATATCGATATGTTAGTCTTAGGTTTAGGGCAGGGGTGTCCAAACTTTTTGCAAAGAGGGCCAAATTTGATAAAGTGAAGATGCCCGGGGGCCAATAGTTCCTTCTGACATTTTTTTTTCACCACAAAAGTTACATGAAAATACACACTGTTATAAAAGTATTTTCATTGTCACAATAACCTTTATTTTTCAAATGGCAATATAACCAAATATAAGCCACTCAGGCATGAACAACTCTAAACACACAATTATGCCTTTCTTTCATATCTGGAGAGTCAGATAAAATTGAACAAACTGTATAGAATACCTTACATATCTATGAGTTTGATATCTATCTTTGCCTCGTAAACATTTTAAACAGGGGTTATAAGTAATGCAAAGTGGTATGTTATCATTAAAGTTTAAAACAAGTAAATTTTCCTCTTGTCTTCTACAAGATCTTTCAGGAAGGCAAAGTTTGCATAACAACTACAGGAAGATTATAGCTACCTTATAATTCCCACAACTGGGAAAATCACTTGCCACCACAAGAAATAATCACCTATGTGAACATAATAAACTATGAGTTATATCTACAGTTATTTAAGAGTTTAATGAATAGTGTTTACTTTAATGCATTGCATTAGTTTGCTTTAGGCTTTACTGTTACATAACTCTTCATTTGCACACCAATATTGTCCTGTGGGAAACTGTCCATGACCTCTTTCAAAGCTGGGAAGTGCGCGGTGCAGGGCTCTGTTAGGGACAAGTGTAGGGCGGCAAATCAATGCCAAAATTAATCGAGCGCAGGGGTGATGTTTACGTGCGAGGAGAAAATGAATCGCGCCTAAGAGCAAGGAACTAAGATTACAGGCCAAAGCGCGAGGAAACTACAGCTCGCGCGCGCACTGAACTGACCCACCGCGAGGAAACGGGCACACATCATCATCTGTGCGCGCGCGTGATCAGTTCTCTCCGCTCGCGCGAAATTTTTTCGATTTTTGTCAGTCTTGGGGCGGGCCTTGGTTTACTTGTTATCTCTAACGCGGTTACTCTCCCTTGGTTTATTTATTCTAACAGAGCTAGCGAGCCATAAATAACACATTATGAGATGGAATCTGCGGGCCGTATGAAATCTGACTGCGGGCCGTGATTGGCCCGCGGGCCGGACTTTGGACATGCCTGTTTTAGGGTTAGGTTAGGGTCTATAAGCTAGTATGTGACGAAACCGTGATAAAGTTCACATTTAATAATAATAATAATTCCTTACATTTATATAGCACTTTTCTGGGCACTCAAAGCGCTTTACACAATGGGGGATCTCCTCATCCACCACCAGTGTGCAGCATCCACCTGGATGACTCGACGGCAGCCATTTTGCGCCAGACCGCACACCACACACCAGCTGATTGGTGGAGAGGAGACAGAGTGATGAAGCCAATTATGATATGGGGATGGTTAGGACGCCATGATGGACAGAGGCCAGAGGGCAGATTTGCCCAGGATGGCGGGGTTAAACCCCTACTCTTTTTCGAAGGACATCCTGGGATTTTAACGACCACAGAGAGTCAGGACGGATGAAAAGATATAAGCAATGCTTGCCAAAATGGATCAACATTTTTTTTTTACGTTACTTCATATCTCGGCACCAATCAAATGTTCTCTAGTATTTGACATGTTCCATAACCTCCCAGGGCTTGAGTGTCCAAATACGTGGATGGCACATGTTAGCTCTTAAGTGGCTATTTAAAGTGCTTTGAATGTTTTATATTTTGTAAAGACATACAGTGTCATCCTGCAACTGTTTTGCAGCATATGAAAGGTCCTAAACATTATTTTTAACTGTCCAAAATGGAAGAAAAAAATGTTTTCACTCTCTGATAGTCAAAGCTAGTTAAAAAAAAATCTATGTTAAATAATAATAAAAAAAAAGTCAGGAAAAAGAGTTTATGTAAATTCGGACCACAAGTCCACATATATGGATATACTTTTTCTCTAAAAGTACATTATATCAAAAGATGATGCTTGGGTTTTATTCTAATTAGGTTCCAATATGCAAAGAGAAATAAAATATGCATGTAAAAAACACTTGGCCTTAAGAGGTTAAGATGCTATTGCCATTAAGGATGGTCTTTTTTGTTTCACATCACAAAGCGTTCAAATCGAGGGCTTACCTAAAAACATTTGCAAATATCAGAAAATAATAACTGACAAACTGTGTTGATCTGAAACAAAGACAGACAGAGCGATATAACGATTGTGATATAAACGTAAGCTGCTGGCTTTTTCTTTAGGGGAGGACCTCTTTATGCACAATAGGATACATTTATTAGATTCAACAGTCAGTGTTGAATGTTTAAGTGTACACTTTTGATGGAGGAAGTAAACCTTTTAGAAACTTCATCTGAACTGAGTGCTTTGTAAAATTACTCAGCGTTTCAAAGCACTTGAAATGCTTCACTTCAATGAGCCATTGCACATGTTTAATATTTATATTACAACATTAATATTATATCCTGTATTTAATATTGATATTATAAAGTGAAATCGATTAAATTCAATTTCTTAATCACTATTTTTAAACTGTCTAAAGTGTGTGTTCTTTTATTAATGCACAGGGCTTATTTTATCTCTGGAGAACTTTGTTATGTGAGCTATTCATTTATTACACTAATGCCAAATCTATTCAAATTGATTCAGAATCCAGTAACCCATTAACATAGTTCATATAATCACCCTTGAACCTATGAAACCTTTCTGAAATCACATGATATAATGATAGCATAATTGTGCACTTTCTTTATACTTTCCAATACAAGATAACCTGTATACTCCACAGGTAGTGGTGATAAAATATATATGACCCTTTCCTTCTTTGTCCAGGTGTCCCTCATGGCTTAGTTTATATTTTTATACAGATTTGTGTTGTTGTTTTTTTATATATATATTTTAGGCTAGGGCATCTCAAAAACTTCTTTTAAACGTGTGGATTTTCTACTTTGATAAATGCATATTAGACATCTTGTCTTTTCTGTGATGGTCTGAGATGAAAGGCCGTACTTATTAAAGTTTTCTTGTGTGATGCTGTTGTCATGACATCCACTCAGTGTATGGCGTTTGCTGTAGTAGGGTGATAACATGCTTCATCACAGTGCATGTTTGAATGGTGAGGATATCCGTTTCCAGAGACGAAAAGTTGACAGAGAAAATATTCTGTAGTTTTTGAACATGATTGGGCAGAGATAAATGCGTTCATTTTGCTCCAATCCAAAACAAAACTGTTCTCTGGACAAACACCACCATTGAAACAAACATTTAAGCAGCTGATGCAATACAGACAGTGCTATTTCTCACATTAGACATCTCAGTTTTGTGCACAGTCTTACTTTTGACCTTCATATGGTTGTGTTTTGTTCAGAAAAACATTGTTTTGGTGCTTTTGCACTTGATCTTGATGTATTTATGAATGTAAAGGGAACATATTTTTAAGGGTTGATTATGTATGTGCATATTTACTAAAAACAAGTTTTGTTAGAACCAATTTTTTCAGAGCATTTACACTGATGAAAATTCAGATTTGGGCCTTTGAATTGAGAATTTCAGAACTACTGTTTTAGGTTAAAATAGGTTAAAAAAGGTTATTATTAATTTACTAAAAATCCATTAGTTCTATAGGCTGCTCCTTATTTTGCTCCATCTTACTTTTGACTTTCCTCTGGTTGTGTTTTGTTCATAATCTTTTTCTTTTTATTTATGTATGTGAATGTTTTGTTATAATCATTTTTGTAATTTTTAGTTATTAATATTTTTAGATTATTATTTAAGATTATTATCTATATATAGATTCATTCATTCATTCATTCAGTCATTCAGTCAGTCATTTATTCATTCATTTTCCTTCGGCTTAGTCCCTTTGTTCATAAGGGGTCACCACAGTGGAATGAACCGCAAATTTATCCAGCATATGTTTTACACAGCGGATGCCCTTCCAGTTACAACCCAGTACTTGAAAACATCCATACACACTCATTCACACACACTCTACAGTCAATATTAGTTTATTCAATTCACCTATACTGCATGTCTTTGGACTGTGGGGGAAACCGGAGCAACCTGAGGAAACCCACACTAACACAGAGAGAACATGCAAACTCCACACAGAAATGCCAACTGACCCAGCCGAGACTCGAACTAGCAACTTTCTTGCTGTAAGGCGACAGTGCTAACCACTGAGCCAAGGTGTCGCCCCTATTTATTGATCATTAGAAGTTATTATTATTATCATTACTTCACTAATATTCCATTACTGTGTTTTAAGCTCAATTTTAAGTATAATCATTTTTAGAATCTCGACAGATGCAACAAGCCAGTCTGTAATTTGTTTGCTATGTGTAAATGATGAATACTGAGTATTCATGCTTCCTGTTGATTTGAAATACCACTTTCTACATACTGTGTCGCAGGGAAATATGCATATTTGTTCTCAGTGACTGTGTATCCATTCTTGCTGACAGACTTTAAAAACACTTTGATTACCCAAATGCAGCTTTCATCCAAAGCTTCTAATTTCCCTCATTTTTCTTTGTTCGTCTTTATCGAAAGGAGCATCTGTTCTTTGCATTTGTCTGGAAGACATCTGAACAAACTGCACAGATGTCAGTTCAGGCAAATGATTTCCGTGCAGTATTTTATCAAGAATACAGCCAGCAGTTGTCAAAAGCAGCACTGCCAATAAAGGAGGGCGCTATATAGTAATGTACTCTCAGTGGCCGTGTGCAAGTGCTAGTAAATGGCCCTCGTGTTTGTGTCTCTCTCGTCCTGTCATCCTCAGGGGATCGGCATGAAACGATTGAAAGTTTGCGACAGATGCCGGAGAACGAGGAGTGAACTTGGATGTGTTCCTGAAGGAAGCCAGGGTTTTCTAGCCAAATGTTGCATATTTAATCCACCCTGACAGACTCTGAGTCAATGTGAGAATATAGCCTGTCTTGCCATTGAAGGAACCAATTTTTATTGTGTTCATTCAAACCCCTTTTCTCACTCTACGGTAGCTCTTAGTTATGTGGAATTATTTATTTAGAATGCAAGATGGATCTTCTTAATGGATGTTTTTCGCCTTCAGGCCATTGGCTGAATGAAACCGAGAGTTGGCAAATGTGCTTGGATCTTCATAAAAAACATATATTTCTTGCATTTTACAATCACTTTAATGGCACGCTCGGGGAGATGTAGTATTATGCGTCTCCGGTATTTCCTTTCTTTTTGCGATCCTGTCAGAGCAGTAGTACAGAAAATTACATTTGAGGTGAAATTGTGATCTAGCTCTTGCTGCTGTAGAAGCATATCGCATTAGAGAAGCTTTCCTGATGATGGTATGCCAGTATGCGTTGTTCAGCCGTAAACAACCCGGTGCATGGTTGGAATGCTCTGGGAATTATCTGACAGCAGCAGCAGACTTGTATATATCGTCTGCGGCCTCGGCTCATCCTATGCTGAAAATGCCATGGCCCTTTATGATTCGGTCACAGTGGGAAAAGAACAGCAATAACGTTCAGGGCAGAGCAAATCCGTCCACCCATGGGTTATTTATTATTAATGGCTTACATATGGTAAGAAATGGAAATCATTTTCAGCAATTGGAAGAGGGTTTTGGGAGTTGTTTAGCATATGAATGCAGGTGTGTGACTGGGGTGGTGAACAGTCACACTTTTAGTAGAATCTCGGATGGTTAATTGGTTAGTTTGTGCTGGTCTATATAATTGTGTTGGTTATTGGTTGCTCTTGATGGGTAGAAAATACGGGACAGGATTAAATGTATTATGTACATTTGGAAGCAAGCCGGCAGCTCAGTAGAGTCTGGGGGGACAGCATTTATTAATAAATGGTAACAATTTTTTTATGTGTCCTTAAAAGTACATTATTATTATTGTGAAGTAATATTGCAATTTAAAATAAATTATTGATATTTAAATATATTTTAAAACACAATTTATTCCTATGAGGGGAAAGCTAATTTTAGCAGCCTTCGCTCTGGTATTCAGTGTTATAGGAGGACACATATTAGTCATTCTAATATGTTGATTTAGTTCTCAAAAAATCTTTCCTATGGACTCCTTTCGCAAGACGTTTAACAGTCATCAGCATCTTAAATCCTTGAAAGTTTTGAATATTTAGATTTGGTTTTTAAATAAGTATTTACATATGTATTACTGTATATCAATTAGGGTTGGGTTGATAGAGGATTCCGACATCGCCGATCCTCTGCCCCGCCCCCGTCGCAAACTTGCTTGCGAAAAATACACACTTGGGCGCCATGTACACTAATACGTCTTAGTTTTAAAATGGCATTTTAGAATGAAAATGATCCACATCCACACTGGCATTTCATTTAGCACAGAGGTGCCCAAACCTTTTTCTATAAAGGGCCAAAAAGCAAATTTGATTGAGGGCTGTGGGCCGAATATATACCAAACCATATATATTAAATTTGCCACGGGTAATTTACTAATTTATTCTGTAATATTTAAGAATAACTAGAAAATGTTATTTTAAATAAAATTAACTAATGGAGTATCATTTTTAAGATTTCATAATTAACTTATTACAGTAAACACATAAACAATCCAATTTATAACACAATGGTGTTCAATGCTAAATACACTAGTCAAGTTGCTCCTGCCTTTACCTTAATTTGTTTGCAGATGTCTTGTGCATTGTCCTCTATCTGTCAAGTGACAGTATTTCCATTTTAAAAGTCTGATTCGTTTACAACAATTAATTGATTCATTTAATTTTAGTGGCTTTTTGTAACTCAGCAATAAAACAGAGAAACAAAAGATTATGTTAAATTTGAAATGACAATCTCGTTCAAAGGTATTCGGCCCAACCAACTTCCAATCAGTCTCCCTCTCTCTTCAGATGGCATGGTGGGCCAAATGGGCCAACTTTGGCCAGCGGGACCTACTTTGGGACCTACTATCTCTGATCGAGCATTTCTGAACAGCCCTCCTTCCGCTAAAAATGCACATTATGTGACCACGCACACACACACACGCACAACCACACACACTGTCATGCGCTCGTCTGAGCTCCAGAGACAGTTTATCAATTAAATACAGCTGTATCGCGTCTAACTATAGTTGTTAAACGTGATTTTTAATTCATCATGTCTCAGTCTAATGACTCTTCGGTCTTTTGAATCTATCAGGTAATGTGTCACATCTTTCACTTTCAAGCTTGTACTTAGCGAAAACCTCAGATACTGTTGGTTGTGCACCTTTTTTGCCAACCAAGTTTGTCCACGCTATTATAAAGACACAGATCACTCTGCCTATTCATGCCAGAGTCTCACGGATAAAGTGATTGACAAGTGGTAATTTGTGTATAACTTATCTTTATTTATGATTTGGTTATGGGTTAAACAAAGACCATGCGGGTCAGGTAGTTAAAAATGTAGGCTACAAAAATTAATTTGTTGTGAATTAATTTGTCATGAATAATTAATTCACCACCGCCTATGACAACGATGCCATCGTTCATCGCGATGTTTCACATTAGACATCGTACGATGCCAAATTGGTCGACATCGCCCAAGCCCAAATCAATACATACATCTGAATACAAATGAAATGCATTCGAAATGCAGTGTCTATGGGCAGGACAGTAAATTAGACACTGTTCTCTCTTCTAGCTGCTGTTGTTTTTCTTTTATTATTTCAGCACATATTGTACAAATTATTTGTTTTACTCTTCCATTTACTCCCATTCACCGTGCTCTAAGTTTTCTAAATCTACTACGATATTAGAAACCCTACTAGAAATCTACTACTACTTTTGCTAGAAACCCAGAAATGTTAAAACTGTCTATTAGCATTTTTTTATTTAAAAAAAATTCAGGAGTCATTGGATGGAAAGTTCTGTTAAACAGCTTTTTAAAATATATTATAAAATATTCAACATATTATAGATTTTTCATTCATTCATTCATTTTCTTTTCGGCTTAGTCCCTTTATTAATCCGGGGTCGCCACAGCGGAATGAACCGCCAACTTATCCGGCATTTGTTTTACGCAGCGGATGCCCTTCCAGCCACAACCCATCTCTGGGAAACATCCATACATTCTCATTCGCACACATACACTACGGACAATTTAGCTTACCCAATTCACCTGTACCGCATGTCTTTGGACTTGTGGGGGAAACCGGAGCACCCGGAGAAAACCCACGCAACCACGGGGAGAACATGCAAACTCCACACAGAAATGCCAACTGGCCCAACCGGGACCTGCCCCAACCGGGGATCGAACCAGCGACCTTCTTGCTGTGAGGCGAACGTGCTACTCACGCGCCACCGTGGCGCCCCTTATAGATTTTTTTCTGAAGTAAATTAAGCTTATATGTTTCTATGCACCAATATTTTTGGATATTTTGAGTCATTGTATATATGCTATAATGTGCATAAGTTTCACCGATGTTTCAAATTATTATTATTATTATTTTTTACTGTGATAAGAAGGCATACATATACGTAAGCTATGATGTAAATGCATCAAAGTCTTACTGTATGTGCAAGAAGAAGCTCACAGGTCTTTCCTTCAATAAACAATGTGAGTGGATAAATGGACTCACCAGTGGGTTGATCTCATCATACAAATCTCAAATGTTGTTTTGTTCTGAAATGCCTGAGCCAAATTCAGTCATCAAAATGATTTGGTATAATTACTGTGCAGGATTGCCTCACAAGATTGTTTTACCAAACATCAGACATCACAACGCAAGATGAAGTGACCGCATTTGTTGCAGTTCTGTCTGCAAGCTCTGAAGCACAAGTAATTTAATATAAATGAAAAAAAAAAAAAAAAAAAAAAAAAAAACACACTGGCTTTTTCCTAAATCAGCAACATCCATTTCTCTTAGTGGTATTTGGTGCCCGTTTATAATGTAGTTAAAGTGATTGTTCACTCAAAAATCCTCTTCATTTACTCACACTTAAGTGGTTATTCGTTTTTCAATATATCTTTCTTTGTGATAAACAGAAACAGGTTTGGAGGACGAGTAAATAATGACAAACTTTCATTTTTTAATAAACTATGCCTTTGAACCAATATTTCCAATTTTACAGATTTAATTAATGATGTTCTTTGATAAATAGGAGCATTGATTATTTACTTACTGACCTCGAGCATTGAACAGTGTAATGTATGTCAAAAAATATACATGATTGATACTGTAGCTTGGGTAGAGTAAAATTTAACTTAATATTTTTGTAGGAGATCTAAAAAAGCTGCAGTTTTATGTGTATTTTAACAGAAACTCCCATAGCTGGTGATTTATTAATGTCTGTTTGTTTATTTGCAGTTTCGATTTGCATTATGGCACTTTGATCTCCGCTCCAGCAGTTTACATGTTACAACTCTTAACAAAGTGACGTTTATTGACGTTTTGCAGTTTGAAATGATAATTCTTAAATTGCCCATGTAACTTTAAAAACAAACAAACAAAAAAAAGGTATTGCACTGTTAAAGGTGATTAGTTGGCTACTTAAAACAGTGAGCAAACTTGTTGTTTTTAAAGCGATTTATTGGTTTTATTTTTAAAAATGACCTACTGTATTGTCTTTTAGGCGATTTGCTGACTTGGGTTTGCAATGGGTTTGCTCATGTTTTTAAATAAAGTTGTTAGTTGACTTTACTTTAAAAAATGTATATGCCCTTATTTTAAAGACTGAGCAAAGCGTTGAAATGTGATGAAACTGATGAAATGTGTGTTTATTTGACTTTACTTTTAAAAAAATTGTATATCTCAGTGTTTCCTCTAGGATCTTTTCCAGCTGTGGTGGCAGGCCTTTTACACAGATCTTCCAACTACCTATGGCATTATTTCAAGGACAAATGTCATGAGCACAATATTATAAGTCGAGATTGCAGTAATGTAATGCGAGCATGCAAATCTCTCTGGTTTCCTCTGTTCGTGCACAAAACTTCTTGCTCGCTCCCAAATAAATGCTGCTAAAGTGCGATTTAGTGCGTTTATGTAACGAGTATGTCGCCAATATTTAGTAGATTTGCTAGGAATATTTAAATGTCCCCAATAGACCTACAGAACGGCATTGATGCATCCTGAAGTAAAGTGAAACGGCCTTAAACTCCAGCAAGGTAGTAATTGTATGCAGAAACACAGACCTTTATGTGTAAAGTAGAATTATGGAAACTTATCATAAAAAAATGATGGAAACGTCTAATAACTGAAAGCTACGTTTACTGACCTCACGCTTTGCGCAGCCCTGTCAGTCAGCATGTATTCTTTAAGGCTTAAACAAATAATGCACAGCACTACTACGATTACAGGAAAGCTATTAAAGAGCCCATATGGTGGGTTGAGAACGGTTAAATTTCACTTTTTGAAGTCCCAAACAACAGGATGATATGTATGCAAGGTTAAAAAACACTTTCGATGTCTTATAATATCTATTTATTTTTACCTCATTTTCCCACCGACTCCCATATGAATCGTCTGAGCGAGTCTTTTTCCCCAAGCACCTCCTTTCCGTGACGCTACCACGTCACGTCACCACGTCACGTCCTTTACGTGACAGCAGCCCAATGCCAGAACATATTGAATACAAATCACTGCTTTTGTACAACAGCGTATTGCTATATTCTTCATCATAACAACAAACATTCAGTAATAATGAACACTTCATGGACTATTGTAAGCCAACAAATAGTTTCATTCGGCAGTAAGCTAAATGGCTACCGCTACATGCTGCACGGAGCAAACACAATACAGACAACTACATCCATATTTACCTTGTTACAGTCAACACGACTGGAAGAACACGCAGGTCCAAATAAACTGGGTATTGATCTATCCTTTAACAACAACCGTGCAACAAATCCCGCGTCGTAAGCTGGTAGATTAGTGTAGCTCTCTTCAGAGAGATGACGTGAACACAGCACCATGTTGGGGATGTAATTCTCAGGTATTTTACGAAAAAAACCTCAACCACTCCAGGTAGGGAAAAGAGATTTCCAGGTAGGGAAAATAACACAGCTTTTCCCTCGCACTTCAGAGCATAGCGTCTGCGGGTCATGATTTAACCGGAATGCCGATAAGTTTAGTAAAGTTAGCAGCAGTCGTGTTTTCCGGATCAATAACTCATGACCGAAACATTGTTCCTACACAAATAGCACCTCTTTTCAACCGTCGCAATGTATACAATCACCTACAACCTTATTTTCCTAAAAATGAGCTTTGCCTACGCGCTGGACGCTTTATATTAAACTCTGTGCAGGCGGCAGAGACTGATCCTTAGGGACCGTCTACAAAGAGCAAAACGCGAAAACCAATACTGCAAAAGCTGTCAATAAGTTCTCTCTAAATCTTTATACTGCCATCAAACAGTATAAAGATTTACTTAGATATTACTCAGATCACACGTCACTGCTGTCCCGCTGGTTATGCTACAACACTTACTGCAATACAGTGCTTGTTGTCTTCCACTTTTCCTTCCTGTCTGTGGGCGGGGCCGGGCAGTTCAAATTTCCTGGGTCTGCGCGCGCAACTATTATGTTTCGCGTTGACGTCAAGCCAAAACGGCTAAAGACTCGTTCTAATAACGATTCATTTAAACAACAATGAGTCGACTCTTTTATATATGAATCAATCGTTTTAAACACTTTGCACTTTCAGATTTAAGCCTTAGCTGGACATTTCACTTGACTTAGAGCTGTGTAACACACTGCATGGAAGGTCATTTTCAAAAATCCATAATATGGGCTCTTTAAAAAAAAAACAGCAACAACTGAAGGTTTTGAATGAGAAGCTGTAATATTGCCATGTCGGGAATGAATTTTGGTGTGGTGCCCCGCCATGAAAGAATGAATGTAGCGGAAACCATGTATATACATACAGTAACGCATCCTGCAGCTCTGTCAGTCTGCATGGAACCTTAAAGGGTTAAACAAATAACGCACAGTGCTACTACAATTACAGAAAAATTCTCTCTGTTATAATTTCTTTCACTTTTAAGACATTTTGGTGCAATTATAACCTGCTATAATAATAATAATAAAAAAAAAAAACAGCAACAACTGAATATTTTGAATGAGAAGCTGTGTGTGGTGAGTAACGGTAACCTTGTACCTACTGTGTTAAAATTATTTTATTAATTATTTTAGTGGATTCACACACTTTTTAAAGTGAAGTCAATGTAGACTGGCAGTGGGTTTCTTTTTATTCATGTATTTATTACTTAGAGTGCATTTTTTAAATTGATATTATTTTTTAAGCTGTGTTTATTCCCATTAAGCATCCAATCAAACTGATTAACAGGATTAATTGGGCTTTTTCAGTGGTCCAGCAGACTGAAGCACTGTACTCCTTGAACCTGTCTGCTAGTAAAGCTGTGACAATAACAAATAAATAAGACAAATCTGCATCTATACATTCTTATTCATGGAATGTTTTCAGCATCATTATTTTTAAGCCCCCATGATTAATTAGATCCTCAGAGCCTCTCGTTATGCTTAGGTCTAATGAGCTCACACAGTCCTGTTACATATACACATGACCTTTTGGTTCCTCTCATTTGTGATTTCGCTCTGTTTTCTCATTTCAAAGTTAACTCGGTATTTTAATGTCAGCGAGTCTAGATTTCTTTCCACTTTTCTCCAAGGCTATGTTTACCAGTCATCTTCAACTTTTAGATTTTAGTTGTCATCGCTGTCTAATGAGTTTAAGATGTTTTCGCTTAAGCAGCCAGCAGAAATTTGCAGCGTTAGAGCCATTCATTTCATGCATATTTGAAATAAAGCCAGCATAACACTAAGGCCAGAAACTAAACTTATATTTTGCCTTTTACTTTTGAATTTTGGTACCATTTATATGTTTTAATGAAACCTGATTCATTATGGTTAGATTTTTCTGCAGATTTCTCAACAGTTTTATTTAAAAACATTTTTGGCCGTCTACAGAGATCTGTACTCCATAAATAATTTAGTTACAAGATACTAGCAACGGGTATATACATAAATATAAAATGAAAGGAATATAAATAACTATTGGTCCAGAGGTGTAAGCCTCAGACTCATTTCATTCATTCATTTTACTTCGACTTAGTCTCTATTTCAGAGGTCACTACAGCAGAATGAACCACCAACTATTTCAGCATATGTTTTACGCAGCAGATTGCCCTTTAAGCCGCAATCCTGTATTGAAAACACCCATACACACAAACACACACACACACACACACACACACGCACACACACACAATCATACAGGACATTACGGACAATTTAGTTTATCCAATTCATGTCTTTGCACTGTGGGGGAAACCGGGGGAACATGCAAAGTCCACACAGCTGGCCTAACAGGCACTCGAACCAGCAACCTTCTTGCTATGAGGCGACAGTGCTAACCACTGAGCCACCGTCCCGCCAGACTCATTACAGTGTTATATAAAAGAAGATTTCACAGGTTGCAAATGGATTTGTGAACTAGCAAGAAGCAAACGCCTTTTAACCTTCATGTGAGTTAATCCGGAGTTGTAATGCGCACCTTCATGGCTTTGCTCTGATAATGTCACCCGAGGAGCGGATAAGTAAAAGGAGCAATTACGAACTGATCCAAGGACAGCCTAATGGCCAGAAACCTGACGTATTCTCAGAAGCTGAAGCTCGTTTCCAATAATTTCACTGGCACAAAAAAAGTCATCCCTGCAACTGCCGTTTTGGCGCTCGATATCGATTTTTATTTTTTTCGAGGCCCCTTGCAAAGCGACTCTCTTTTTGGGATCAATGGAAATGTAATTTGAGAGAAGCTTCTTCTGCTCTAATGAAAAACTTGTGCAAAATACATGTGGTGTAGACTGAAGTCCCTAATGGCTTGTATAGATTAAAAGAGAAGAGATTCCCCTCTAATCATCTGGCTTTTAACTTCCTCTTCTAGATCTTAAAGGGGCGACACATCACATTTACATTTGAAAATTATGGCTTTTTAGCCAGTGTTTCACAGTTTTGCCAGCGCTTTAAACAGCTTTATATTGGAGCCCTAATTGTTTAGACTAATGTTTTCTGTTTGATTTCTTCTCCAGTGGCCTTCATTACTGCGAAAGGAGATGAAGTGGAGAATGCTGCAAAGGTAAGCTCGGCACACTTGCTGTCATGCATCAATATGACAGAATTATGATTTTGAGTTGTAGATCTGTATCTCCTCTTCTGTTATTGGTTTGCTTCTCATGCATGCATCAGCCATATTAGTTTTATCCAGCACCATTAAAGGCCTTGTAAAACGAAAAATCTAAATTATCTTGATCTACAATCGATTTAAAGTTTCTACAGTACTTTTTTTGAGGTGGCATGTTATGTATTGTTAGAATTGTTTGAAATAATCGCTATGATCCCATATGATGATTTTGCAGATTTCAATGTTGATTATGAACATATTTCATAAATTGCGTTTTTACTTTTGCATTAAATATCCAAAGCATCTTACTGTAAATTGTATTAGTTATGTATCTTAAATGAACTTCTGCTACTTTATGGTATTTCTCTATTGTAACAGCCTGAAACTAATCATTAAATGGCCTTTATTAAATGGCCTTTAGTTTTTTTTATAATAGAAAAATGTATATGTTTTGTAAAATTGACAAAAAATGCATTTAATATTTATTTATATTTATGCATCACAGTTTCCAAAAAAACATTAGGCAACACAGCCGTTTAAACACTAATAATTATAAGAAGAAGAAGAAGAAGAAAAAGAAATATTTCTTGCGCAACAATTCATTACGTAAGCATACTTGATAACATTTTACTTGAAAAGGGTGCTCATAAGACCGTCATGACAGCTTTATGACATCTGAATATGAATTAAATTTTATGCATGCTTATTTGGGCTGTGCAATATGGACAAAATAATGATATTGCGATTTTTATTTAAATTTTTTTTTTTTTATTTTAGTATAATTTTAATTTTTTTTTACGAACATTGCGCTTGCGATTTTGGCAACTGTTTTTGCTTTTTCAAACAACCTACATACATATAATCTAACTGTATTCAGTGCAAATGTATTCAATGTAAGAAGTGCATAACAAAACATTTCACAATGAAATAACATTGTTTAATAAACCAATCTGTAATAAAATTGTCTTTAAAACAGACAACATAAAATAAATTAAGATGAACTAACCTCAACTGTAGTTAAAAACATACTGTACACAGTAGTACTAACTGCTTGATGAACAAAACTGTAAAAAATTGCCTTAAAAACAGACAACATGAAAAAATAAAGATGAACTAAGCTCAATTCAAGTCAGAACAATAAATAAAAACTAACATAAATCAAAACCACCTATTCGGTTCTCCCGCTCAACTGCGCAGAGTGAGCTCTGATTGGTTAACATTTTTCTCCCGCTGAGCTGTAATTGCCCGATGTGCTGTGTCAATTCAAATCCTGCGCACCAGAACGTGAACAAAAATCCAAATAAATTGATAGATAAAATTGCAGCCTTACGCGGTTTAGAAATTGCATGTGCTTAAATTGCAAATTTTTTTTTTTTTTTTTTTTTTTGCAATTGCGATTAGTTGCACAGCCCTAATGCTTATGACAACTGCCAATAAGTGTCAATAAGTTATGTAATTTTAAATGCAAAGATAGCATTGATTGAGATGTCTTTGTATCATTTTGACACAACAAAACGCATCATAACCTGTTTTTGTCTTTGCCATGACAACTTGACATTAGCAAGATAGCATAACTTGTCATAAATCTGTCATAAACATTGTTACTCCTTCAAGTAAACAATTTTTAAATGTGACTAGACTGGACTAATGATGCTTAATTCAGCCTTGTAATAACATAATGCTTTTAATATATTGAAATAGAATCTAAAGTTAGGCTTAGCATGAGTTTTGGTGCTGTTTAAATGTTTATATGAAACCTAATTATTAAAGATTGAATTTTTTTCTTTCAGCAGTTTTATTTAAAAACATTTTTGGACATATACAGAGATCTGTACTCCATAAATAATTTATAATAACATAATGTTTTTAATATATTGAAATAGATAACCTATTATTTTACTTTATAATACTGTTTAGTCACCACTGTGTGCATTGTAATATGCAGCTTATCATGCTGAAAAGATTGCAAACTTCCGAAAGAAAAAAAAGCACACTTATTGCTCATCCGCCACAACATGCTGTTCATTATTGGTCATCATTAGTGGCCCCAAATTGCTCGGCTGAGTTAATTTAATCTCTGCATTTTAATCAGTATTTGTTTCTTATTTGGTAGCAGATCCATCTTCAGCTTGTCATGCTGTCACTGTCTTCCAATAAAGCCTGACACGTAGTTTGTCTAAGGCACTTTGACAGGGGCTGAAATGCTGAGAGCATGATCCTTGCCGCAAGTAACGCTCTTCTATTGCGTCAGCCGTTTCTGCTTTCCACTGATAGGTTTCACGGTTAATGCATTCATTTCCTGCTGTATCTTTTGTCGAGTTTTAAGCAGAAATGCCACTGACATTCTGGGTCAGGAGAGGGAACGAGGAACAGCGAGAAAGTTGATGGAAAGATTCAGTGTCATTTTATTTAGACCTTGACCCTGGGGTTAGATGTGTTTGTACATCTTCGGTTTTTAGCCATTTCTCTTCTTCATGAAGCTGAAACTAAAAATGAAATAGTTCAGCCTGTGATTCACATATTTGAGGTTGATGGAGCATTAATAAAGGAAAGGCACTGCGATGCTTCATATCTATACCAAGGTGGATGCTTTTAATGAATAGTTCCCGCTATGTCCTTTCAGCAAAAGAAATAGGCATGAAATAGTTGAGAAGCTTCTCTTGATTGGCACAGCGGTGGTATGTCAGGATGGACAATTGATCAGGCCCTCCTACTGTTAAATCGATGCTCTTCAAAGACGCCACATCCTCGAGCTCATGGGGCGAAAGCATTGATTGGCTGCAATCAAGGAGCCAAATGAATGTTGGTGCTGCTGTGCTGCTGTCATTGAAGTTTCTCTTTCCCTGCCTTTTCTGTGTGTATTTAGTAAGGCTGTCAATCGATTTGCTTTTAGTGGGCCTGTCAGTCCATTTAGGTAATCAAATGAAGTATGCAATGTTGGGGTTTTAATCTAAATGTTTATATCAGTGTTTTGCGAAGAACTAGTTCAATGACATTGAAAAGACTGAACTCGTAGGGTAAAATAATATTGTATGAGATACTGACATATTGTGTGCATAACCAAAACAATACATTTGTTGACTTTTAGTCCAAATGGATTGAGTACATTACTCCCATTCAACCTATTGTCTTGGTGCTATAGATATATAGTGTCTTGGTGCTACAGGTATAGGTTTGTGATGTTATGATAACCGTGGATAGTAAAATATCACATTTTCACGTGTGAATACTGCCCTAAAATATGTTTTTTTAAAATGTCTGGGTAAAAAACAACAACTTTTTTCCCCCATTGAACACAATATATTTTATTTTAGGAACATTTCAAATATTTTGGAACAGTAAACATGTCAGGCTAAGTAATTTCAAACAAATCATTGACTTCTACTGTCCTCATTGGTTTCAAAAACACAGATTTCCTTACAACTTGAAACCGTGCCTGCTCCCATTGTCCCATGCTTAACTGTAGAACTTTAAGATGTATTTTTACTGTACATATTGCTTCCATATTGCTTGTTTTGGTATAAATGAAATAAGGTCATACAAAGGGATATGTTGTTCTGTTGCTGTGATGAAGAAATGTGTGTTTACTCTTTTATTCCTGATTAGGGAATTTAAACTGAATAGCTGGAAAAGTGACAAATATCTACTGATGTCGTGAACTTAAAATAATAATAATAATAATAATAATAATAATAATATTAATAATAATAATAATATTGTCTAAAAATTCTAAATGTGATAAAAATAACTTTTTGGTTTTAAAATAAAATTGAAATTGATTTTTTTTAATGTTTGTGTAAATATATTTTCTGCAAAAATGTAGTTTGGCCTTTTTTCTTTTTCTTTTTTACATTTTTTTTTTCAAAGATTTATTTAAAAGCATTTAAATATATTTGCATAATTATCGTCAAACAAAACCCCAGTAGAACTAAATCTTTATTTGATATCTAAAATGTCTAAAGGAACATACTTTTGAACAGGGGTGACCAACCCTGCTCCTGGAGATCAACCGTCCTGCAGATTTCAGTTGCAACCCATATCAAACACACCTGCCTGTAATTATCCAGTGCTGTTCAGGTCCTAATTAATTGGTTCAGGTGTGTTTGATCAGGGTTGGAGCTGGAAGGTCGATCTCCAGGGTTGAGCACCACTGCTTTTGAAGAATGCAGTTTATTCTAAATAATGGATACTTGCATTCACATTCCAACATTCGTTTTGTGAGGCTGAAAATGTATTTTCTTGACCCTGAAATACAATCACGAATACAAATGTTAAAATGAATTATGTTCAAAAAAATGTGCAACTTCAACTATATTTTATTTTATTTAAATATAATAATGCTAGCTTTCTAAGAATCAAGTCAAGGTAACAACCATTCAAGCCTGTCTAATCTAGTTTTATTCTGTGGCAGACAATCCACCTGTGTATGATTGCAAGAGTGCATTTTGTGTATAGCATATTTATTGTCCATATTGAGATACTCATGTAGTCTGTGTTCAAAATGATGCCTGTTAGCTTCAAAGTTTGGCATGTTGTGCATTCAGAGTTGCTCTTTTTTGGTGTCCTTGGTTGCTATGACTTGTTATTACAGTTGCTGTTGCCTTTCCAACAGCTCGTACCATTCTGGCCATTCCAACTTCAACCCTTGGATGCCACTGACTGGACGTTTTCTCTTTTTTTGGAGTGATATATGTGAAAATTTCTTTTTCTAAAATACTCAGAGTAGTCTGTCTGGCACCAACAGCCATGTCATGTGCAAAGTCCCCTTAATAACCTTTCTACCATTCCGGTGCTCACTTTGAACGGGATTGTCAGCCATGTTGCTCCACTTCATTTAGTGGCAGCTACAGAATTTTAAAATGGCTTGTTGAGATTTTTACTGCCTTTAATGACTTTCCCTGATAAATGATTGATGTGATCACATTATAGGCATCTGGAAATAACAGATTTTGTAATGTCTTCACAGTGACTCTTTTGCAGAGTATGTTAATGTGTCGAACAATAAAATGAGAAGTCGGACTGAAAGTGAAATTGCTGTCTTATGCTGTTTGCTGCAAGGCTTTTAGGTCCCAAAGGAAGATAGAATGTTTCATTAAAGAGATTATAAGTACAGTTACAGTGTTTTTAGCAATCCTATTACTTTTGTAATTTTTCTCCAAGATATTAGCTAAAAAATGTCAAACAACAGAAGTCAGTGGAAGCCAATGTCATTTGAACCTCATTTATCTTCATTATATTGACAAAAACATTTTTTAGAATCTTTTGGTTACTGAAAAATCTATGAAAAAGTACTACAGGCGGTGTAATTTTTGCACCATTAATATAGAAATATTTGATTAATATAAAAATAGGAAGTGATATTAGTATTCAGTTCAATTCTTGGACCTGGTATACAAATTAAATATCTTGTAGAAAATAATACCTTGTGCAATTAATATTAATTATAATATTAAGTAATACCTATAAATATTTTGTGTTACTTAATCATGGTTTGGGGTTACATTCAGTACAGGGGTGTGCGAGAGATCTGCAGAGTGCATGGCAACATCAACAGCCTGAGGTATCAAGACATTTGTGCTGCCCGTTACATAACAAACTACAGGAGAGGGCAAATTCTTCAACAGGATAGTGCTGCTTTTCATACTTCAGCCTCCACATCAAAGTTCCTAAAAGCAAAGAAGGTCAAGGTGCTCCAGGATTGGCCAGCCCAGTCACCAGACATGAACATTATTGAGCCTGTCTGGAGTAAAATTCAGGAGGAAACATTGAAGATGAATCCAAAGACTCTTGATGAATTCTGGGAGTCCTGCAAGAACACTTTCTTTGCCATTCAAGATGACTTTATTAATAAGTGATTTGAGTCATTGCAGAGATGTATGGATGGAGTCGTCCAAGCTCATGGGAGTCATACATAGTATTCATTTTTTTTCCCACTGCACCATGTCATTTTATTCTATACTGTACTTTATTTCTGTTAAGTGACAAGACTTTTGTCTAAGAAAAGTCAGACCTTACTGTCCTAATAAAATAATTAGAATTAAGGCATGTGCACATTTGTTTTGGTAAAATAAGCATAATCAAGAGGCTTTTGCCTTTCATATAAGCCACTTCTGATACAAGATCAACTAGATGTCAAGTTTTTATTTGTTGTTCCTAAAACTTGGATAGGTGACAACTTTTTGTCAGGCAGTGTATATTGTATACCAGTTATTTTTCTACCTTCATCCGAGTATCAGTCCTTACCTTTGTAATTCCATTCTCGCTAAATAAAAATAAAGTTTGGATTGTTTTATATATGAGAAACTCTTTAAAGACTCATATCCCTTGTGGGAAACCTTAAAGACCCCTGATAAAATTTCATTATTTCACTGACAAGGTCACTTAGGCCTATGTGGTTCACTTGACACCAAGTCTGTATAGTACAGTGGCTGCATACAAATGCTGTTGCTGGACCATACATTTGTCCTTGCTCTTGGGTACAGGTCAGGGATTACAGTTCAGCTTGAAATATGGAGAAGAGTCGGCACCCTACAAGTCATGTGATTTACAACACAACCAACCACCTCATGAAAGATATACCAAGGTGCAGTTTTCATCTTCGGCTTTTCAATCTTGCATGACCTTTGCTGTCAGCCTTTTTCCTCAATAACCGGCCACATTGGTCATGCAGCCCGAAGGAGAGGCGCTGGACTCGAATCTCAATGCTCAGGGAACAGAGGCCAAACGAGACTCGACAGGTCACTGGTGTGTGCTGGAAAATGCTCCCATATATCAAGGGATTCGGGAGAGCGGACAAGCCTTGGCCTGCGAATGAAAAAAAAAATGAAAGTAAGGTACAATCAAGGATGTGTCCGAAGATTCCCTTGATTGAATTGCTCTTGGAAGGCAAGTACACTCATTAAAAGCCCAACTCCAATTAAGCTCAGCTCTGTAATTTCAAGCAGTCTTGCCTATGTGAAATGACTGGTGATTTTTTTATTTTTTTATTTTTTTTAGCACTTCAGACAGGTTCGGTCCTGTCTGCGCTAGTTTAGCTGAATGATGTCGAGAGCCAGCTGGCAAATGTCACTCAAGCTACTCGCTGCTGCTTGCAATCTCAGCTTGCTTGCACCGGCTTCGCCATCTGTGCCGCCGAACTGTCCTTTTTGATGATCGCACAGAATCTTGCTGAAGATGATTTTGACATTCTTGAAAGCATTAGGAATGATGACGAACTGCACTTTTTTTAGTTAGTTTTTTTTTTTCCTGAGGGAGGATGAGAAACTAGTACGGCTGGCCAAACCAACATACATTTTTCAACTTAATATTTGATTTGGTATTGATTGCTTTCTCAAAAGAGTTTTGAATTTATTTTTTTATTTTTGTATTAAAAGTTCTAGGTGTTTTGAAAGTTATTTTAGTAAAGAAAAATAAGACAAACAACTTGTCGAAAATCATTTTTGTTAACTGAAATAAATTTTCAAATTTCAAATCACAATAAATAAAAAACTTTTAATTAATTAATTGTTTAATAAATATTATTATTATTATTGTTGTTGTTTGCTGTAGTAGAAGTTCTGGTTGTTTTCCAAAGTTATTTTAGTAAAAAAAAAAAAAAACACATAAGAAAATATTGGTCAATTTTTTCCGGTAAATCGTACTAAATTGTACGAATAAGGTCGTATGATTTAATGCTAATTAACCACTAAATCAAAAAGTTGCAAATTGCCTTATCTGCCTGTATATCCATCCATCCATCCATCCATCCATCCATCCATCCATCCATCCATCCATCCATCCATCCATCTATCCATCCATCCATCCATCCATCCATCCATCCATCCATCCATCCATCCATCCATCCATCCATCCATCCATCCATCCATCCATCCATCCATCCATCCATCCATCCATCC
>CAIGQQ010004837.1:14317249-14342533 GCA_903798035.1 Danio albolineatus | reverse complement strand
TGTTCAGTAAGGAGAAGTGAAGGAATCTTTTAATTTCTTGTGATTCTGTTATACAAGCTAAAATTGCCCCTGCAAGACCCAGATATCGGCTGAATAGATTAAAAAAATGGTTAAACTCAACTGCTTAACCCTAGAGAAGTTGTAAAGTAAACCTATTTGTAAAAAAAAGCATAGTGTTCATTTAAAGAAATGTAATGCAGTCATTTTCATAAACATTTCATAGTTTTTTTCATAATTGCTGGAAGCAAAAATAAAAAATGAAACAAAATTGTCTTACACAGCTCTTGGTGTTATATAATCTTCTGTAACAAGGGTGGTTTGGGGTCCTGCGGCGTGTATCTCTGTATATAGGGAGGATCGGCTCAGGAATTGTTCCTTTAATGGTGTTGGATGGAGTTTTCTTCACCTGTTCTGCTGACGTTCAGAGATTTGACAAATCTCCAGCGGGGGCACGAGGTGACTGTCCTTTACGCTTCCCCTGTCCACCTCCAGCAATGCGAACTGTCAGCAGGGGTTTGTGCCAGGTGGATGGACCGTACACCACATAGACACCACATGTGCCTCTCTGCATTCGATCGGGCACGTGCAGAGAAGTTTTCAGCTGAATGAATCGCTCTCTGTAATCTTACGTCTGACTTAAAACTCACTTTGTGTTCATGACACCAATTGAAGCAGGAAAAAAGCCTCGTCTCTGGACGTTTTGAGTGGTTCTAAAAGGCAGTGATCGACCTGAAATGGTAGGTGCTGTCAGCTGGTTAAAAAGTTGTATTTAGTGCTTCTTCTGTTGCGCCCTCAAACATCACCTCTAATCACTGTACTTCAGTGCTGATGACCTGTTGGAGACACTTTGATGGACCCTGAATCACTGGAAAACATTATTTTTAGTCCTTTTTCGCACTTCAGCAACTGCCATATGTCTTGACTGCCTCTCGCAATATTTTGCAGCTCGGTTTACATGCACAATAAAGATTTTTTTTGCTGATCCAAGCACAGTGGCACAGCAAAAGCCTTGATTGCCTGTGGGTTGCAAGTGCGCAGTGTTTTTTAAATGTCCCAAACTTATTCGTCTACCAAGATTATGCCACCAACTGTTCAACGCTCCCCTGGAAAAGGGCTTATATTTGTGTTCTTGCATTCAGGGTTTTTCTCTTTAGAGCTAAGATTGGCATGTGGACGCAATTAAATGTATTATAGCATGCATTGAGATTTACTCCCCAGTAATCAGTCTGTTTTGTCAATACGCTGCTTTCAATCTCACATTTTCCTCACCGCAGACTTGTGCTATACCTGATTCACCAGCCTCTGGGGATAAATGTGCTATTTTCTCTTCAACTTTCTAGTGCTCTCTCTCTTACCTCGTTCCCCCTTTACTGTCACCTCTCTTTCTGTTATCATACATAAACAAACAAAATCATGTCTGACTCTGTTCTGGGTTGCTGTAGAACTAATTTGTGTTTCTGCCGTCATGTGGTTCCATCTTGTTGTTGCCGCTGTGGGACAGAATCTGATTGGTTTTGGTTCCCGGGTAGATGCAATATTTTCTGAGGTGGTTCATTTTTAGTGGGTCGCCCCAGTGTGTGTATAATGATACACTTGCATTCATCAGATGCATCTTCCCAGGCTTGGCTCTTTGTTTATTGGCACACTGGAAAAAGTAAATCCTGTTGTGTTTTTAATAAGAAAAAGATTGGCAGCTGTGAAAGGTTCCTGCCAGTTTTATGCCGATGTTTATCATTGTTGTGTTTATTTATGCATGTGTGCATAAATTATATAAGGAAATGTATAATTCATGTGTTTTAGTTTTAAACCAAATATGAATATCATATGTAACATGGGGATTTCAGAACTTAGAGATGATTTCCAAAAAAATAAGAAAAAGAAAAAGATTTTTTCTAAGTAAATCAAATATGCAAACATACGTGAACTACTCTCATCCAGTAATGTCTTAGGGATATTTATTTACCATCATTGTATATTTAAAATTTTAAATATAAGTTTCAATTATGCTTATTTTTTTCATGTTTCATTTTTTTTTTTCAAAATGTATGTTTATCTTTAAATTAATTATTATATTTGGGTTTTATTTTTCGTTTGACCAGTTTTGGGACTGTTTTTTTTTTTTTTAATGTACAATGTTTTATATATGCATATGTAAAACTAATATTATTCATATTCAAATCTAAAATAGATCAATTATATATTACAGGATAATTTATTCAACAGATTATATTCATTCATTTTCCTTCGGCTTAGTTCCTTAGTTCCAGGGGCCGCCACAGTGGAATGAACCACTGACTTATCCAGCATATGTTTTACACAGCAGATGTCCCTCCAGCTACAACCCAGTACTGGGAAACACCCATACACTCTCACATACACGCACACATACACTACAGCCAATTTAGTTTATTCAATTCAGCTGTACTGCATGTCTTTGGACTGTGAGGGAAACCGGAGCACCCAGAGGAAACCCATATGAACACAGGGAGAGCATGCAAACCCCACACAATAAATGCCAACTGACCCAGCCGGGACTCAAACCAGCAAACTTCTTACTGTGAGGTGACAGTGCTAACCACTGAGTCACCGTGTTGCCCTCTACAAATTTTAATTAACGTAAACTGGAATTAATGTTTTAAATTTGTATTTACTTTTAAAATTTAATTTACCATTAAATAAATAAATAAATAAATACATAAATAAATAAATAATTCATTCATTCATTCATTCATTCATTTTCCTTTGCCTTAGTCCCTTATACTGTATGCTGTGTCTGGGCTGGCCACAGCGGAATAAACCTCCAACTATTCCGACATACGTTTTACACAGCAGATGCCCTTCCAGGTGCAACCCAGCACTGGGAAACACCTATCCCCTCTCTCATTCACAGATGCACTACACATACACTATGGCCAGCTTAGTATTTCCAATTCACTTATAGTGCATGTCTTTGGACTGTAGGGGTAAAAATCGACAGAAAACCCACACGATCACGGGGAGAACATGCTAACTTCACACAGAAATACCAACTGACCCAGCCGGGGCTCAAACCAGCGACCTTCTTGCTGTGAGGCGACAGTGCTAAACACTGACCCACCATGCTGCCCTCTAATTTATCATATGATACAAAGAATGTTTAGATCCATATTTAACACATATTTAAACATATTTGTCCATGTTTTAGTAATTCTTATAATTCTTATTATTTTTATAAGATATATATTTTATCTTTTTAAAAATACTTTAGTAATGTAGAGTTTAGTACATTAGAGTTTTTACATTTAAATTATCACTATTTTTGCATCGCGTTTTATTAAATGCTGGTCTTTCTGCGTCTCGAGACCCTTGGAGAGTGAATAAAGTGCCCTGGAGAGTTTAATCTTAAAAAAGCGGAGGGCACAGCTTTAAAGGTGATACTTTATATGGGGAAAACAATTCAGGTGACTGAAGCTCAATTCTCCAGCGTCTCATTCAATACATCTCCCTTATCCGGAAGATTCAGTCCCTTTATCTTTGGAGTCTCCTCTCCTGTAGAATACAGATTGAGCAGAGAGAGGAAGGAAGGAAGGGAACTTGACGAAGAATCATATGCCTCTAAACTCTGTAATCAAATGATACCTCAGCAAATAAATCATTGAACCAACTGTCAAGTCTCCTTCTGTGTTCTCTTCACACCATTTGAGTTTGATTTGCCTTTTCATCCGAAAGTATTCCTTTTACGTTGAGTTTGAAAAGCTGTTTTCTGCATTTGTATCACTCAGTGTTGGTCTGCAATAAAGAATTTATTCTTTATTCACTCTCCGGGGGTCACAAGATGCAGAAACATAATGAGATGCAGTGTTAAAATATAAATGTAAAAATGCTGCACTACCAACCTGTGAAGCTAGTCATCTTATCGTGTGCAGAACAAAATATTATATTTAAAGTGGAAAAAAAAAAACATTTTTAAAAATGAAATACTTTTAAATATGGTAAGATCCACCGAAACAAAAATCCCTGTGTGATGCATTATATTTAAATTTGATTGAAAAAAAAAGCAGATGTACCAACATGTATAATAAATTATTTCTAAAATATTAATTAACCATGCATATTAGGTATACATACACATAGTAACATTTATACATTTTAAAAATGAATTAAATGCTAAAATTGTTTAAAGGTAAATAGAAACGTTCAAAATAATGTAGCCTAAAAAGATAAAAATAATAGCCATTAAAGGTGCAGTGTGTGATTGTTTTCAGAAACATTTTTTGTGGTGCTGGTTAAAAGTCTCTTCACATTTCAATAGTAATGATTAAAGTAAATGGTCTCAGTGTATTTTTATATTCTGAGGAATATAAATTTTGGCAGATCACTGCTTCTTTAATGTTGATAATAGTCCATAATATTGATATATGCAATGATGTAACATACATAACATTAAAACATTACTGTATGAGAGTAGTTCACATATTTGTTTTGGACTTTGATTCAGTCATATCCTTTAAAATCATATCAAACATTCTATTATACTAATAAAACAATGCTTTATTGAAAGAAAACTGTATGAAACACCTTAAAACATCATTTCTAAAACTCCATTTGAGACATTTAAAAAATATATATTATTTCAATTAACAGGAAATCGCCATCATTTTAAAGCAAAATCAGTAACTGAGTTCATTTTCTTATTGCTTCGCTCCATTGCACGTAGTCCTTGTCCACAAATGTAGTACGTGCAAAGGTGACGGTGACCAAGCTTAGAGAGAACAGGACTGATGTAAGGTCAAAAAGAGAGACAAAATGTCAAGACTTCTCTCTTTCTGCCCCTCCGCAGTTCCGTTGTTTAACGATTAATCGAACGCCATTAGTGTGGAGGCCACACCAGTTAAATTCTGCTTTAATTAGTTTCTTTTTTTACACTCTGCTCTGTGCTTTCAGTCTTACTCACCCAGACAAAGAGAGATGGGCGAGTTCCTTATCTTTGAAGCTCACCGGAACTGGATAACTGTTATTAGTGTGCCAACCCAAATACCAGGAGAGAAGGATTGTAAAATGTTCCTCAGGCTTTTAATACACCTTTAGAATGACTGTCAGACACTTAGCATGCACACTTATCACTCTGTTAGCCTATTCCGTTGGACTCCAGACATACTATTTTCCCCATGACGCAATAATAATATGTTATTCACAAATGTCATGTGAATTGATTGATGTATCACTTAATTGTTTTATCTTCTGACCTTTAAAAGGTGCCTTTTTTGTCAAAAGTGGTTAGTTAACTAATGGTGCGTTCAAGTCATGTTTATGAGTTACATAAACCACAGTCCATAATTCAGTACAAAATAAGTCATAATTATCATGGAGAAACTCTTTATTCTTTGCTCTTCTGAAGCATTTATATTGACAGTAAGTTTAAAGAAATATATTGAATTATTTATGTGCTGTTACAGATATGGTAATTCAGATTACAGCACCAGCATAAACTGACAAAAATAAAGGTTCTTTATTGGCTTTGATTGTTCTAGAAACTTCAACACCCATTAAATCCACAGTATAAGAACGTGCTTCTTCAGATTATGATTGTTCTTCATATTATGGAAAAAATTCATACTATGGAGAAAACCTTTTGTCATAATTTATTTTAAAAGTACAATTCTCACTATTAACAAACAATTTACTATTTTTATAGTTATTAAGGTAGTTGTTGGGTTTGGGTATTGGGTATAATTAGGGATGTATAATAAAATCATGCCAAATATGTACTTTATAAGCACAGATATACTGCCAATATCTTAATAATAAGCAGGTAATAAGCCACTAGTTAATAGTAAGAATATTTACTTTTTCTGTTTTTCTGAACATTTCACTAAAAAGTTCTCAAAGTTCAACTGTAGTATCGCTGTGAGTTTCAAAAAAGGGAATTTTAGGTAACACTTTATTTCGATGGTCCATTTGAGTATTAGTATACTGTCTACTTTAATATCTGTTGATACTGACATTCAACAGACAATTAACTGACTATAAGAAACTTTGTAAGTGCATGTCAACTTACACTAACCCTACCCCAAACCCCAACCTAACAGTCTACTTATAATCTAATGAGAATTGGTTGCAATGCAATTTAAATTCAACAAACGGACCATCAAAATAAAGTGTGACCGAATTTTATTTATAGATTCTGCATTTACATCTTGCCTGCCAAAGAGGCATGAATGCACCTGACAGCATAATTACAAATTGCCAATTTATAAATATAGTCTTTCTATAAGAATGCATGATAAACCTGTTGTGCAATAGACAATCTCGTAATTCATTGTGACAATTTAAGTAAAAACATTAGCTATCTTTACAACGACAAGCTGCTTTATAGCAAAACATAAAAATAACAAACCTTGAAGTTGCAGGCCTTCTGATGTTGTCAGTGAGGTCAATAATGTTGACTATTTTTTTTACTCTTACTATAGTAGCAATGAGAATCACAGCTCACAAGCTCACTTTAAAATCAAGCAGACTTTTGTTGGTCAGCATGGCAAATCTAAAAAGTGCTGAGAAGTAGGGTTTGGTACAGTACTGTACGGTATGGTATGCATTTATTTAGGTTTCCACAGCAAGAAGTACCAAAATGGCGAAGCACACCACTTTTTGGCACCCTTTCATAAGGGTACCTAGCATAACAGTACAGTGCTAAAGGATGGAGTTAGAGTAGACTTACTGCAAGGTGCAGATTGTTCAACAGAAAATCATCACTTATATGTGCAACAAGCCGGTTGAACATCAACACAGGAAACCCCATTTTTAAATACGCAGGCGAGACATGAAATCATAATAAAACAATGATGGCACACAATAATGAACCACAGTCAACCCGAACTAGGCCTGCATAATATTGAAAAAATCTGGTATTACGATGTTTTATTTTTCTGCAATATATATTGGGACAATTATGAATATATAGTAAAAATTATGAATTTATTTAATTAAATATCTTTGCTCTATTTGGAAAGACTGCATTAGTATAGACTGATTTGGGATTATTTTGGATGTGAGTCATGAATAAAATATAGTAAACTATTTAAAATGAAAAACAATTGAGCAAAGAAAAAAGTTTAATATACAGGGCTTTATGGCTTTCTGGGGAATTGAATTGTATTCATGGACAAAAACAATAGTCATATACAGTATAAAACAATTCTTCATTATGAAGTTAAATTAAATAAATCTTTAACAAAGTTACTAATGGTGCAGATAAAAAACTTTCACTCTATTATGGTTAAAATCCACACATCTCAAGTTTTTGGAAGCACACATTGCGATAACGATGCTGAAACAATGTATTGTGTAGACTTCACCAAAACTTAAACATTTGTTGTCTTGCGAAGCAGGAACAGGAACTGCTGTATGTCAGCTATTCGTTTTTTTTAACATGTTGCATCTAAAAACATGGAAAGTGCAAGGGGTATTCTTCCACTCTATATCTGTGAAAAAATAAAATGCATCTGCATATTAAATAGTGAAATTAACTTGCACAAATTTAAACCCTATGTAAATGGCCCTTCCGGCTTCTTTTTTTCTTCAAATTAAAACAACGTTGATTGCTTCTTTTTGAATAGACCACTATAGCAAGGCCGGTGCAGGAAACAGGTGCTGCTAGTTATCACTTTATTATGATCAGCAGAGATCTATCCCTTATAAATTGATATGAACTACAACTCCCTTAAAAGACTGATTACACAGACTATATATACTGCTCCCATTCCCACACAATTTGCTGCGTCTTGTTATTGTAACAACACAATTTTTTTTCCAGTTTAGTCTTTCCGTGCATTGTTGTGGAGTAAAGATTCTGGTCTGCAAATAATTTTCTAAGTTTCTAAGTCAAAGTCTTAAAAAATTAAAAAGTCTGTGATCTCCGAAGTCTTTAGGCAAAGCAGTTTATTGTTACAGCATCAGTAACAACAGAGACAGGTCGTTCGAGTGTCTCCAGGTTATAGGTTAGCTCACAGTTTAAATACACTTCTTTGTCTTAACACTCCACCCAAATTTACACATTAGCACACCTCTATTAGCTACTCCACTAATAGGATTTCAAATCTCCCAGATGCTCCCTACCCATGGCCATTTAAGGTCTTTCCTTCCTACTTCAAATTTGGCAACTCAGCTCAACAATATATCTTGTTCACTGTACCTTGAGCTGTCAACTGTAAGTTTAGTGGAAGTTCACGGGCAGTTTCATATTCTGGAAATCGTCTCAACTAAGCGTGGGTGCATGTCTGAGTGTGCAGGTGTGCATGATCGTGAGTCGCACACTCATCCCTGACTGCGTTTGCACAAGGTGACTTTTTATCTATCCAAGCACATATAAATAATGCCACAGGTATGGGTAATAACACAATAGATAATACTGAAATCACTCAAATATGTATATAAACGAGAGTAATGAATTAATCAGAAATTCATCAGACACACTGAATTCCTCAATAGCATCTTGACCCTAGCCTTGTTTCCTCGTCTATGCTGTTGCCACTTGTACCGACCTTATTGCCTGTGAGCTCGACAACACATTTGGATTATCCTCATTGTACTATTTGTTCCTGTTTGACCATTGCCTGCCTGATGATTCTTAATAAAACTGCATGTGCATCCTAACTTCGTTGTCACCCAGATTCCCATGTTGTTGCAGACTTACGCGACCGGCCTTTCTTTGTTCCCATGGCTCTCGGCCCGAACCCACTCTCTACAACCACATCAATGGAAAGGCAAGCCTGATCAGATTGACCTGTTGCAAATCATACTGTACTGTACTGAACCATACCGTTCAGTTGAAAGAAGAAACGAATTTAACCTTTTTTGGGACAACCGTACAGAATTAAATGAGTCCTTTTATTAAGACACATTGGATACATACTGTATTTTGTTACTATATAGATACACCTATGGCACCAAATTGCATATATACTATAAATAAAACTCTGAAAAGATCCCTTCACACATCCATATGCACACTCATACACGAACATACACACAAACTTGAAAGCGGACTTTGCACAAAGGCTTTTTCAAAAGTGGGATTGTGCCTCTGAAAGCTGAAGGATGCAAGCAGAGAGCTGGAGTGAACAGCATACGTTTGCTTTATAAGCATCTATCCCTGAGGCTGGCAGATCTGTAAGAGATGGGCACGGAGCGGTTTAGGAGCTAAATCCCCTTCCCATCAGAGCTGGCAGATCAATAGCAGCTTTGAGGTGGAGAAGGACAGAGCAGAAACGGCAGGCAGCAACACTAAATTAAAGCAGCATGACTCTACATAACAGATCCTGCCTGTGGCCCTTGGCTCTCGCAGACCCTGGTTTTGAGTGGACAGAGAGGGTTCAGGCAAAACAACTGAAGCTTTCAGCCCACACAGACTTTGACGGTATCTCATTATGGTCCCCAAAACATGAATCAGTTTGTAAATCTAAAAAATCAAAACAATCTAAATCAACTTTTTTATATATAGCACACTACTACTACCAAATGGCTGCCCAAGGTGCTTTATAAAAATAAAACAAACGTACTTATAAACCATAATCAAATCAAGAACATCAATAAAACATTAAAAACAGTACTTTGATTCACTTTATACTGTATCAGGACAATTTAGTAGTACCATGAATCCAGTATGTGACTGCATGTATTGTGAAGCAGATTAAAAACAGCATTGATCAAAATAGTTAGAATTATAATTGTAGGTTTTGTGTCTGCCAGTTTTTGATGTTAACCAGGCACCTGATGGTAATTTCCTAAATTATCTGTCAAACCTTTTTTGTCTGTCAGCCTAACTTTCCAGTGTTCACTGATTTTGCAAGATGTTGAGTCATTCTAAAGCGTCTGCAACTCTCTGACGGCAGGGTGTTCAGATGAAGGCCAACTGGATGAAGGCCAAACGGATGAACATCTAATCCACAGCAAGAGAAGTTGTTTTTTCAAAAATCAATGAAACCTCTCATTTGAAATACATGCCTCGGCCTACATTTTTTTGAAACTTATAATACTGTACGTTGCTCTGGTTACGTTTGGTTCATGTTTCTAGAGGGCTGTCTACATTTGTGCGAATGTGAAATGAATTATTTGGGGTACTGTAGGTTTTGTTGTATGTTTCAGATACGCTTTCTTTTTTTGTACAAGTCCATGAGAAAGAGGGGTTTATATCCTAGATCAGCAAATCACTGACCTAAACCTAACCAATAGTGTTTTTAAAATCAAACGTAAGACAAAAAAGCACTGCGACCTACATATTTTTTCCTTGATTTTCCTATTGCTTTAATCTCTTTTGTGGAACTGCACAAGATTCAAACCCCTATAACATTGTTCAAAATGAGCTACTGAGCAAACAGACCATCCCTAAAGTTATCCATATATATATTTTGATGACCTAACCCTTGTTCGGCAAAAATATTCAATTTAATTAAATTCATCTTTATTTCGATAGCTATATTTTACAATGTAAATTGTGTCAAAGCAGCTTAACATAGAAGTTCTAGTAAATTGAATCTGTGTCAATCCAGTTTTCACTGTTAAAGTTCAGTTTAGTTCAGTTCAGTGTGATTTCATTTTCAGTGCTGAAAGTCCAAGAAGAGCAAAACTAATGATGCGCAACTCCACAAGTCCCAAACTAAGCAAGCCAGTAGCAAGAAACAAACTTCACCAATTGACGATAGTGAAGGAAAAAAAAAAACTTTCATAGAAATCAGGCTCTGTTGGGCATGACCATTTCTCCTCTGGGCAAACTTTTTGTGTGGAGCTGTGCCAAAGGCTGGAAAATGATGGATGACCATCATGGAGAAACTGCAGATGTAAATAGGTCACCGGCGAGAGCATCCTCTAACTATCATTAGTGTGAAAAGGAACAAATGCTGTTGGCATCATGCTTACATCTTTATTTTTCCTAGAAGCTGCAGTAAAATGTATGTTGAAATATATTTTTGCGTTTTTTACTAAATATAAGCCAAAGTAAGAATTTCTGAAGAGCCTTTGTTGGATGAGAGCATGTTTAATTAACTTGCGTTTAATGGTAAACATTATGTTCATCATCAAACTGCGCCTCTGGTGCAACTAAATGCCAGAAATCACATTTTCTCACAACAAAGCATTGATGTTAATTACATTAAATAATTCTGAATATCATGCATATTGAGAATAACAAGCAGCCACTGTGCATTAGTTTAGCATTTTGGGAGCAAACACCAGCGTTCACTGAATTGACTTGGACTGTGAAACAGCTCTAGAAACGGCTGACACCTTGAGAAGAGTGCTTACGACTTAACTGTGGAGCAGATTGATGCACGCACAGAGTGTTTGCTCACGTCAGCTGTTTTTTCCCACATTCTCACTCTTTCTCAACCTGTCTTGGAGGAGGATTACGGAGCTGTCGCTATCCTTGTACACCTTGTCTTGTTTATGTTGACAAATGACCCTCATTTCTCAGAGCTGCTTAAAAACGTCACGAAGGAGAAAACTCTGTCTAATCATAGTTAATGATGTGCTGTATTCACTGTACGGATATGGTTTTTGTGCAGATGTTTAAAAGAAGAACAATAAAGAGATCCAAAGAGCCGTGGCTGTTGAGAGTCTTGTACATAAGCTCAAGCAGGAGCTAACAAGAGGAAAGCTGATGATGAAGTGACTGGAAGAATTATTAAAGACGTGACGCTGCTCGTTGCAGTCTGGGTTTTATTATATGCCAGAGCTTGCTCACTTGAGAGAACGTATGAAAGCAAAGTTAATTCTTTTACCCAGCCTACAGATTTAGAGTCTGCTTTCAGTGTGTGGGTGCTGGAGCGTAATGAAGTGGATCGCGAGTGCATCACTTCAAATAAAAACACCTGCATCTTGCTTGTTGTTCTTATTGTTCAAATATATGATCGATGGTACACCTGCATCAAGCTTATTTGATTTGTGCTTTTAAACACTAGCTACTGAGGTCATTTTGATGATTTAAAAAAAAAATGTAATTTAATAACATTGTTAAAATTCATTCATTCATTTTCTTGTCGGCTTAGTCCCTTTATTAATCCGGGGTCGCCACAGCAGAATCAACCGCCAACTTATCCAGCATATTTTTACGCAGCGGATGCCCTTCCAGCCGCAACCCATCCCTGGGAAAAACATTGTTAAAATAAAATCCAAAAACCAAAGTACCCTGATTTTATCCTAAAATTGTGCATATATCATTTTAACAATGTAATTTTAAATGATTACAGAACACAAATGAATTCTGAGTATTTCTACCTTGACTGGCAAATCGATCACATGCATTTTAGTTGCCGCTACTTTTTCCTGTATCTGTTGCCTAGCAATTTTATACTAACAAACCCTTAACTTTTTGTTAGCAAAAATCTAACTTTACTTCAGAAATGTCTTTCAAAACTGCAGTGAAAAAGCTTTGCTCTCGCTCTTGCTGGACATAATGGGGTGCACACGCATACCTTCATGGGTGGTCCATAACTCATACACAATTATAGGCTATTTTACAAAAAAGCATTGTATTTTTAGGGAAACGACTTCATAAATTTATGATAGACTTTCAAGGCTTAAAATCCCAATAGAAACTTTAAATGTAAATATCTTCTATGAATGTAGAACAGTCAGAATGACCGCTAATGGTTTAGTATTCTGGTAATTCCAGTGTTAATAATGTACAGACATAGTGTCAAATCTTATACATGCTGCTTTTACATTTATTACATTTTTGTAATTAATTAATTAGTATATACGTATACATTCACCGGCCACTTTATTAGGTACACCTTACCAGTACCGGCCGGGTTGGACCCCTTTTTACTTTCAAAACTGCCTTAAACCTTCGTGGCATAGATTCAACAAGGCACTAGAAATATTTCTTAGAGATTTTGGTATCATTGACATGATAGCATAACGCAGTTGCGGCAAATTGGTCGGCTGCACACCCATGATAAAAATCTCCTGTTCCACCACATCACAAAGGTGCTCTATTGGATTGAAATCTGGTGACTGTGGAGGCCATTTGAGTGCATTGAACAGTTAATAATTATAGAATTATTTTTTAATTTGATTTTTATCAGACATATAATAATTATTTTAGTACTTCATTAGTTTGTTTGTTTTAGTAAGTGAATGGGTGCTTGGATTATTTTGTGGTTTATTTGTTAATTTATTTGCTACTTTAGACAATGATTGAGCTGATTGGTTGATTAATTCATTTGTTTGTTGATTGGCTGCCAGTGACAGTACAGTCTGTGTTTTATTAAATTATCCCATGCAAACGTTTAAATTTTTAGACATTCTATATGCTCAGATGCTAATGAGATGATTCTGTTGCATGGCTGGTTTGATAATTAATATAAAGTTCATCTAAAGGTTACAGTGACTGTGGTGACATTAGACAAATGTCACAGATTGTACTGGGGGAGATCAACGTCTCAGTGTGTTAAATCGGTGTCTAATTACAGCACTCACAGGCCCTCAGACGAGTCAGTTTCCTCAGGTCTACTCACGAGTCAACGGATCTTTTGGCATGTTTAACATTGAGGTGGTTTGAGTTCATTCTCTGTTTTTAGAACTCATTATTAACGAGTCCTTTGTGTGTTATTCAAGAGGCCATGCTGTGTTGTTTCACATGTTTCTCTTTGACACAGCAAGCAGCTATTGCAGATCAAGAAACACTCATCTCAAATCCATTCTCATCTGTTTAGTAACCATAGTGATTTCAGTTCCCATTTGAAAAATGAAGTCATCACATATCTTCTCATCTTAACTTGAGACTTAAAGGTGACCTATAAATCAAAATTCACTTTTCTAAGATATTAGATTAGATTAGATTAGATTCAACTTTATTGTCATTACACATGTACAAGTACAAAGCAACGAAATGCAGTTTAGGTCTAACCAGAATTGCAATAGCAGCAAGTGCAGAATACAGGTATAAATTATAAGGTGCAGTTATAGAAAAACTATGGTGATATTTACAGATGGATGTACTATGAACATTATATACAGGTTGACTTGGTTATGAGCCCAGATTTACAATAAATGATTGTACGTACAGGTTGATATTAATAATAAGAGTGCAGATAGATAAACAATTACAAATGTGTGTGTACAGTGGGTGTGTACATAATTACAAACGTACATGTACAGTGGGTATGTACAGTTCAAATAAATGAATCAGTGCAATGCAGGTTGCTTATTAATAATCAAAAATGTGCAGATAAACATAATTACAAATGTATATGTACAGTGAGTATGTACAGTTCACATAAATGAATCAGTGCAGTGTAGGTTGCTTATTAATAATCAAAAGTGTGCAGATAAACATAATTACAGATGTCTGTGTACAGTGGGTGCGTACAGTTCAGATAAGTGAATCAGTGCAATGATAAGTGAATCAGTGCAATGAATATGTGCAATTTTTAAATGTGCAAATGTTCAGTAGTGCAGTAACTGTGAGGAGTATAAGTTATGAGGAGAGTGGGGGGGGAGTGTGGGGGTCGAAGGGTGAGTTGGGGGCAGAGGTTCAAAAGGGAGACAGCTTGGGGGAAAAAGCTGTTCCTCAGTCTGCTGGTTTTAGTCCGAGGAAGCCTGAAGCGCCTGCCGGAAGGCAGGAGAGAAAACAGTCTGTGAGCAGGGTAAGAGGAGTCCTTAAGAATACTGCGAGCTCGGCGCAGACTGTGTTTTTCCTGGATGTCTTTTATAGCAGGAAGTGGAGTCCCTGTGATGCGTTGGGCAGTTTTCACCACCCGCTGCAGGGCCTTGCGCTCAGCAACAGAGCAGTTTCCATACCAGACTGTAACACAGTTGGTCAGGATGCTCTCTATTGTGCAGCGGTAGAAGTTCACCAGGACGGCTGATGACAGCTGGTTCTTCTTAAGTTGCCTTAAGAAAAATAGGCGCTGGTGAGCCTTCTTGACCAGACTGGAGGTGTTGGTGGTCCAGGAGAGGTCCCTTGAGATGTGGGTCCCCAGGAACTTGAAGGATGAGACAGACTCGACGGCCATCCCATTGATGTTGACGGGATCATGTGAGCCTGTTCGTCCCTTCCTGAAGTCCACAATGAGCTCCTTGGTCTTGGTGGTGTTAAGGAGCAGATTATTGTTGGTGCACCAAGTGGCCAGATGCTGTATCTCCTCCCTGTAGGCAGTCTCATCATTGTTGCTGATTAAACCAATCACTGTGGTGTCATCTGCAAATTTGATGATGGTGTTGGAGCTGTTCATGGGCCTACAGTCGATGGTAAAAAGGGAGTAGAGGAAGGGGCTCAGCACACAGCCCTGAGGTACACCAGTGTTGAGTGTGATGGTGGTGGAGCAGATGTGGCCTGATCTAACATTCTGAGGTCTGTTAGTCAGAAAGTCCATAACCCAGTTGCAGAGAGACGTGTTGATATCCAGCTCTCTAAGTTTGATCAGCAGCTTAGAGGGTATGACAGTGTTGAATGCTGAGCTGAAGTCAACAAACAGCATTCGTGCATAAGTGTTTTTATTGTCCAGGTGTGTGAGTACAGAGTGCAGTGCTATGGAGACTGCATCTTCTGTGCTCCTGTTGCCACGGTAGGCAAACTGATGTGGGTCCAGTGTGGGTGGTAGAGAGTCTTTCAGATGTGTCAGGACCAGCCGCTCAAAGCACTTCATGATGATGGGTGTGAGTGCTACAGGGCGGTAGTCATTCAGGCATGTTGGGCTAGAGTGTTTCGGCACTGGTACGATGGAGGTGGTTTTAAAGCATGTAGGTACAGCTGCTAGGTTAAGGGACAGGTTGAAAATGTCTGTGAATACCCCAGCGAGCTGTTCTGCACATGCTTTGAGGACGCGCCCAGGAATACCGTCTGGTCCAGCAGCCTTACGCACATTGATCCGACTCAGTGCGGTGCAAACTTCTGAGGAGGTGAGTGTGATGGGTGAGTGGTCGATTGAGGAAGTGATCTTGGTGTTGGGTTCTTTATTGTCTCTTTCAAAGCGGGCATAAAAGTCATTTAGCTCGTTCAGGAAGGAGACATCAGTGGCTGTGGGTGTGGAATGGCTGGGTTTGTAGTTGCTGATGGCCTGGATGCCCTGCCACATGCGCCGAGGATCAGAGTTGGAAAAGTGCTCCTCTAGCTTCAGCTTGTAGCAGTGCTTGGCCTTTTTGATGCCCCTCTTCAGATTAGCCCTGGAAGTGCTGTAGGCCTGTGCATTACCTGATCTGAAGGCAGTGTTGCGTGCCTTCAGCAGGAGGCGCACCTCCTTGTTCATCCATGGCTTTTGATTTGGGTATGTGGTGATCTGTTTCTGGGTAGTAACACTGTCTATGGTAGAGTTGATGTGTTTAAACACATTCTGCAAATATTAGGGATATTTAAACACATTCTGCAAATATTAGGGGAGCTTGCATTCTTCATTTTTCAATTTCCATATGCTTTGAGTAGCTTTATGCATCATGTGATTTCACCGAATGTCGCTTGACTACATTTGTTGAATTGATCACATTTAAATCTGGACTAAAATATGCCAGATCAGTGTGTTTTCATTTTTTATTATTATATATCCCACTATAAAAAGTGATTAGTTACTTAACTTAAAAAAAAAAAAAAAGTAAACCTGTCAAGTAAAAGCCTCAATTTAACTTTACTTGAAAAAGTGTGTAAACCTATTGTACCTTGGATCTGTTAAGTTGACTTAATATAATTTTTTATACAGTAAGTATGCATTTAGCTCATTTGCTTAATAATGCAACCCAGGCTAATTATTGATACATACCCCTGTATTCATTTTTGGACAGTGCGAAATACATCCCAGGAGATATGTTTTTACAGTTTTTGTTTTCGCGAAACCAACAGAGGCTGCTGCACTGTAAAAAAATGCTGGGTTCCACATAATTCCTTTATGTTGTCCCAACTCAAATCGATAAAGTTAATGTAATTATTTTTTACAAATTTAAGTAGATTAAACATAAAACATTTAAGTTGTAAAAAAAAATCAACAATTGTGTTGATTTAGCTTATTTTAAGTAAGTAGTTTGAAGAAGCAGCAATACTTTTTTTTTTTTTTTGAGTGTGTGTAGGCATTTTCAGATCAGAAATTTCTCCTGCCAGAGCCATTTGTGCCTGTTCTTCTCGCGTAAATCCATTAGAGGCTGCTGTTGACTGACTGAACCTCCAAGCACCCCCTTCCCTAAACCTAACTAATGGTGTTTTCAAAAGCACTGATTGAACAGATCACCCCTTCCCTAAACCCAACTGACAGTGATTTCAAAAGCAATGCAGAAAAAGAATAGCCCTCGCAGCCGCCTGATTTTATCCACATTTTTCAGATCTTATCACGTTCTCACACAGTTAGTTTATTTTTTTATTCTTTTGCCTTTTGTTTTTGCTTTCTGCAACAGTTCCTCACCAGACTCAAACCTTGTCGTCAAGGTCAGCTCCATTTTTTACTTAGAGCCTTAAACAGGAAAAATTTGTTATTAAAGACTACTAAGATAAAATACATATCAATTATAGTTTGCTGCTGTAAATCACCCAGAAATCACTATTTAGTAAGATGAAAATAAATTGCTTAGTTTTGTGTTGGAAGCGTTGTCATTTTAATTGTGGTAAGTAACTGACTGATTAAACACATACATATTTTGCAAATATACAGTAAATGTTGTATTTTTGATCATTTACAGTCGTTCATTGTTTATCAGTCGTTCTTAAATATGTTTTAAGAACATTAAGAGGCAAACACTTAATTTTCTCTTTTTGTTTCTTTCTGCATATAAATACAGAACAACCCCAGTCTTTGCTGTGGTCAAAAAAGTAATACAGATGTTGCAATATTGTCTGTATTTCCAATGCAACACAACAAATGTTGCCGTAATTTTTGAGAAATGCTGCTGCAAAATCATTTAGATTGCCAAAAAAACAACCACAGAACCTGTACCACAGAAGGAACCTTTTAAGAGAGAAATACTCCTATCCAACTGTTTTGTTTTAATTTTTTTACATTTTTTTGAGATTTTAGTCATGGTTAGCATCAGAATCCAACTCTTTAACAGTGTAAAAAAAGTCTGAGTGCATGAAATAGCATTTGACATCTCCTTAGGAAGTTTCTGTATTATGCCCCCAGAAGCATAACTCTACAGACTTGACCTTGAGTCCAGTGAGTTCTGCTCTATGAATACTGGATTTTTAGATTTTAATCTTGTACTGTAGCACATTTGGAATTGGACAGATGCACCACACTAAGCCCTTTCTCTTCCCTCCAAATGTTATCTGTTGAGATAAAAGGATGAATATCTTTAGGGCTTTTAGTCTTATTGGACAGAGATGGGAGATGGAGACAGGAGACAGGTTTCAAGATTGGCATTGGGCATGATTAACTAGAGATTAACGTTGTTATGTATACATTAATAGTGTCATGTATCTATTATCTTGGCGATGTCTCAAAGAGCTGATCCCTCTTTACATGCATTTATCATGTTTGTTTAAATGTTAATCTTTATGGACATTTTTGTTTGGCGGTACTAATTCAAAAACATAAATTTTGTTAAAAGGCAAATCACCCTCATTTCCTTTTACAAATCTGCCTTACACTCAGTGCAAAAATAGTTTCCCTGAAATCTGGACTGTTTTTTCTAAATAAAAAATATTTTTAAAAATTCAGGTTTGGCTTGCGGAGCAAATAAACAGTTTTAAAGCACTCGAAACCAAATGAATTAAAAGTAGTAATTATAATTATGTGGGTGTGTTGGTAGGGATATCAAAGTTTGTTTCATATGAGAAAGTTGTATATGTCTTTGGTTTTATTTTTAATATTCATTCATTCATTTTCTTTTCGGCTTAGTCCCTTTATTAATCCGGGGTCGCCACAGCGGAATGAACCGCCAACTTATCCGGCATTTGTTTTACGCAGCGGATGCCCTTCCAGCCACAACCCATCTCTGGGAAACACATCCATACATTCTCATTCGCACACATACACTATGGACAATTTAGCTTACCCAATTCACCTGTACCGCATGTCTTTGGACTGTGGGGGAAACCGGAGCACCCGGAGGAAACCCACGCAACCACGGGGAGAACATGCAAACTCCACACAGAAATGCCAACTGGCCCAACCGGGGATCGAACCAGCGACCTTCTTGCTGTGAGGCGAACGTGCTACTCACGCGCCACCGTGGCGCCCTATTTTTAATATGACTGCAAAAATTATATATAATTGTATAGAAATAAAAAATGTATATAAAACGATAAACATATATAAACATACAAATAAACAAATAAATAAAGAAATAAAAATATATATACTAACTGTAATGTAAATGGGTAAAATTCTTAAAATGAATAATTTTTTGTCATTTTCAGGCATTTTTGTCCTCTATGAACCTATATGTAGCTTTTTTACATTGACACACAAGGATTAATTCCACAAATTTCATAGCTAAACCATTTCTGAAATTTATTTTAAGAGTATTGTTATAAAAAATCTTTGAAAGGAGCAGATGAAAGATTGAAATAGTGTAGTTGAAAATATGCAAAAAAAGAAAAAAAAGCTGTGTCCTTGTTCATAATGAATCATACCCATAAATGTACCAGCTATTGAAACAAAATCATTCTAATCCAACCTTTTTGTCATTGCTCTCAATGGGAAATCGCTGTGCGCCCTGCAGAAATCAAATTAATGGGATGACATGGTGAGTGTGTGTTTTTCTCCTTCTTTGTTGTAGACTTGAGAGAAGTGGTGTTTGTCATCCAGAGCCAAAGGAACTCTTTCCATGTTCGGCAGGCGGAGAAACTCAGAAAAGACATTCTGCTGCAGACACAAACTCTACAAGAGGTAATGAGATTTCACTTTTTATGTGCCCACATTTTCACTTTAACTTTAAATGACCTTTTGACCTCATTCGAAGTGTGGACTATTAAAATGTACTCAAATCATATCAAGTCAAAGAGATATGACTTGGAACTGATCATCTTCTAAATTAAATATTTTTTGTTAAATTTTTAAGACTTTGTAAGACAGAGGTATCAAATTCAGTTCCTTTAGTTCCAGTCCTGCTTCAACACACTTATGCTGCGGTCACACAAGAGTTTGAGCATGCGGAATTCTGTAGTATGGCGCCGCAAAAATGGACGGGATTAAGCAAGATGATTAGATGCTTGAAAAGCAAGCAAAAACTTTGATTGGTCTTACGCAGTCACGTGTTACGATTTCGCAGGTCAGAGTTCACCAAGCTTCGCAGCGAACTGCGGAACTTGATGAGCGAGCTTGCGTTTCCAGTCGTACACATTCACGTGCGCATGAATGAAAGTCCAATGTGTGTCCGTATATTTATCTAAACATTTATGGTTATCTAAACATTTACATCCCAGCCATTTATGGTGGCTCAGTGGTTAGCACTGTCGCCTCACATTTAGAATGTCGCTGGTTCGAGTCCCAACTGGACCAGTTGAGAATTCTGTCTGGAGTTTACATGTTCTCCCTGTGCTCGTGTGAATTTCCTCTGGCTGTTCCTGTTTCCCCCACTGTCCAAACACATGCTCCTTAGGTGAATTGAACAAACTAAATTGGCCTTAGTGTATGAGTATATTTATGAGGGTATGGGTGTTTTCCAGTTCTGAGTTGTAGCTGGAAAGGCATCCACTACGTTAAACATATGCCGGAATAGTTGGTGGTTTATTCCGCTGTGACAATCCCTTATAAATAAGCGACTACACTGAAAGAAAATAGATGAATGAATGATTGAACATCTACACACCAGGTGCTGTTATGAGATCTGTAACTAGTTATCAAAAAACTTTATCTCAGGGTGCCAGTGTCACAGATGCCAGTGTCATGTGGACAAAAAGGCTGAAACAATTTTAAACTCGATGGGGTCTGATTTGGTTCAAGTTTAATGAAAGTTTTCTTGCACTTAATCTGGCAACGTTTTTATAGCACAACTTATTGAAAATTCTCCATTGAGAAGAGGTAAGGCCAGATCACAAAGTGACATTTCCAGTAAGTGAAGTAGTAGGATTGACATTTCAAATGTTAAAAGCTTCATTCCACTGGGAGAAACTGTTGGGTTCATCTTCAATATTCCACCCTTGCTAGTGCGCTCCATTTACTTCTCAGCATGGAGACCGTCCTCTCAGAGCCAACATGTAATGCAATCTATTTTTTCCCCAGCGCCAAACAACCTCACCTGATAGTTTAGCACTTTTGTAGACAAACTCCTTCTGACTGCTTGTTCTGAAAATCTGAAGTGCCAAACCGCAATAACCTCAGAGCTCGGCAGCAGTTCACTGAGCTGTCACCCTCCGATCCAATCAAAACCAGATTAAGAAAGCGCTCTTATCTTGCACTACATCCCGTCGGCTTCCTTTCTTTTATTCTCAAGTGCTTCTTTTTCCCAGAACCACTTTTCAAGGCTGGATGTTCTACAGCTTTCTCGTTAATTATGACTGATTTATATTGCACCGAATAAGTTGTTTTGATTTCTTTAATCTTTCATATCCTATTATCGGATTAGATGCTTATTAGCAACGCTTCATGAACACAAATGAAGTAGGAAAAACATACAATGCTGTCTACTTCTTTGAGCGCTCTGAGGCTCTTTATAATGGTCAGGAACTGAGAAATCAAAATAATTATCTTTTGGCATGTAAAAGGTCATTGTATTATTAAATTATTCAGTTTCTCGTTAATCTAAAAACAGCTCCTATATCAGAGCAAATCTGTCAAACAGCAGGTTGTGGAATGTGCCTTATGTAACAGTGTGGCTAAACCCCACCTCCACTGAAGAAGACCACACCTACTCTTTAGCTCCACCCACTGATTCACACTGCATGAGGTAAATAAATAATGAAAGAGTCCAAATGCAGGTCTATGCAAGTACCAAATGATAAAGAGATAAAGAAAACAAGATGCTACGCTTCCAAGTTTCAAGTATTCTAAATATTTGCATTGCTTTTCTTCAGATCCTAATATTGACGTTGTGTCCTAACAACACAGTTCTAACATTCATGTTTAAACTCTGAACTAGTTATTTTATTTTCAAGGTCAGTGGTAAACTGTCCACTGGTGCTTTTAATATGGCAATAAATATCATGTTAATTGGTATTCAAACTCATTAAACACTGAATAAAGCACGTAATCATCATTTGAGGTGATCATTTTCATAGTGCACCTGAAAAAAGTCTTGTCCTCGATCCCAGCTGTAAGTTGTACAAATAATAACTTGACTTCTATTTGGTCATTTGCAAAAGAAAGTACAGCAGAAGGTAGAACTTTCTGATGAATCATCTGTTGAACTGCATCCCAATCATCACAAATACTGCAGAAGACCTATTAAAACCCACATGGACCCAATATGCTTACAGAAATCAGTCAAGTTTGGTGAAGGAAAAAATCATGGTTTGGGGTGACATTCAGTATGGGGGTGTGCGATGAATCTGCAGAGTAAATGGCAACATCAACAGCCTAAGGGTATCAAGGCATTTGTGCTGCGCATTACATTTCAAACCACAGGAGAGGGCAAATTCTTCAGCAGGATAGCACTCCTTTTCATACTTCAGCCTCCACATCAAAGTTCCTGAAAGCAAAGAAGGTCAAGGTGCTCCTGGATTGGCCAGCCCAGTCACCAGACATGAACATTATTGAGCATGTCTGGGGTAAGATGAAGGAGGAAGCAATGAAGTTGAATCCAAAGAATCCTGATGCTTAATTTCCTACAAGAACGCTTTCTTTGCCATTCCAGATGACTTTATTAATAAGTTATTTGAGTCATTGCAGAGATGTATGGATGCAGTCCTCCAAGCTCATGGGAGTCATACACTATATTACTTCTTTTTCCACTGCACCATGACTTTATATTCTATACTGTACATTAATTATGTTAAATGATAAGACTTTGTCTAAGCAAAGTCAGACCTTACTGCCCACCATTGTGTGGTGTTAGGACACAGTGTAGCCAAATAGTGGATAAACTTTATTTTTAATTAATTTCCATGTCACATCAGTAACAGCCTGGTCTTTTGTTCACTTTATTTTGCCACTGATTTGTTTACAAATAAGGGACAATTCGACACAGTATTTTCAGAAAGACTGAAACATAAAGCTGTTGCTGAGCTATTTTTAACTCACAACTGTCAAACATACATGCAGAAGTTTACATTGCTGGAGCTTTCATTTTCAACTTTGCAACCGAATATTTAAAGCAAAGCATTGAAATGTGCAAAACTGTTAGGGCCAGGACACACCAAGCCGACATCAAACAACTAGCATTGACAAAAACCAACTGTATTGTCTCATGTCTGGTCCCAAATGTACCAAAAAGCTGCACATGAACAGCCCAAACGGACGGCTGCCAACTGAAACAAGAACACACGTTCTGTACCTATGTGAAAGCATGCATCTTTCCCCACCCGCGGGAGCCTGTAGTCTGTTTTCTTATTCCTCAAATGAAAACCAGAAGATGAAATTTGCACAGAAAAAGAGTAACAAAGCAACATTTAATATCATTATCATAGTACTTCTCACTCACCATGGAGGGATTTGGTCGTGCAAATATATCTGATAATCTAATTCTTATTGTTTGCAAATATTTTATAAAATGTAGCAAAAATAGGCATCTTCTTTGTGTTCCTTCTTGACATGAATTGTTTACTTGCTACGTCACTTCAGATTTTGTTTTCGTGCTCTGCTTTGTTGGTGAATAACTAATCAGAGCACTCTCTTCAGCCGATGCCGATTGTACATGCTGAGTTAGGCCAACTCAATCTGACGAGTCTAGATCTGACATAATCTGACCCACCAAACCAACTAGCAAGAATAACGCTGACTGATGATGGCCAACCATCGGCTTGGTGTATCCTGGTCTTTAGCCAATCATAGCAGTTGACATTTACTTCTGAGCCTTTTCAAAAATCGTGTTAAGATCAGGGTGTTATAACAGGACAGAAAATAGCCTATATTCCTTGTAAATTATAATGTTTTAGATGTAAAAGTCTTGATAAAACTATTCTGTAAGTGTAAAAAAATAATTTGAAAAAGGTTTTTTGTTATCTCTTTCAAGGGAATTCTCACACAAGAATGTCTTCATTTACTCACCTGTAACTTGTTTCAAACCTTCATGAAATTCTTTCTTCTGTTGAACGTATTCTGAAGAAAGCTAAAAACCTGTAACCATTGACTTCCTTTAGACAAACAAATTCTATGGAAATCAATGGTTACAGATTTCCATTTTTTAAAAATATCTTCTTTTGTGTTCAGCAGAAGAAAGAAAGACATAAAGGTTTAAAACAAGTAAGGGTCAATAAATGATTAGAGAATATTTATTCTTAGGGTAACTATACCTTTAAATGTGTAATAATACATCAAAAGTTGTATTGCATCTCACAGACTGTGTTTCTGTCAAATCGGGACTTTCTTCTCAGAATTCCTGCTGTTGTAAATCTTTAAAATCACAGATCCATGGATTCTTTTTATATTTGTTCCCTAATGCAATGACTATGCAGATCTTCTCTTTCAGAGCTAGTGATGGTTCAGATATTCAAGAAATCTACAGAAACACACTGTCTTTGTACATTGGCAAGGACACAAAAACTTTTGATTAAAGATGTAACTGAATGCTGTTTCAACTTTCATTTTCAAGATCATATACATTTACTGTACATAAATATACAGAGAGAGAGAATTTTAATGCAGTTGAGACAGTTTTAAATCCCTTATAGGGTTTCAAGGTGGCACAGTGGATAGCACAATCACCTCACAGCAAGAAGGTCGCTGGTTCGAGCCTCGGTCAGTTGGCATTTCTTTGTGGAGTTTGCATGTTCATGACTTGTTCACGTGGGTTTCCTCTGGGTGCTCTGGTTTCCCCCACAAGTCCAAAGATCCCAGATTAAGGGACTAAGAAAATTAATGAATATATAATATATATCCTATACCAGATATCCTTCAGTGTATTTTTAGATTTATTTTTATTTAAATGTATAAATATAATTCTACTATAATAATTAAAATGATAAAGCATAAATGATGTATAATATTCTAAATGTGACTATAGTATAATGTATGAATAATATTTAAATTTGATTTAAAGGACTTGATTATTATGTTAGATTACTAAATTATCTTTTTCTGCTTCTATGGATTTATAATAGTCAACTTTCCATTTATATTAGGTTCTATAATTACTTAAATACCTAATCACACTAGTACGTATTAGTACTATTAGTACATAGTACACTGTACATAAACAGAAGTCAAATAGAAGATAATACATTAATAAAATAATTTTTTAATAAGATTTTTATATTACAAACACAACTAAATATTTAAATCTTTTTTT
>CAIGQQ010004837.1:14283374-14316849 GCA_903798035.1 Danio albolineatus | reverse complement strand
TATATATATATTATATTAATTATATAAAGCTGTTAAACATGACATGGAAAATATTTTGAAACCAATTTCACAGGAGGGCCAATAATTTTGTCTTTAAGTATGTGTTAATAAATATGGTAAGTATTAACAATCTTGTACAGCATTTATTAATCATAGTTTAACATGAATAAATTATTACTAACACACTATAAAAATCTAAATTGATGTTTGTAAACATTAGTAAATGCACTTTTAGTTAACAAGCTACCATTGGACAACTTTACTTGTAATGACTAATGTTAACACAGATGAATAAATACTGTAATGTTGTTCATGTTAGTAAATACATTAACTAATAGACTATTATTAAAAAAAAAAGCTCCCGTTAACTTCAAATATGATTAATACGTGCTGTAGTATAGTTCATTGTTAGTTTGAGTTAAATAGTGAATAGTTAACCAACAGGTAAAATTAGTTTAATTAAATATATACAGTTGAAGTCAGAATTATAAGCCTCCATGAATTATTAGCCCTCCTGTTTATTTTTTTTCCACAATTTCTGTTTAACGGAGAGAAGATTTTTTTCAACAAATTTCTAAACATAATAGTTTGGATAACTCATTTCTAATAACTTTATTTTATCTTTGCCATGATGACAGTAAATAATATTTTACTAGATATTTTTCAAGACACATATACAACTTAAAGGGACTTTTAAAGGCTCAATTAGGTTAGTTAGGTTAACTAGGCAGGTTAGTGTAATTAGGCAAGTTTTCGGACAACGATGGTATTTAAAAAAGAAAAAAAAATCCAGGGTGGGGGGGCTAATAATTCTTATAACTTCTATGCTTCTTATAATAATTCTATACTTCAACTGTATAAATTAAAATCAGTTTAAAAAGTAATAACTATTTGTGAATTATTATTAATGTACTGTATATATGGAATGTTTGAAATCTTTGTATTTTTATTAATTTGTAAATAATAATTACATTTATATTTATCATTTATTCAAGTAAAATATTTAACATATATTTTATAGTGTTTTTATGTTTGTATATAAAATACTAATATAAAAAACGAAAAATGCTCTGGATGGATTGATAGATTCATATATCAGTGAATAAATGGACAGCGAGGGATACCGATATTGTCCTTCAAATCTGTCTTGTCTGGGAAATGTGAAGTAGTAATTCGTTTTTTAAGTGCGTGGACATGGTTTCATTTATCAAATATGAAGTATTTAATCAGTCATAGTGTATTCTCAATATGTAGTCCTTAATAAAAGAAGTAGTGGAAAAGTTCTGTAATTGCAAAATCAACTGGTTAATTCATTACGGGCAACAAGCATGCTGTAATTAGTTTCATCCATTAACTCAAATCTGCTCTAATTAATTACACTGATTCACCTCAGTGTTTAGAGCAAGATTTCTTCAGCAAGGCAGTGCAGTATAATAAGTTTGTCCCAGTCTCTATGGAAATCAGGCCAAATAACCAGAGAATATTAGCTAAGTCAAGCTGACCTCACAACTGATATACAACCTCATAATGATTTGTATTAGTTTGACCTGACATGTGGCGTTTTAAAATACTGTTTAAAGGCTAGCTGCCAGCTTGTGTATTCTAGGACACAATACAGTTATACAATATTAGCTTAATAATTACGTTGACCATTAGCTTCTGATTTGCGCTAGTCAAAAACATCACACCAGACGTTTTATGTAGTAACTGTTTATTTAAGCTATCGGTTTCATTTTTGTATAACCAAAATTGCAACATTCCACCTTATGTCTAACATGTTTATAACCATTTTAGATTAAAAGACAATTTCCAGAAAGAAAAAAAATGTCCTATAGATTAGGATAAAGTTCAACTGCTGAACAGGTTGATGATAGGGAACTTTTTTTGGTGGTAAATATCAACGTTTTTAAAATGGTGAGGTTAAACTAAAACTTAAAAAAAAAAAGAAGAAAAATTTAAACTTGCTATACTTAAGCATTTGTGTGTTTTACACAGTTTCTTTCCATATGCTCAGTAATATAATTTATAGTGAAAATTAACTTGTATGAGACTCATTCAATTTGTTAAATATCTCGCTGATATCCACATAGTTTATATATGTAAAAAAATAATAAATAATAATAATAATCCAGAAATGGTTTTATATGGTCATTTATAAACACAGAAATGACCGTATTTACATATTACCATATTTAGAACCGTCGACTGACAGAGATGCATTTTGTGTTTTATTTTGACACTTTAACATATGCAAAAATGAATCAATTTAACTTAATTAATTAACTGAGTAAACAGATTTTAAAAAGAAAAGTCACAGTAAAAGCAAAGTGATATGACACAATGCATAAACAGGAATTTTACATGCAGTTTACGTGTGTTTATTTCCTCATTGCAAACATACGCAGCAAAGTTCACAATATACACATTAAACTAACAAAAGATACATTTAAACATACTTCATGTCTCTTTAGGGTGGTGCTGAATAAGTTTATTATTGGCATATTCTGCATTTTGTGTCCTAATAAGCTTGTGAACACTCCATGGTAATGACTGCCGGTTTCTCAAAACCTCTCCTTTTTTCCTGCCTTTCTTGTTTTCAAAAAAAAGCATCCGATGTTCTTTACATACTGTAGTATGTTTAATACAAGCTTAGATAAACATTAAAATATGGGGGGAAATTATCATTGTTGTAGTCTCACTAGGCAGCAAACACAGTCTAGGGTGTGGATATTAATTACTTCATGTGGATAGTCAGAGTCAGTGTTTTGTTACTGTCGGCCTGATTTTCACTCGGATTTTACACTCATGGGATTTACATGACAATAAGGTAATGGTAGTATTTAAGGCTCACTGTATGCCATTTTCACGTACTGTACTTGTTATTCAGCTATTCTTGGGTATATCCAGATTTTCATTCTATGATGGTACCATTAAACTTGTACTGTATTCAGCTTGTTGTTTTTGCAGTGGTGTTCATCACAGCACACTTGTTTTTAATTACTTAATAAGTTATATTCATTTTTAACCAACATTTTGACACGGTAATATGGCCTAGAGCCAGCCCCAAGATATTGATAGCAAACATTCTTAGTTATATGTCTATTGCTCATGCCCACTTTATCATAACTTTATTATCCTACTGTTTAATAAAGCTTTATTAATTATCATTAGTTAAAGAGCCCATATGGTGGGTTGAGAACGGTTAAATTTCACTTTTTGAAGTCCCAAACAACAGGATGATATGTATGCAAGGTTAAAAAACACTTTCGATGTCTTATAATATCTATTTATTTTTACCTCATTTTCCCACCGACTCCCATATGAATCGTCTGAGCGAGTCTTTTTCCCCAAGCACCTCCTCATATTCTTCATCATAAAAACAAACATTCAGTAATAATTAACACTTCATGGACTATTGTAAGCCAACAAATAGTTACATTCGGCAGTAAGCTAAATGGCTACCGCTACATGCTGCACGAAGCAAACACAATACAGACAACTACATCCATATTTACCTTGTTTCAGTCAACAAGACTGGAAGAACATGCTGGTCCAAATAAACTCGGTATTGATCCATCCTTTAACAACAACTGTGCAACAAATCCCGCGTTGTAAGCTGGTAGATTTGTGAAGCTCTCTTCAGAGAGATGACGCGAACACAGCACCGTGTTGGGGATATAATTCTCAGGTATTTTCCGAAAAAATAATATTACGCATTATATTAAACTCTGTGCGCAGGCGACAGAGACCGATCCTTAGGGACCGTCTACAAAGAGCAAAACGCGAAAACCAATACTTCAAAAGCTGTCAATAACTTCTCTCTAAATCTTTATACTGCGGGGCAGTCTGTGGGCGGGGCCGGGCAGTTCAATTTTCCCGGGGTCTTGCGCTAGTATGTTTCGCGTTGACGTCAAGCCGAAACGGCTAAAGACTCATTCTAATAACGATTCATTTAAACAACAATGAGTCGACTCTTTTATAGATGAATCAATCGTTTTAAAGACTTTGCACTTTCAGATTTAAGCCTTAGCTGGACATTTCACTTTACTTAGAGCTGTGTAACACACTGCATGGAAGGTCATTTTCAAAAATCCATTATATGGGCTCTTTAAACAAAGCTAAAATGGCATTTATTGCTGTTAGTTTATGTTAATTTCTTAGTTAATGTTTAATAATTCAAAAGTAGTAACTGTTTTGTTTAATGGTGCTATTACTCCATAAAGTTCAGTTGTATTTTTTTAAACTAACATTAACACTATGTAACAAATATAGCTATTTCTCACTGTTGATGTTAGGTACTGCAATAAAATTAACCATATTGTAGTTTTACCATATTTTGCTGCTTGCACTTTGTTTACTCTAAACATCCATGTACAATAAAGAAATGGACAAATATATAGATAACTTTTTGTTATTATACCAGTTAAAGATTTACACCCAATGGTTGAACTAGGTATTGCACGCCTAGTTCAAAACACATGCAAGCGCAGGTTGCCAGATTGACGACACCAACAGGAGCGAGTCTGACTATCGAGCCTAAAGGCTGATTTAAAGCTGATTTAAATCGTGTTCTGTATAAAAGTAATGGCATGCAATAGAAGGAATATTTTCCATATTTAAAGGAGATTTTCTTCTAACCAACACCTGAAATTTGTATTTTAGAAATGGTTTCTATTACCTGCAGCTGATCAACAGGACAAACTGACAATCACCTCAGGCACACCTCATGCGCTTTATTCAGTGTTAAATGCTGATAATTCAAAAAGTTTGAATGCCATTTACATGATAAAAGCAGTAGCAGATAGTTTACCTCAGATCTTGAAAATAAAATAAACCGTTTGAAATTGAGCTTTAGAACTGTGACACAAATATCAGTGATTCAGCTTGTACATTTAAAAATGTTAAAGAGGTTTAATATGTATTAATTAGATTATAAACCTTACCATTTTGTTGGAATGCTTCTGAATGGCTGTATTTAAATTTCTGTGGTGTTTTGTCTGGTGCAAACAACCAAATTGCTTATCACTGCATATCTCCTCACTTAGCCTGTTGTTAGGACACGGGTTACAATGTTACCTGCTTACCTAGTGTTTACATTCATAATGTTTATATCATTTGCTAATTAATAACCACCTCGTGTGAACTCTTAATCTGCATCTCATTTCGGAGTTTGCTACTGTCCATCGGAGGTTGCATTTCAGTCACGGATGCACACTTTGAAAGCCTTCCTGACTGAATGAATGAACTATGCTGTTTTCCACCAAGGCAACCCCGGTGCTGAAATATAATTGTCTAAATTATTAATTACTAATTGGCATTTGGTGGGTTAAATGACCAAAACAAAGTCTTATGTTCCTGCACATAATGCACATTTTCAAAGCAGAATAACTGACTTTAGCATTGTTTTTTCAGATAAACAAGAATGTTTTCTTAGCATGTTTCTAAAATATCTACAAACATATTATGGTATTTCAAAGTCAAAAACCTACACACCACACCTTTAAAGTAAGCACTTTTGTCAATAGTATAACAATACCATATACAATTACAAATATTTTTGCTGCTTGTTCAAACTACTTGAGCTGAAAAAAACAATTATTTAGAGGGAACTTAATTGTTTTATGTTCAAACCACTAAAATTTGTTAAGTTAACTTAATTGATTTGTGTTGGGACAACATGAATGAATTGTGTGGAAGCTTTAGCAATTATCACAATAGAAAAAATTAGATACCGTCATGTTTGCACACATGATAGAGGACAGACAGATCAGACGCGTCTCAGATTAATGTTTATTTCTTCCAACATGTGAATGTGCAAATGCAGCCATATCTAGGGTAACATAAGAGAGCGAGGTCACGTCGACCTCCATCTTGATTCACAGCATAATCACAATCCTTTTTTACTCTGTTCACATCCTGATGAGCTGTATAAAGACAGATGGTGGGTGTCACAAAGCCCTAAGATCTATATTAAGTCGTTCATGCTTCTTCTTCTTCTTTAGAGATAAGGACAAAGTTTTACGAGCAAATTTTTTTGAATATTTTAAGGACCAAACATGAGCACTCTCGTCTGATTCATTGTCACTCCAATTAAACTCTCTAATGTGGATTGCTTAAAGCTAAAAAATGTTGGTGCTGAAGAGGAGTCGATTTTCTTTCTTTCTTTTGTAGCTCAATTTTATCATTTTCTTCAGGTTGATAATATAGTTATGTCATTACAGCATTTTCTAAAGTTGATTCCTGTCATTAAGTGCAGCAAGTTCAACTGCAAAATGTGTTTGAAAAAGGCTTTAATATCACTTCATGTGTGTTTATTGTGATAAAATAAAAGAGAAAACAAAGTAGAAGAATTCCTTGCAGTCAATATTAGATATTATTCTCAAAACTTAAGCAAAAATATATTTAATATTTTCGAAATTCAGCATTTTTTCGATTAAATAAATAGTCTCAGCATGCATTTCAGATTTCTTCTTAGAATTTTTGTTGACTACATTTAGCACTTTTACATAAATCTCTCAAAACTCGTAAAATAACACAAAAATAGACATGCATGTACTCTATGCATATATGCACAATTTCAATATTGACAAGAAATTGTATTTGAATGTATGATTTATTGTGAAATAAAAAATCAGAATTACCAGAGATGTGTTTGAAATGTGCATCTTTTTGTTCGATGGTTGACATAATCTCAGTCAAAACACAAAAGAGGGTGGTACATATTGTAGCTCCTCGCCTTTAAAAAAAAAAAACCAGCCAATTGTGTTTTGTTTTATCACAGCTCTGCCAGTGAAAGTGGTTGAGCTCAAGTGCATCAAATAAAAAACAAATGAGAAGCATCTTGAAGGGGACAGGACATGTCAGATATTAGTGAGCATTTAAAGGGACTTTGATTTGATTTGTTATGAACTGTAGTGCGAGGTGACGTGAACAAAACCCTTGATCCTTTTAGGCGGAAGTGACAAACTACAAGCTTTACATGTTTGTATCAGTTTTATATCTTCTAAATGCGGATTGTGTCACTGTTTTAGGGCGCACTAGCTTATAGATATCCTAAAAATGAATTATACTGACAAATAATACATCTGGAAAACTTTTTTTTAATTTTGTGGGACCTTTAGGTCAATTAAATGTAACTCAGAAAAAAATATATATTAAATCAAATTCATAAAACCAAAATATTTTTTTCTGACAAAACAGTCAACCTAAATATTATGAAGTCCCTTTAAGGCAAGTCATTTCACTCAGCAGCCATCTTTGAAATGCCTTTTGGATGGTATGCTCTGTCAGAATGGGAAAACATCAAATTCTCCAAAACTGTTTGCCAAGCTGGGCATCACGGTGGCGCAGTGAGTAACATGATCTCCTATTCAAACCTCGGCTGGGTCAGTAGGCATTTCTGTGTGGAGTTTGCATGTTCTCCCCATGTTGGCGTGGGTTTCCCTCAGGGGATCTGGTTTCCCCCACAAGTTCAAAGACATCTGGTATAGGTCCTAAATTGTCCATAGTGTATGTGTGAGAGTGAGTGTGTATGGATGTTTTTAGGGCTTTGTTCCCTTACTAAAATAATCCAGTTTCTCTGTGGCTTAAACTGGTCTCTGTTCAGCTCTCTTTGTAAAGTCCATCCAGCCTGCTGTCTATGTCCCTTAAAGTAAACTTCTCTCAAATCAAATAAACTCTCTTGATAGCTGGCAGTTCTCATGGTGTCTTCTTATTTTTCTGGGTCTGACAGTAGCTGTAATAGTGTGTTTGTGTCTTTCAGAGTCCTCCTGTCATCCTGCTCCTGCATACGCTGTCAGACAATGAAGGAGACTGGAGCATTCTCCCTCTGCTGCCTCAGTGAGTCTGGAAACACACACATTATTGCACACGTTCAGCATGGAGAAATCCTCACAGTCTGAAAATTATTTATGTGTGGTTTTGTGGGCTCTTTGTTTGGAGTTGTTATCTTGCTGAATAGCCACGCAACTGTGATTCTGCAATAAGCTTTCATTATTAATATGATGTATGGTGAAAATTATTTATTATTATTAAAAATATATAAAAACTTCAGGTGAAACTCAAAACAAAACGTTGAAAAAAACCTGTCAATTTCTATGCTTTTTCACTGTATTTTCAGAATTATATGCTAAAATAAGCTAAATCTCCTTTTATCAAACCATAAACTGTTGCAAGTCTGGAGTCTTAAAAAATTATTTACATTTTTTTTAAAAAAGGTTGTCAAATGTTGTTTAAATGTTGTTCAAATTAAGTTCTTAGCAATGAACATTACTAATAAAAAAATCGCCTTTTGACTGTATTTTCAGAATTATATGCAAAACTAAGCTAAATTACCTCTTCAAAGACCCTTGACTTCAGTGTGTAAAAAATTAACCAATAAACTATTGAAGGTCTGGAGACTGATGGGTGCAGAAGATCTAAATATTGAAATAAATGTCAAAATGTTGTTCAAATTAAGTTCTTAGAAATGTATATTACTAATAAAAAATAGCCTTTTTGTTGTATTTTCAGATTTAAATAGTAAAATAAGCTAAATTTCCTCTTCAAAAACCCTTGACTTTAATGTGTAAAAAATGAAGCAAGAATTTTGAACCTGACCTAATTAAATAGTTTCAAAAGCCACAGCAAGATCAGCTTCTAGTGCACAGGCATCAAACTATGCAGCTCTTCACAGTATAGTTCCAACCCTCCATACCTGATCAAGCTAATAAGAGTCCTTCAGGCTTGTTTGAGCCCTACAGATAAGTGTGTTGAAGCAGGATTGGAACTCAACTGTGCAGGGCAGCGGCCCTCCAGGTACTGAGTTTGACACCCGTTTAGTGACACAATGTATTGGATGCTTGAATGAATCAGTGAATCAAATGATTCGAAAAATTTACTTAAAATCCACTTAATTAAAGGAACAGTTACCATAAAAATATCAGTTCTTTAACAATTTATTTGAGTAAAGTATTTAGCGACTCATTGGTAATGTTCTTGTGAATACATCAGTGTTTATTTTGAATGATTGAGTGAATAAGACTCTTGTTTTGAAGTGACACTAGTGTGTCTTTACTGTATTTGGTTTTAATGACTATTATGAATGAACCCTTACTTGTTTTTTGTCTCTTTGAAATTGTTAAGAATGCAGACAATTATTCTTTCTCTTTAGCTTGTCATTGCGGTTTGGAAAGAACTCATCTTGGATTATGTTTCTGGAAGAGGACACAAGAGTAAAACTCCAAAAACTCCATGAAGTACTCAAAAAATTTGACCGCAGAAAAGTAAGAACTTTCACAATCTCTCAAATTAGGAAAAATGAAACAAAACTTACAGTTAAAACATCTTTGATGTTATTGTAAAAAGCTACAATAATTAATTGTTTCTTCTTATTTACGATGAGTACAACATAATTTCTTTTTAATCTGTAAACTACTGATGATAATTTTGATAATTTTTTGGCTTAAAATGACAAAAAAAGATGTGTTTGTAGCCACCATGATAATAATTTTTACACAACATAATACCAAGGTTTTAACACGATATTTGGTGGAGTATAAAAACATTTGTTATTTTGACCAACAAAATGCTCTAAATATTTTTTTTTAATTGAAATTCATAGAATAAAACAAATATTAACAATTTATCTCAGATCCATACCCAATAAATCTAATAAAACGGAGTAATTGGTCTCTTAATTTTTAGCTGTATATTTTGTGAAGTTTATTTATAAACTAATTTCGAGTGGATCACATGCTTATGATTGACCATGGCTGGTCCCGTATTAGCTATCACATAATTTACCAATCAGATGAATCCCTACTCCTCCCCCTCTTTCCTAGATTATCCAGGATAGCTAACGGCTCCGTGGTTAGCACTGTTGCCTCACAGCAAGAAGATCACTGGTTCAAACCACCCGACTGGGCCAGTTGTCATTTTTATCCGGAGTTTACATGTTCTCCTCGTGCTCCTGTGGATTTCTCCCAGATTTCCCGGTTTCCTCCCACAGTCCAAAGATATGCGGTATAAGTGAATTGATTAAACCGAATTGGCACAGTAGATGATCATTTAGTTCTAGCCTTCAATATGCGCCTTTCAGTCAGCAGTATATCTCACGATAGCAATTTCAATAATCTATAACAGGACCAGAACTAACTCAGGGGAGCTCTCAAGACTTACCTGAGCTCAAACTCCCCTCTCACACTACAAAACGGGAGGTAGCCCGAGGTTGAGCACCTTCTGAGCTCAGGGTTCTTTCCCAGGACAGCATGCCAAACATGCATTGTTACGGTATCAATCATCAGCTACTGTAAGTGTGAACTCTTGAAATGTTATTCAAATAAATCTTCATGAATTTAAGCTATACAGTAGGAACAATTCTAATGATTAAAATGCTGTATCTTCTAACGATAGCATAAAATCCCAAACCGACCAGTCTGTTTCATGTGGAAATACCTGTATAAATTTGAACAGGCTTGTCTTTAATGGATTTTAAATCATGCACCTCCAAGACCTATTATGAATATGCTCTGAAAGCTTTTTAGTTGTATTTTTTTTCCTCAAATGATATCAGCGTGAATTATTTTGAATGTCAGATTCAAGGGTATAAGCTTTTAATGCTGAAAGCTGTTCTATGAAATTGATTTGCAGTTTGACATTGATCTTGTCATGGAAAAGTGAAAAGATTTCTAGTGTATCCACTGAATGATGATTAAAAACACCACTTTATTCATGTTAAAATGCTTGTGAGTTAGTGTACATAATGTGTCCATTAGTGGTATCCATACAATTTGTTTTCCATATATATGAGAGTAAAAAAGGGAAAGAATTTGGTGACTGAATCTTTATTCATCTGACACAAGTAACTAAGGGATTGTTCAAAATGTGTTATTTTCTCAGGTTTACTGCAGTCACTTTGCAGACATTCTCACAGACGCTGTTTAACAGAACAAGTGTTACTGTCACACATACACGTACATTCAGATTTTCTCAGACTTATATACTGTATATATATGTAAATAGAAAGGCTTTTCCTCCTTTTTCTGAACAAGTCACTGTGTTTCATATTATGGTTGCACATCTGGTTTGGTGGGCTTCCATTCAAAAGAACTGAAACAAATATGTTTTAATAATAAGGCTGTGGTACAAATAATCCATATACAACTTATTGAAAGGTACATTTAGCTTTGGCTTTGTCTAAGATCCAGGGTTCGTGTATTCATTTTTTTTTCCAATATGAATTAAAACTTTCATTTTACAGTATTATTAAAAAGTCACTATATGCAGTCAAGCCTGAAATTATTCACACCCCATAGGGTTTGAAACATTTTGGGCCTGACTGTAATGGAATATCATTCATTTTATCTTGATTTTTTTCAACTGAAAAACTGTTTATTTTATGAAGCCGTAATCTTTGCATTATGAAAGTGACATCATTATGCATTATGCTGGGTGACAGTAGGATCACTTGCATTTCTGTGGCCAAAATTCTCATGAGTTTTTTTTTTTTTTTTTTTTTTCTATTAATATCCAATAAATGTGACCATGTGACCCTGAATCACAAAACAAGTTTTATGTGATTTATACATCATCTTGCTGAATGGTTTGTTAGGATAGGATGATATTGGTTTGAGATAAACTATTGAAAGTCTGGAGTCTAAAGGTAAAATAAAAACTAAATATTGAGAAAATTGTTAAAATGTTGCTTATAGCAATGCATATTACTAATAAAAAATCGGTTTTAATATATTTACTTAAGAAAAATGACAAAATCTCTTCATTGTACTGTACATGATTTCTACTTAAAATTCTGATAATTTTTGGCATAAAATAAAAATATACCATTTTGTCTCTAAAATACTAATAAAAGTACTATGTATTTTTGGCTATTTTTACAAATATTCTCATGCAACATAAGTTTTGTGGTCCAGGGTCACATCATGCAGTAGAAATTATTTGTTTGGTTATTCGTTGTCTGCTGAACAACAGCAACAATTAATTTCTAAAGCATGTTTAAAAAAAACAACACATGATGAGCAAAGTGCGTCACAGTTCCACGTTGTGATAACAACACAACAATTAAAACACACACTTTGCAAAACAGTACATCACTAAGGCCAGTTATAAGCACAGATTGTTTACAGTTTAGCAAAAACCAGTCCTATACTTCACAAAAATCATTGTGGTCTTGGATATACATTATGATCATTTGTAGCATTCTGTAAGGTTTTTAGTCATGAAGTAAAAATGCATTTAGTTGTCAACAGATCCATTTTTACTAGATATTATTGTCATGCTGACTGAGGAAACAACATCAATTGTCCTTTCAGTGCAAACTGAATGAAAATCAGGTTAGGGAGTGTAATAAAATGTGCAGTCTGAGACCACCAGACAGTGACAGCTGTTGTAAAGTGATTTAGCCTGAGATGACCATCACAGTGTGATTGATATCCACATTTTGTTCTCAGGAGTGGTTTCTTGGCAAACCACTACATGATGAAGAGTCCACCATCATCCATCATTATGCTTTCTCAGAGAACCCCACCGCTTTCGAGTACCCAGACTTCTCTGCAGGATGGGCTCTCAGCATCCCTCTCGTCAACAGGTCAGAAAGGACATCTTCAGCCAAACTGATTAGCGGTCACAAAGCAGATATACTGTAGGGTTCATTTGCTCCAGTTGGATTTTTAGCAATATTAATTAAAAGTGTTTCATTTGATTATGTTATTATTGTGTTGCAGTTTTTCTAAAATGTTCTGAAAAGTTTGCATTTTGAATGGATATTAGAGGGTAATTCAATGGTAATTATTTACTATGAATATATAGATGAAAGCAAAATTATTAGTCCTTCTGTGAAATTTGTATTCTTTTTCAATTATTTCCCAAGTGATGTTTGACTGAGCAAGGAATTTTTCACACTATTTTCTATAGTATTTTTTCCTAGTCTTATTTTGTTTAGTTTGACTGAAAAAAAAGCTGTTTAAAAAGCTGTTTAAAAGTGTTTAGGTCAATATTATTAGCCCCTCGAGAGTTTTTTTTCCCGAAAAAGCAAACAAATATTGTCCAATGACTTACCTAATTAACCTAACTTGCCTAGTTAACCTAATTAACGTAGTTAAGCCTTTACATGGCACATTAAGCCAAATACTACTTTCTTGCAAAATAACTAGAAAACGCCAATCAAGAAAAAAAATACTTAATCTAAATGAGTTATTAAAACGGTTTGTTGTTTGATGTTTAAAATGAGTTGGAAAAAAAACTCTCAATTTAACAGCACTTGGGAAATCTAAAAGAAATCACAGGCGGCTACAGCCTTTACAGCCTGTATTTTTGTGTATACGCACTGTGGTGTTTGCATGGAATACCAGTGGTATTACCTTGATACATATGGGTACAATTTATAAGGTACAATTATTGCTTGTAGTTGTTCACTAATTTGAGTTATTTCACATTTTAGGTTGGCAAGCAAAATTGAAGATGAGCCTTTAAAGTCGGACTTCACGATAGATCTAAAACATGAGGTAAAAACTAGCAGACTGTGTGTTATTAGTTATATGTATTAAAGGGTTCACTTAAATTATAATGCAGTAAAAATGGTTTGCTTTTGCATGAAAATAAAAACTGCAATTTTACAGCACTAACTTTTAACATTTTTAAATGGTTTTTGAAAGTCTTTTATTCTTGTCAATGCTGCATTTATCTGAAAAAAAACTGTATTATTATATAAACAGTAATACATTAGCATAAAATTATTATTTCACTACAAAATAACAGTAAAGTCAATCTCAAATCTTGTTTCATATATTTTAAAATTCTGTTTTGTATAATTAAATATCATTGTTACTCCAGACGTCATTGGAGCGCAGTAAGTGCAGTGTCTCAAGAAAAAAAAAAGTCTGTTCTGTAATCTTTCGCCCATTTCATCCTTTAACTTGAGCAGCTCCAGCAGTACTGGAATCTACTGTCCCATTTCACAGGAACATTTTGTGTCTCCACCTTCTTGATCCCCATTTCCATCTCCATCAGTCACTCTCTACCCATAGGTCCCTTACAAAAAAATAAGGAATAATTCCCCTCCAGTGTCATTAGTCTCAGAAAGAAGAAAAAAAATCCCATTCAGTGTGCCCTGTTTGTTCCTCTTCAGCTTCTTCCCTCCAGAGATGAGAATGGCAGTCCTGATAATCTACTACCGAATGCATCTTGAGAATCTCATTTCCATGTGTGGGAGAGATATCTTTATTTATAGAAACTGCATTTGTGATCATCTTTCATTTTATCTTCCTTTAAAAATGAAACCTTTGTGGAACACGGAAGAAGATGATATTTAAAAAGTGTCAGTTTGTGTTGATGCAGTTTTGGTTGAAACTTTCTTCAAAACTTCTTAAAATCTCTGAAAAAATGACAGGATTTGAGGAACATTATAATCAACTTTTGCAGTTTCTTAAGATTTTTGTTTTCCAGTACAATTATCTGTATGCAAGCTGAATAAGTCTTGCTTTTTGAGAAACTAAAATTTCTCAATTATATATAATTTCTAATTAACAAAATTAGGTGAGTTTAAAACAAGAACAGTAAATGTACTATTTTAAGACAATTTTTTTGACATTTGGACTGGAAAACAAAGCCAAAAATAGTATTACGAAAGAATTTGACTTTTTTTACATTGTTATAAGAAGATACAGTCAAAAAGTTATTCCCTTATTGTAGTGTTTATGAACAGTTATAATTTTTTTTTGATTAATACAAAGTTGTCAAACTGTTGTTAATGCATCTTATCGTCTGCTCTCAATTGTAGATTTAGAGAACACATTGATGGATTGTTCCCTTCAAAGTATTTATATATTTTTTTACTTGTCATAATTATATGAAAGTTTCAGGCAGTTTCATTGGACCTCACAATTTTTCTTCAAAATATCTTGTTTTGAGTTCAATCGTACAGGTTTGGAATGATATTAATTAGGGATTTAACGATTCACCATGAGCCGGTTGAAAATCGATTCAATCGATTCGGTAGAAATGTTGAACGAATCACGATATATTTTTTAAACAGAGGGGGCGCTGTGTTTACAGGTGCAAACTTGCTTCACTTGCACATCAGCGGCAAGGAAGAGTTGGGGTGGTTGAGTAAAATGACAGCGGTGAACTGCACCAGACAAAACACAAACTTTGTGCAAATAGAAACTGCAAAAAGACGTTTACTTACACTAACAGTACAACAAATATGATGCACATAAACCGTCAGCACAGTGAAACTACTATACGCAAAAAACTATTAATAAGCCAAACCATGCAGACCGCATCATTTGCTGCTCTACCTGCTCTGACGTGTGCTAACAGTATGAAGATCACGTTTTAGATTATTTGTATCCTCTCACTTTAAATTATTTTAAGCATATTTTAATACTTTGCTTATTATTATTGAATATTTTAAAATGTTCAAGATTATTTCTTATGTGTATCACACTGATACTTTTGCTAATTAATTAAGTCATATTAGTTATTCACCTTCGTAATCATGTTCAACCCCTGTCTCTATCCTTCTATATAATCAGTATTTTATGCCAGTGGCCAGTCCCCTGGATCAGAGGGCCTGTTGACCACTTTTTTTTTTCTTTTTTTTTTGCAATTTGTTTTTAAAATAGCAACTTAGTTATGGCAGAAAATGTATTATTTTGCAAAAAATGTGCAGCATTTAAGAAAAAAAAAATGAAAGGGCTCTTCACCTTAAACTTGTTTCAAAAAATTTTGTTAAAACATTGTAACTAAATTGTATCATGAGATTAGTATTGTGAATCGGATCGAATGGTGAGTCAGGTGAATCGTTACATCCCCAATAGTAATACATTTTTATATAATTACAGATTTGGGGGTAAACTACTGCTGCATTATTGTATTTGTTCACTTAAAACAAGCATTCTGTTGCAGTTAAAACAATTGAGTTGAATTATTTTGTCTCAAACAGGTGGCACTGTATATCTGGGAGGACGGTAAAGGACCTCGATTGACAGGCGTCCCTGAATTTTGCACTCATGCAGAGCACAATAAAAGAGCTCAGTCCTGTGCCACCACTGTCAGCAGCCATTCACCACTGTGTGTAGGTAACGCTTAACACTCTTGCACACACTCCTAATGAGCCCACAGCAGACAAACTGCAATCCCGGGTTACTGTTCGAGGCTCTGCTAGATCTGATGAAATGCTGTTTGTGCTGGATGTAGGCTTTGGATTAAAGGGAAACTGAAATTGAGAATCAGTCAGGCTTTAGCCATGAACAAAGGAATATCATGATATTACTTTTTAATAATAAGAAGTGGATTTTTGTCACACTTTGTCGTGTATTCAGTGACTCAAAAACGTTTTCAGTTGTTTGTAATTGTACAGGAATAAGGATTAAAATGTTAAATACAGGGTGTCATGGTGGCACAGTGGGTAGCACTATTGCCTCACAGCAAGAAGGTTGCTGGTTCAAGCCTCGGCTGGTTCAGTTGGCATTTCTGTGTGGAGTGTGCATGTTCTCCCTGTGTTCGTGAGGGTTTCCTCCGGGTGCTCCAGTTTCCCCCACAAGTCCAAAGACATGTGATATAGGTGAATTGGGTAAGCTAAATTGTCCATAGTGTATGTGTGTGAATGAATGAGAGTGTATGGATGTTTTCCAGTGATGAAAATGAATGAATGAATGTTAAATAAACACTACCTGGTCCAAAAAAAGTCAGAGTTTACGTTTGAAGAAGTAATGAATCTTTGATCAGATTTCTGTTGTAGTAATTAATTTGTTTCTGGCATATTATATGTTTGCCAACAATTCTTCTTACCTTAATTAATGCAGTCTGACACTTTATTTCTTAAAAATGCTGAAAGTACACTTTATTTAACGCTTTTTTTCTCTCAATCAGTTTATTTTAAACAAGCATTTTAGAAGACTTATCACGTGACCAGATTCCAGGACGACAATGCCAAAAATTCATTAGGCTGAAGCTTTATTTTAACCCAGTTGAAAATCTCTGGTTTAAATTGAGCAGACTTTACACAGTCTTTTCCTTAGGGTCAGATAGTGACCATCTTTAGATTTGATTATGTGTGTGTGCTTTCTTCTTGCCATTGTTTTGACAACCTTATGCAATGTGACAGTGTATTGCCATCTGGGGCTGCATTTATTTTGTTCTAGATTTTGTGTTAACAATAAGAGGAATCATCATGAGGCATAAACTGTCAACAGATTTTCAGTGGGGTTTTATGTCAATTATTGGTCCAATTGTGTGTGAAATTTAAGCCTTCATTCATAGTTTCAAGAGAGTCTTTGCATTGTCATCCTGGAACGTGGCCATGGTTCATTCATTCATTCATTCATTCATTTTCTTTTTCGGCTTAATCTCTTTATTAATCGGGTGTCTCCACAGTGGAATGAACCACCAACTTATCCAGCATATGTTTTACACAGCAGATACCCTTCCAGCTGCGATCCATCACTGGAAACAACCATACACACTCATTCACACACATACACTACGGACAATTTTAGCTTACCCAATTCACCTTTGCCACATGTCTTTGGACTTGTGGGGGAAACCGGAGCACTCGGAAGAAACCCATGCGAACATGGGGAGAACATGCAAATTCATTCATTTTCTTTTCGGCTCAGTCCCTTTATGGCCATGGTTGTTTACAAGAAATAATTCTTAAAACTGCATCAGATAGTGTAAAAAAGGGAGTTGTTTTTGTTTTTTCTCATCATAGTTGCTCATTACAGTTTAATGCATTTTAGTTAGAAATGCATTTCGTTGCAGCAAATCTGCAGCTGTGATTTTAAAGGAGTTAGCTCTACTTCTGTTACACATTTTTACACAAATAAAACCCTTCAACACATTATATAAAAACACAGTACAACATTTTTTTTTTTTTGCTATCTTAAGGTTATGTTTTGAAAAGAAAATGTGTGGATGTAAAAGTGTGAATGTGAAGCAAACTGAACTGGACCACAAGTGTGGGAACATTCTAAACTAATAGCAGATTGAAGATATTACTAGCTTGAAATAACAGTAATGAGATCATTTGGTTTATAATGTTATCTTTAAGCAACAGTGCGTCTAGCCTTGTGTGAGCACATGACCTTTGCAAAACCAATCAAGCGCATCAGTACAGAGTAAGAGGAAGTAGATGTTTTGGCACATCGTTCATTATTCTGCTATATTAAGACTCAGAATGTCTGGCTTTGACCCCGACTGAAAGTTATAAGTCAAATGAAAAATCCATTTATCCTAATCCATTCCTATTTCAACCTGAAGATGAGCGATGCGCTCACTCCATGATTGTTATGATTCAAACTTTACACAAATGACTATCAATATGTGAAGTTCACACACATCACCATCAAGAGCTTTTAAAGCGTTTGTCCCCTGTTTTCATTATGAGCCATTACAGTCTCGTTGATTTTCAGTGCCAGTTTGTGGTTTCTTTTTGCAAGCATTATACTGCATAATTCATAAGCAGCTAGACTTGAGAATAGAACTAGACAGACTTTTATACGACCTTTATACCCCTAGTAATATGAATTAATTTAACCACTTATCGTTCATATTGCTGTATTTTTTGTTCTCTATTGGGTACTTTTACATGTGTTATGTGTTTTTCTCTGCATTTACAGTTCAATGCAAAAACCCTGGCCTCTCACCAATTTAGCACAAGACTATATATACTGTATACAGTATGTAGTCCTATAATAGTGTTTAGGGTGACCTCCTTTGACACCAAGCACTACTTGAATTATTTTTATTACTATCATTTTTTTAGTGCTGAGCAAAAATTAATCGCATCAAAAAAGTTTGCTTTGACAAAATATATGTGTGTGTACTGTCAATATTTAATACACACATGCGTGCATATATTTGAGAAAATGTTTATTTATATTTAGAAATAAAATATAAATGTATATTCAAAATCAAACCAAAAGTGCTTCAGGGTAGTTAATCTGTCCGTGGGTAAGGGATTCATAAAGATAAACAATGAAAATTTCCAATGAACATTGTGAAAATAAGTGAAAAAAATAAATTAATTAATTAAATTACATACATTGGAAATGTTTAAAATACATTGGACTTATGGTTTTGTTGTTTATATATGTATGTTAGTTCCGCTGTGGCGACCCATGATAAATCAGGGACTAAGCCAAAATAAAAATTAATGAATGAATCATAAAAATTATACATAAATTTAAATATAAATGTGCGAATATTTTGTAGTTTTTTTTTCTTTGTGTGTGTATCACATATACATAAGAAATATATATAATACACAAAGATGTATTATGCCAAATAAATCTTTATTTTGCATGCAATTATTTTTTGCCTAGCACTTTTTCGTTTTTGTTAAATATAATGTGATTTGTACCTCTAGGGCTCTTTCAGCACTTCCCAGAGATAAACTGTCAAAGCTTTTTTTTCTATACAGGTGATCTCATACTGCCTATACTGAGGGTGTTTAGGTCTGGATGCTGGGGGGGACATTTCATGACTGTCGGTGTTTTTATCAGCTGTTTTTCTCTCCAAATATGATTTCACACAATTAACAGTGTGTTTGTGACAATTAACATGCATCATTTATCATTATCACATGACCTACCCAAGTCAGTTGTATTGATTCACTCCCATTTTTAAATTACATGGGATAGTAAAGTGTCCACTGGAATACACTTCTGAATCTCACCAGAAGTCATCCGGGTACTTCTCCCCTACTCTTTTCTTAAATACTACGAATTTGGACATACTGCTTGACTCGTATTTTGTTTTCCACATACACTATATAATAGAGAGGTATACAATTTTGGACACACTGATGATCAACATACCATCTCATTAAAAACAACTGATGTAATGATGGTATAAACTTTTACACACTACTGTCTGTATGTGCAAAAAAAAAGGGCAGACTATTTTTTACTAATTTTCTATGCCTCACTGTTCATGACTATTAATATGGAATGCTAAATGTTTTCAATAACCATTCGTATTTTCAGCACAATATCAACAGCTGTGTTAACTGCAGATTATTATGAAGTGCGGAGGTTTTATCAGGGCATTTCAGTCAGTAGCAGGCTCTCCTCTGGTGCCCCCATGTTTGGTGGTGCCTGACAGCAACATGCGGAGTCTCCTGCTGGTTAAAATTCACAGCAGCTCAGATCAAAGCAGTGTCTCCCTGAAGCAGCGCTGAGCTCTCTTATCTCATAGTTACGCTTATCAGGACTTTACATGCACTCCTCAGATCCAGAACCACAACCTCAACCAGAAATGCACAAAAACACACACTGGCACGACACAAAAAGAAGCCGGATTGCTGTTTTGTGGAAAGAGTGAAAAGCACAAATTCGTTTAGGAGGAGCTGATGTTTCATGAGGATAAATGACCTTCATTGCTTTTTATTTTGTGACTCTTAAAGAAATGCGAATTTGCCCGCTGATGCCTACTGATGATGCCTTTGTTTACAAAAAACAGCATTTATTAAAGAAATAAAAAAAATATTTAAAAAGGATTGTAAGGAGTAATTCACCCATTAGCCTTATAATGTGCTTATATACTTTATTTTTCCATGTATCTCCACCAGTGTTGGGAGCATAGACTGTAAAAAATATGGACGTAGTATTTGTGACGTCACCCATAGGTTTCTGATGAACCCAAAAGAAGCTACTAGTAGGCGTGGCCAACCGTCGCCATTTTGTTCGCGCGTCATCGCACCAACCGAGGCATACCAAACAAGGGCAAAGAGGTGGAGCGTGGGCGGAGCGTGAGCGGAGCTACGGGACGCATGCTGGCATTGGAAGAAAGTGTGAATTACATCCAAATACTTTAGTTATAGTCTGTGTTAGTAAATGCAAGGCTATTTAGGAAATCCAGGCAGAACACTGTATGACAACGCTTCAGATGACGATTTTATAGCCTACAGCTGATCAATCTGTCAGATTCTGGAGTGCATTAGAGTTCTGAAGAACATTATAAATCATAAATTATCCTAAATAAAGCAATTACATATATAGTGATGGTATAAGTATATAATTTCACTCACCTGGGAAACGTGAGTGGTGAATGGTGAATGGTTTGTGAGCACAATTAAGTGCACACAGCATGTCATATTATCTGATAATGGTAGGAAATAATTCCAATAGGCAGCTGACTGTGTAAAGCCATATAAAACAACACAAAAACACGATGAATCAGGCGGAATCAGCTGAGGTGACGTGACGGCGACCAGCGGGACTAGCTGTCACTCAAGTGGCCACACCCTTAATTATGCAAACTTAATTTAGCTTAATATAAAGGAAACGGAGGAGTTATAAAAAAATTCACCCCCCTCACAGTTGTCATGAAGGGTAATATAAGCTATATGAACCAAAATCGTTCTTTGTACCAGGCTGTAAACACCTTTTTTTCTGCTGTAAAATTGGCCATTTCACCAGTGGGCTCATTGGAGATTTGCTCTATTATGGAACCAGGACAGCCAGGACTAGCGGAATTTTCGATGAATTGCAAGTTTAGGTTACTTCCGTATTGGCTTCCAGAGGGAGAGCGGGAGGTTGCCGCTTGATTGGGAGTAACGCATTATAAAAGTAATGTATTACAGTAATGTATTACATTTTCCTGTAACGCAGTAGTGTAAGGCATTACTAATGCATTTTCAGTAATATTTTACTCGGTACATGTTCAGTAACGCGTGCGTTACAACAAACTTTTCGCCCGCAAGACATTAACAAATAAAAATAGCGCAGTTCTATTTCCTGTTCGTGGTCAGTGAATATACGCGCGGCGTGTGCTGTCATTCATCTCCCTCTAGCTATTGGGACTTTTTACTTTGAACGCGGAATGATTTCAGCTTCTGAGCTCGAGGTCCGAGGCTATTGGCTCAGCCCGGTGCGCAGTAATCTTAAACCCTAACGCACAGCGGAAAAGCGGCAAATTGATTCGCGAGATGGACGTAAGTACATATGGTGTTATTTTTACTGACAAACGTATTAATATAATACGAGCGAGCGAACGCGCGCAGGTTTCTAATCGCGTGCACTCAAAACACGGCTGCTCACGTGCGGATGACGTGCTCTCGCTCCGTCAGATGATGCAGACTCACAATTTGTGCCCTGTGTTTCCTCCTCTTTTTGTGCGTTTGCTCTCCAGAGATTATATTATCTTATATTATATATCCAGAGATATTTCTACACTATGTACCTACAGGTTGAGGTAAATTCTAAAATAAATACTAGTGTTTTTGAGTGTTAGGTAGACTGCCTATGTTTTAGGCTAGTATAATTTTCAACTTGTTAATAAATGCTTCAGCATACTGTAGTATTAGCAATAGTGAACTGATAAAATGAAATACAAAGTGGAGTTTTACTACAGTAAAGTGTGGTGAATTGTAGAATAATATACACTATAATATTGTAAGAAAAAAACTACAGCACTGGGTAATTTGTTTATATTTCACTTGCTATGTTATTATAGCAACTATAGTATTACCACAACAGATTCATTGAAGTACTTTACTAAAGTAATGTTCAAAACACAGTACATGCCAATAGACGTGTTCAGGGGCCCTGTGGAACAGCTTTTCCTCAAAATGAAGAGGGTGACAGGAAAAATGTTCTCCACAATCTCATCAACAATGTGGAAGACCACATTTTATTTATTTGAAGAGTAAATAGTACAGTAGGCTATAAAACCTTATCAAGTTTTTCCTATATTCTATTAGTAACATTTCTGCTTGCATTATATTTTTGTTTAAATGTTTTTATTTGATTAGTATGGTGCACCTTTTATTAAATAAAATGTATTCTTTGCACTCAAAGTCTATTCTCTGTGTCATTAATTGTTGGAAAATGGAAATATCATCATATAACACAGCCAAAAATGTTTTGGTTTATTATTATATAAAAAATGTATATGTAAGTCTATTTTAGTATTTTGGTTATTAATAATAGTGGACCAATAGAAATCATATCAAAAAGCACAAAAGGAAGAAGGAACACAAGACACACATTGTGAGTCTGCATATAATCTCACTGAGCGAGCAATGTACTGAGAGCACGCAAGAACATGTGTGCGTGAGCAGTGCATATTTGAGAGAGCGTGAGGAAATTTGCGCGCGAGCAGTGTATATTTGAGAACTCGCAAGCAGTTTTGTCCACAAACAAAGGAAATCGGTGCACAGGCATTATATTGAGAAAGCTACTGTATGTTCATCATGCTCACTTTGTGCAGGACAGTTTTGTGTTGTGAGTCACTTAAATTTAAAGTGAATAAAATAATGGCAACAATAAGAAAAAAAAATCTGCATCTTGTCATGGCATTGGAGTTTACATATAGGCCTGTAGTGTCTAATATGAATGTAGTCAAGCTATTCAGAGATATTGCCAGATGATCACTTTACCTCTACCATACTTTTAACAGACTAACAGATCATTTGTGATTCTGGCTGTCATCCTTTCTTGCATTGTCTTGTGCCTTCACATTGCCAATTATATACTGTTAGTAGCCTGGATAGGTCACAGTCATTCTGCTACATCATATCGCTTTCTACGTTTGGTCATTTTACAATGTTCAGTTCTAATTCTGTAGTTATTTTGGTGAAAGTAACTAAAAAAGTAATATGTAGTCATGTAACATATTACAATTTTGAGACAGTAATATTGTAAGGTAAGGGATTACATTTAAATAACAGTAACAAGTAATCTGTAATGTATTACAGCTTTGAAGTAACTTGCACAACACTGATCTCCACAAATAATGGAGAGATATCTTAAATCTGGCCCAACCATAGTTATTATTGTATAGTTTTACATTTTTGTAAGGCTTAACTTATGCTGCTATTCTGAACCAATAATGGAAAACAGAAAGCAGTTGAAGGATGGCATGTTCAAACCAGTTATTTATCTGACTTCATTGTAATTAAACTGACTACAGTGAAGTTGTTATCGACATTGATTAAGAGAAAGTATCTCAATGCTTTAAAGCAGGCAAAGTTGTTTATTAAGTTACATGTTTAAAGTTACAGACAGTAGAATGAAACAAGCTAACATACTGTATAGAGAAACTTAACTGTAACATATGCACTTCTGTGTAACAAAGACAGTGAAACTGCCTTTGTAAACATATGAGGCTGTCCGATCATAAGTTACCTTTCCTCCTTATACCCTGACCAAAGTATTGTCAAACATAAGTGAAATACCAAATTTCCCAAAACCAGCTAAACATCAAAGCAAAGTTAAGGAGATAAAGTGGAGGAGAAGTACATTAACATACTCTCTTCAGGCCATGGCTCAACAATAGTAAATAGATTGTTGGTTGAAATACAGCAATGTCTCTGTTGATTTCATCACTACAACACTGATGGCATAAACTGTCAAATAACATCAAACATGACACAGTTATATGAAAGAAGATCACGAGCAGATGAATTGTGTGTGGTTAAAAGCACATGCTTACTGTAAGCAAATGGCAAAAGATGTGTATTAGAGCTGTGAGGAACTCTGCCACGCCAGGAGGAACCGTCCTGTGCTTGGAATGTCCCAGTTGTCCTTCATTAGCATAGAAGAAATAGTATATAATATTTTCTCAGCTGGGCGCCACGGTGGCGCGTGAGTAGCACGTTCGCCTCACAGCAAGAAGGTCGCTGGTTCGATCCCCGGTTGGGGCAGGTCCCGGTTGGGCCAGTTGGCATTTCTGTGTGGAGTTTGCATGTTCTCCCCGTGGTTGCGTGGGTTTCCTCCGGGTGCTCCGGTTTCCCCCACAGTCCAAAGACATGCGGTAAAGGTGAATTGGGTAAGCTAAATTGTCCGTAGTGTATGTGTGCGAATGGGAATGTATGAATGTGTTTCCCAGAGATGGGTTGTGGCTGGAAGGGCATCCGCTGCGTAAAACAAATGCTGGATAAGTTGGCGGTTCATTCCGCTGTGGCGACCCCGGATTAATAAAAGGGACTGAGCCGAAAAGAAAATGAATGAATGAATGATTTTCTCAGCTTCCTTTTTTTAATTTATTATTCATTTAATTTCAACACTATTGTTTCGTTAAATTTGTTGTACATTTCAGTTTAGCTTTAGTTAATTTACATTAAAGGTTTTGTTAGCTTTAGTTTAGATTTATATTGTAGTTTTTACATATTTGGTTTCAATTTTGGTTTTATTAATGTAGTAGTTTAATGTTTTAAATGTTTTAAAATGTTTGCACAATTTGCATTAATTCTTGGCCAAACATCTTTGTAAAGAAAAGAAAATAATTGTTTGGACAAGCACTGAATCCAAAACCATACAAATGCAACTAATAAAATAAAAAAATTATGAGGAATTCAGACATTCCTAAATATTAAAGTCGGTGCCAGTGTGGTTAGTGCGTCGACACATGCACTCTGGTGCTCACGGCGACTCGAGTTCGATTCCGCCTTGCTGTCCTATGCCGATCCTTCCCCTCTCTGTACTTCCTATGCTTTCCTGTCAATTCTTTCTACTGTCCTATCCAATAAAGGTGAAAACCCCGAAAAAATAATTAAAAAAAAGATTAAATATTAAAAAGGCCGGCAACTAGCTCTCTGCAACTCTCACATGTTTGCCCACTGAAGCCAAGCAGGGCTGTGCCCGGTCAATACCTGGATGGGAGACCACATGGGAAAGCTAGGATGCTGCTGGAAGTGGTTTTTTTGTGACCAGCAGGGGGCGCTCAACCTGCAGTCTGTGTGGCCCAGTATTCATTCATTCATTTTCTTTTCGGCTTAGTCCCTTTATTAATCCGGGTCGCCACAGCGGAATGATCCACCAACTTATCCAGCATATTTTTTACGCAGCGGATGCCCTTCCAGCCGCAACCCATCTCTGGGAAACATCCACACACACTCATTCACACTCATACACTACGGACAATTTAGCCTACCCAATTCACCTGTACCGCATGTCTTTGGACTTGTGGGGGAAACCGGAGCACCCGGAGGAAACCCACGCAACCACGAGGAGAACATGCAAACTCCACACAGAAATGCCAACTGACCCAGCCGAGGCTCGAACCAGCGACCTTCTTGCTGTGAGGCGAACGTGCTACCCACTAGGACACCATGGCGCCGACGTGGCCCAGTATATTGTTCATTAAAAAAAACATTCCTTCGAAAAAGAGTAGGGGTTTAACTACTGCATCCTGGCCAGATTTGCCTACTCTGTTCATCATGGCCTCCTAACCATCTCTCCAATCCTGATGCAGTTTGGCTGTTCTCTCATCATCCAGGTAGATGCTGCACACTGCTGGTGGATGAGGAGATTCTCCCTAAAAATGTGTAAAGCGATTTGAGTGTCCAGAAAAGTGCTATAAATGTCAGGAATTATTGTATACTGTATGTAGTTAAAAAAATGCCTAGTTTACACTTATTTGGCAAATGAAGAAAAGTTAGAGCAGATTTTTTATATAAAAAACAGATTTTAGCATGTACTGTAAACATGAATTATTATTTCTCTACGTAACATGAACGTCATATTTAAATGTAGTAATACTGTAGATTTAATTCTTGATAGTCCTAATCTGTTCACTAATTGAAATGTCTTCAGAGATGTCTAAAACAGTTGAGGGACGTTCTTTCTTTTTCACAACACTTGACATTATGTAGAGGGAGTGAGGGCTTTCATCATATCACTGAGCATCATGCAGTCTGTCAGAGCCTTGTCTGCTCTTGTGTGTCTCCAGGGTGAGCCTGTGAAGATCGAAAACATCTTCGTAGCAGTGAAAACTTGCAAGAAATTCCATTCTGACAGAGGTGAGTGCTGCGTTCTCAATAATCAGTGCTTATAACACATACGCCCTTACAACTGTCCCTCAGTTCTTCGCTTGAGCACTTAGAAATGTCACATGTCAGACACTGTAAAGAGTCCACTCCTGCCCACCCTTACTTCAAAAAAAGAAAAAACGTTTCGTTAACATTTGGTGACTTTAAACGTTCACACTTTAGTTTGGCAACCAGTACTCACTGTTATCTACTAGAATATTACTAGAAAATTGTTGTTTTAGTAATTAATGGTTTATTCTACATATTCTTTAATCCTGCCTCATAATTTTAAAAGAAATGTCTAACTAATAAATAATAATAAGCAGAAAAGCAGAAATATATTTAGGGTCAAAGTTAGTCTATAGTGTGAATTTGTCCCGTAACTAGTGTGACTAACTTTTAAAATTGAATCCATTGTTTGTTTGTTTGTTTGTTCTTTTTGGTCACACTTTAATTTAAGATACAATTCATTTTAATGTAAGGTACAATTCAGTTGTTCATAATAACAACACTAATAAAAAATTAAGGTACAATTCTAGCTATAAACAAATCGTTCACTATGACGTCTGCCTCAGACTCATAATTTACTACTTATTAATAGATATTAAAGTATGTAGTTAGGTTTTCTTATAGGGTCGAATTATGGATGTCAAAAATATCGTGCAGAATGTGTATTTTATACTGTAAGTACAACTAAACAGCCAATAACCTAATAATAGGCAGGTAAATAGCCACAAGTTATTAGTGAGAAAATGGTCCTTAAACTAAAGGGTTACATTATCTTTGTTCTTTTTTTCTTTGGTTCTTTATGTAATACATTTAAGCCGACATTGCCATTTTTAAGCTTTGGGTTGGTAAGGTTTTCTAATGTTTTAAAAAGATTAGTTTAATTTACGCAAGGATTACATTTATTTGATAAAGCAGTAAAAAAAAAATACTGTAAGACTGTGTAATTTGTTAATTTATAACTGCTGTTATTTATAATAGCTATTCTTTTAAAAAAAGTGATTTTTTTTGTTTTCTTCACAGTCTTCACTGCCACACAATCCTTAAAATAATTCTAATATTTTGTATTATTATATTGAAATCAGTTACTGTCCAGTATATTGTAGAAACAGTAATGCTTTTCAGTAACACTGTAGTTTAACTACAAGTTCTCACTTTTAACAGGTGGCTTATAACCTGCCTATTATTAAGATGTATGCTGTTTGTTAGAACTTATAAAGCATATATTCAGCATGCACTTATACTCTACATTCCTAATCCTATCTAATACCTAAATCTGTCAACTACCTTAATAACTGTTAATACGCAGAATATAAGGAGTTTACTAAGAAATGGAAAGAAACAGTTCACTCGAAAAATGAAAAATATGCAATTATTTCATCACTTGTTCCAAACCAGACTGAGTTACTTTGTTCTGTTGAACACAAAAGAAGATATTTTGAAGAATGTAAGAAATGTTATCCCCTAAAAATGGAGAATTCTTTCTTAAAATAAAATGTGACCTGTTTTCCTTACAGCATGTTATTTGTTTAACCGTTTCTTAAACCTGCTCAAGACTCCTCTGATGAAGTCTGATGTTTTGTTCCCTTAAACAGTTCAGCAAGCGTCACTATTTGACCTCTGAAGTGACTCAGTATTGAGAGATGTTTGGCCGAACGCCTTGATGGCCATCACTCCAGTCTTCTCTCTGCTATTAGAGCCCTTCATGGCAACTCTGAGCAGTCACTAAGCACCAGGCATCAATTCAAACTTAATGAGACAGATAAAGTGTTGCCGTTTGAATTCAGCAAAACCATCTGGGAGGGAAAAATGCCGAACTAACTGACGCGTCGGTTGCATCTAATTGCACCGATTATCATAATTATCTCTCGCAAGTCACTTTGAGGAGATGGTATTTAGCAGAACATGATATTTCCCCTTCAATTATTTTTGGATAAAGGGCTACATCCACAAGTCCTGTTATGAATGGAGGGAGAGTTATTGTTGGAAGAGATGGTTACAAATCGTTAGTTACAAAATGGCTCTCTTACCTGACGATGCTGATAGTTGACATTAAATGGCAATGCAGTGGATTGTTTAGATTTTGTGTTTGTTTCCATGTTGTAAAATTCTATTTTAGAGTGAGACTGTGCAGGCAGCAACACTTTTTTTATATACCCACATGTGAGCTTTAAGATAAAAGTGGCTTTTCATAAAATTAATATTATTATTTTTAAACAAACTTTTGCAAAGCATTGGAAAGGTTGGGTTTAGGGTAGGGGTGGGGGTAGACGTCAATAATATATAATTAATGGGAAACTGAATAAATAAAATAATAATTATCATGGTCAATCAGCTATACTAATAGAGAAGACTCCAGATCCAGATCTGTTTTTACATTACTGTGACAGTTGGGTTTAGGGTTGGGGTAGGGTTAGATACTAAAATACAACTAGATTACTAAAATACAACTAATAAAAATGTTATAAATAATATAAATAATTCTCGTTAACTTCTGGCTGCAGCCGTATGTGATCTATTGCCGATTAACCATGTGGATGGATGATATCAGCCTTTTGAGCCCACTAGTAGGCGCAGAATGCCCCTACTGGCCTATATCTATCAGCTAATAACCACTGATAACGCTCATTCAAACGAATTCGAATTGGCTGCTTTTTTGATCAGTCGTATTGGTTATTGGTTATATTCATTATTTACACCACACTGAGCAAATCTGGAGATTTTTTTAGGACAAAATTATTTATTGTCAAACAAGATTTCAATTTTCAATACTCAATTTTAAAGGTCTTTTCCCAAAAAAGTGTTTTACTTTCTTTTGAACCAAGCGATAAATCTCCACACATAGTACTTAAGTGCACAAACATTTTATAAAGGGAGATATATTCATACACATGCCCTACTTTAAGGACAGTCAGCGAGGGGCTTAATTTTCGCCTTCTTGTTCCCTAGTGTATCTTATTCGGTGACACTTTACAATAAGGTTCATAAGTTAATGTAATTGATGCATTTACTAACATGAACAAATAATGAACAGTACATTTACTACATTATTTGTTCATGTTACTTAACGTTAGTTAATGATTATACAGTTGTTCATTGTTAGTTCACATTAACTCACGGTGCATTGACTAATATTAACAAGCATGGACTTGGATGTAAATAGTGCATTAGTAAATGTTCAATTATGATTAATAAATGCTATACAAGTGTTGTTCATGATTAGTTAATGTTAGTAAATGCATTAACTAATGAACCTTATTTTAAAGTGTTACCTCTTATTTACTGTTTTTGTACTACCTCTCGCCTAACCTGTTTTCCCCTGAAAAGTGTGATGTTTGTCGTTGTGGTCCAATTTCACTGCATGTAACAGTGTATGTGACAAATAAAGGCCTTTCATCATCATCATCATACACGCACTATAATATTGTCCCGTTTATGCTACATTTCATTATACAATTTTTTTTCTGACAGTTTGCAGTATTTTTTGAATTATGCAGTGATATGAAAAGATTCCCAAAATATTCTCTGTAAATATTTTCATGCAACTTCATGCAATGTTCAGATTTTTCTTCTAAAATGTGTGCAGAATAGCACAAATTTAATTAAATAGTGAAGCATTTATATTTAGACATAAACATTTTTTTTTAAATGCTGAAAAATACTAATATATAATCAGTCAACTGGGAAAGCTTTACTCTGTTTACCTGCAGTCTCTTCCAATATTAAAAAATGGTGTCCAGGAACTTCTATATTAAATGTTATGATCTGAGGATTGTGGGAGTTATCTCTTGTGTGGTGAAGACTTGATTGATTTTTCTGTTCGCTCACAACAGTTCCCGTGGTGAAGAAAACATGGGGTAAACAAGCCTCTCTGCTGGAGTATTACAGCGATTACGCTGATCCCTCCATACCGACCATTAATCTGGGAGTGCCAAACACAGAGAGAGGTGAGTTTTTAAACACATTTAATACGTGATGCTTTAACTGTATATAAACAAGATATGTTTAAATCATAGGTACAGTAGTGTTATACTCATAGCCAAGCCAAAATCCAGTCATGAGCAGCTTTTTTAATAGAAAATTGCAAAATCTAATTGAATATTTTTTGCTGTATTAATCTATTTTCTTTACTGTTATGTTAAACAACAGTATTTTTTGCTGTTATTGGTGGTTTATGTTGTTTTGACTACAAATATCTTCTAAAATGCGCTACTTTTTTTTAGGATTTGTTCATTTATTAGCTATTCTCATTACAAAATTGGTTAAATTGTGCATGTTCAAGTTATAAGCTACCCAGGTTTACTGCAATTGCAGAGATGGCATTCACATAGATCTTTTATCTGCAAACCAAGTGACTCCAAGAGACTATCTGAGCTACTCAAATCAATTAATCACACTGCTGTGCATCTGTATGTATCTGATTACACATAGTTACAACAATGTTGGGGATTATACCATATCGTTTTCTCTGTCATTGTTAAAAATAATAATAATAGTAAGTTACCAGCCCAGCTGCATTTGGTGTTATTGTTGGATTAGGTGCAACACTGTAAAATAAAAACCATCCAAAGATGTGAATTAAACTTTTGCACAAAACTGAAACACTCACTAATATAGCAGTGTTTCCATCAGATGAGTCAAAGAGCACAAAATCGTCACTTTCTGATAAACTGGTGCCAAATATTAAAAGGAAATACTAAATTTGCTGCAGTAGAAGCTGCTATGGGTGTTTCTTGTACTTGTACTTGCGAAGGAAATTTGTAATGACCAAAACAACATTTCAGATGTCGGGCAATGTGGTTGATTTGCTGGTTTGTCTATTAAAGCCTTCTCCCTGCACCAGTTTTTCTTATAACACGATCTGTAAAAACATTATCACATGACTTTTTTGATGCACAATTTATCCTCTAAATGTGTTTCCATTGTACTTTCTGCGCAATTTTTTTCTTATCGGATAAAAATTCAAAGTCAGCTTTATTTGTCAATTCAACCACATGTACTGGACATACAGAAAAAAGAAAAGTTCATTACTCTCAGACCCTAAGTGCTTAACATATAATAATAATAATAATAATAATACAAAAAGTAGAATTTAAAAAGAAATTACATTAAATACAATTGCATATATATTATAGTCTTTAAATAAAAGTAAACGCAATAAGTGCAAGCCAGAGTTGTGCAAATGCAAAACAGTATATAATGCAAAAAGCTTGTAATATGATAAATGATAGTGACATGATAGTGACAGTGTCTTAAAGTGACAGTGTTTATGCTTAGTTTATTCTAAAATTTATCCCACTCAGTTTTTATGCAAAAATTATCTTAAAAAAATTGATGCGCATCTTGCCATTTTGATAAAGCATATTTTATGGGATATTCCAAAAAAAAATAAAAAAATAAAAAAGTGATTAGGATAGCCGACAGTTGATAGCAACAAGTCACAATTAACAACATCAAAATAACAGTAAATAGTAATATTAATCATGGGGAAGTAACTCAGCTACAGTTGGAACAAATGAATACAAATATCTGTTGGACTTTGCCCGTCTAGAATAAGTATACCTTCTGCCTGATGGCAGGAGGCAAAACTTTAAATAAAATGGTTGTTTTTCATCTGCTAAAATGGACATAGCCCTCTTTATGACTCTCACCTCATACACTTGTCCAATACTATTAAGATTTGTGCCCAAAATCTTTTGAGATTGATGAACAATTGAGTCACTCTCAAATTACTATGTCAGCATATTGCTGCAAAAGTTATTCATGTTTAAGGAAAAGTTAAGGATGGAAACATAACAACTAGTTTCTTTTCTGAATCCTTATATCATTCGAATGTTGCATTTTCTGATGATTAGAATAAAATGATGAAAGCATTTCACAGGATGAAGCAAGTTAACACCGTGTGTTCTTGAGACAACTTTTAGTATTTTTTTCTTTCACAATTCTGCCGAGAGAAGAGCTGATTAGCTGAACTTTCATGGCAGTTTGTCACTGATGCCGTATGCTAATGTGTTCATCGTCGCTTTATTTCTGATCAGAACATGAAGTCCAATCAGGGCCATGAAGTGGAACAGGCACGTTCATTTTCTGTGCTGGATACTTTTTCATTTCTTGTCATTTTGTCCACTTTGTTCTGAGTGCACTTCAGTATAACCCTCCAGCACTCCCGCATTTAGGCTTTTTCTGTATCTCAATTAAAAGTTGAACTTTATAAGTTCGTCAGATGGGTCAATCTTTCGCTTGATCACCTGCTCCCTTCTGTTTGATGTTAAGAAAATCTCTCTGCACATTCTGTTCTTCTGTTCGTCCTACTTGTTTATTCATAAAGGCATTCATATGACATGATGTCTCTGACTAAGGAGCCACTTCAACATATTCAATTCATTTGCTCTTTTATTCTAAGCCAATATCAAAAGCAAGTCATAAGAGTGAGATAATATGCATCACAGTGTTTGATGTTAATAGTCATTAGTTTACTTTAACTTTTCATTAGTGCATCTTATATAATGCAATGCATTGTTAATGAAAAGATTACTATTTATTACTCTAATTAAAATGACTGTTTCTTTATGGGTATAAATATGTATTTTTGTATCTTTTGTTTGTACAAAATATTACAAAAAAGACTGCATTTTCCATTTAGCATGTCTATTATTCAAGAATGTTTAAAAGATAGATAGATAGATAGATAGATAGATAGATAGATAGATAGATAGA
>CAIGQQ010004837.1:14249517-14283364 GCA_903798035.1 Danio albolineatus | reverse complement strand
AGACAGACAGACAGACAGACAGACAGGTAGAGGGACAGACAGAGAGATAGACGGACGGACAGACAGAGAGACAGATAGACAGACAGGCAGATTGGCGGATGGACGGACGGACGGATGGATGGATGGATAGATAGATAGACAGACAGAAACAAACAGAGAGACAGGCAGGCAGAGAGACAAATAGATAAACAGATTGATAGATATTATAATATATTATTTATTAAATTATATTCATGTTTGTTTTAAATATACTTTTTGTTTGTTTTATTTGATTATTTAAATTAGTTTTTATTTAATTCATAAACATTTAATTTTAAAATATTCTTTATTTACTTTCCTGTTTATATAAAGTTATTCATTTGGTTTGCAAATTTGCAATGAACCATGAGCCTGGCTACAAGAACAGTTCATTTGCAGTTCACCCTCATGATCTAGTCCATGATTTGTCCAGCCCTGGTTTGCATGTTCCTGTCTGCATCTCTGTCCTGCAGTTTTAAACACCCTGTCAGCGCTCTACACCTGTCGTCTCCGCGTTGAGGAAGGATTTGACTGCTGGCCACAGGCGATCCGACAGACCTCTGATATGTGCTGTGGAGAAGCTCCTGTTCTCCCTGTGAAGCCTGACAGAAGCACATCTTGTTCTGCCTTTGTATTTTCTTGCGTTATTGTTCACCAGTGCGGTTCCTTCGTTCTACTCGGCGTACAGTTCCTCCAGGGTCTTCCCTTCTCTTTTATTTCCTCTAGACAGTGGACGTTCTCTATTTAAAATCACTATCAGACTGTTTGCGTAAAAAAAAACATTTCCCTCTGATATTACATCACGTCTGCGGTATTTATCTGAAGGGTACACGATGGAGACAAAGCGTTCCCTTTCCATTTGCTATTCCGACTGTGAACGGACCGAGTGCATTAATTCGAAGTTTCTTCAGACAGCCAGAAGATATTGTTGAGGAGCAGAGCTAAATCTTAAAGCTCTCAACTAAAGTCACTCATTCAACTTTCCTTTAGTTATTGAGAAATGGAAAAAGGAAAAATAAATATGATTTAGCTGAATATGAAAGACCTTGTTTTTAAATGTGTTTGTTGACCTTTTTATTGTAGTTTTCATTCCGATGTGGCCGTTAGTTAAGGGTTTCTTCTACCCTTGTGTCTTCAGAACGTGTAAATTACAGTATGTTGAATTAAATCACAGATATTTCTGTTCATCGACTGAATGTCTGTAAACTCTGCAAAATGTTCATACGAACAAAAAACAGATAAATAAAGATGATTTAGCTGAATATGAACAACTTCGTTTTGGTAGAGGTGAAAGCCTGGATATGTTTGGACGAGATGAAAGGGATTTAAAAGGTGTTTGTTGACATTTTTATTGTAGTTTTCAATGCAAATGTATAGATCATTTAATGGTTTGTTTACCCTCGTGTCCTAATGAAATTACATCTTCAGAACATATGTAAATGAAGGTTCTTTTAATTACGTCAGAGAAATTTCTATTCTTTAACTGAATGTCTGTCCACCCAAAAATCTTCAAAATGTTTACAGTAAGAAAAAAAACTTATTCAAGCAAAGTGGCTGGTTTAATCTTTGTCTTGCTTAATATAATGAATATGATGAACCAATTTATTTTAGGTTGTTGTTCACATACAAATGTGGCCACTGAGAATGCGAGTTTCTACACGTGTAGAACTGCAATTTCTCACGCGCTGTGCTGCAGCATCAAATGCAGCCTTTTTATTAAAAACGACAAAGCAAAACATTGTGATTTACATCATATCCACCAGGTGGTGCAAGGAAGAACCTCTTTTCCATTGACGGGCCAGTGTGAGCGAATGCCCCTCAAATCCAATAGTATCTGGATGCAGCCTTTATGATGCAAGATGAGATTGCAGCACTTAGCGATGCATTGTCAGACACAATGTACTCAATGGAGCGAGTGACATCACTGTGAGGGTTATGGGTGGGGTTAGGTGAGCCCATTAAAGAGCATTGGATGCAGCTCAGATTGCATTGCACCAGGTCTCCTCAAATCCAACAACACACCCATGTGTGCTTTCCCGAAAACCATCTACTAATGACGAGTTCAGACTGCATGATTTTAGGTCCGATTTTGACTCGAGAATTTGCCGACAAATGCCTGAAATCACAGGCAAACAATCACACAGTGTGAACTATCAAAGACGGGATCTGAGAGAACCCGCGAGATATTTGGCATGCTAAATATCTGGACCTGTTGGTGATTCAAATCATGCCGTGTGAATGTGATCTGACTGAAAATAACATCAGCGATTACCAACAGCCAATGAGAGAGCAGCATCCACATCCACTAGTATGGGTATCTGCAGGCCAGCGGAAGGTTAAAACCCCTCGTTTCCAGTTTATTTGGACCCAAGAAATAAAGGAAAAACTAGTGAAATAGCAGAATCACAACCAGGTCGAAACAGAAAAAAGTTGAAGAGAAATCGCTAATTCCCTTAAAAACCCATGTGAGCAAATTAAGTACATTTTCTACATCAATAAAGGCTTCTTTCCCATTATGTAGTTAATGGCAAAAGATATATTACGTGACCTTGTGTTGTTTCCATGTCACTTCTCGCGTGTGTTTGGTTGTGAGATGTAGTTTGAACAAAGTTGTCGGCGATTCTTCCTATTTCAAAGTCATGCAGTGTGAAACCCCCTGTCGCCGATCCATCTTGCAGTGTAAACAAAGCAGCGACGAAACGCTACCCCAGATAGTCATGCAATATGGAAACAACTGTGACACGACTACTTTAATAATCATGCAGTCTGAACTCAGCATAAGGTCAGAAGTTCCATCGTTATAATTATTAAATATAAGAGACAGAAAAACATAGCTACTGGTTAGTTTAAGATATACCATAAAACACCCTATAGGCTAGGGGTCTTTTTTCCCATTTCCCTTTGAAATTTAAAGGTGTTTCATAAAATAGTAAAGTATTTTTAATTTAATAAGTGATATTTCTTTGCTGTGGCCTCCTTGATGTTTCAATAACACATAATAACCTTTAAACAACCATTAGAAACACAGCAGCCAGTAACTTTGTTGTTGAGACAGAAAAACATAGCTACTGGTTAGTTTAAGATATACCATAAAACACCTTGGGCGACACGGGGGCACAGTAGGTAGTGCTGTCGCCTCACAGCAAGAAGGTCGCTGGTTCGAGCCTCGGCTGGGCCAGTTGGCATTTCTCTGTGGAGTTTGCATGTTCTCTCCGTGGTCGTGTGGGTTTCCTCCGAGTGCTTCGATATCCCCCACAGTCCAAAGATATGCGGTACAGGTGCACTACAGGTGAATTGGGTAAGCTAAATTGTCCGTAGTGTATGGGTGTATGGATGTTTCCCAGAGATGGGTTGCGGCAGGAAGGGCATCCGCTGCGTAAAACAAATGCTGGATAAGTTGGCGGTTCATTCTGCTGTGGCGACCCTATATTAATAAAGGGACTAAGACAAAAAGAAAATGAATGAATGAATGAATGAATAAAACACCTTATAGGCTAGGGGTCTTTTTTCCCCATTTCCCTTTGAAATTTAAAGGTGTTTTATAAAATAATAAAGTATTATAATTTAATAAGTGACATTTTTTTGCTGTATCCTCCTGGATATTTTATTAACACATAATAACCTTTACACCACATTAAAAACACAGCAGCCAGTAACTTTCAGTTGTTGAGTTTTTGTCACATTTAACAGGTGTTTGTGCATGAAACGTGCACGTTTAGATGCATGTATGAGTGTGTGAGAGACATGTAAACATGTACCTAAAAACACCAAAATTTCTAATTTTCAATAGAAACCTCACTTCTTTAAGGGATAGTTTACTCAAAACTCAGAAAATTCTGTTGTCATTTACTCACCCTTTACTTGTTCCATACCTGTTTTAGTTTCTTTCTTCTGTTAAACACAAAAGAAGATGTTTTGAAGAAATCTAGAAACCTGTAAAACATATATATTTTAACTTTCTTCAAAATATCTTCTTTTGTGTTCAACAAAATAAAGAAACTCATAAATGTTTGGAACCACTTGAGTAAATAGTGAATACATTTTCATTTTTGGGTTAAACTATCCCTTTAGCATCATTAATCATATTTACTAGAAGTTGTTTTTCAAAGTTCAAACATGCAATCCCGTTTTTCACTCTCCTTCATGAAGTCAAGCCAAGCCAAACTAAACCCAAATACAAAAACCCAACCCAAAACCAAACCAAATAAAAATATAGTGACAGCGAATACTTTATTAAAAAAAAAAAAAACATCCAAGTAAAAGGATCACAATTCAATTCTACAAAACGAAAGTACTGTAACAAAAGTATTTGTGATGAGTTACTTTTATTTCATCACTGGATCTCTTTGTGAACATTTCTCGATGTGAGCGACAGAATTATCTCAGATTTTGTTCAAAATGCTCTCATTTGTGTTTCAAAGATGATCAAAAGTCTTACTGGTTGGGGGCAACGTAAGGCTGAGTAAATTACATCAATTTGAGTTGACTTGTATTCTCTTTCAGGTCACTGTGGAAAAACGTTTGCCATCTTGAGGCGGTTTTTGAGCAGTCACGTGCCCAGAACTGACTGGCTGTTGATTGTGGATGATGATACTCTAATCAGGTAAGGCTTGTTGTGTGCACGCAAGCCACGTACATAAAATTGGTGGCGTTTAGACCAATTTAAGCTTTGGTGTGAGGCATAATGAGTGTGTTTCTCACAGCTTGCCCAGACTGCAGGCCATGCTGAGCTGCTATGAGCCCAGTGAGCCGCTGTGTCTGGGAGAGCGTTATGGCTATGGACTGGGTCAGGGAGGATACAGCTACATCACTGGTGGTGGAGGGTGAGTGGAAGGATTCAAAAGCATACTGCTTCTTGGACATTTATTTGACAGCATATTTAAAATCTGTGTGAACAAGACATTTCTACCAACTTTTCTTCTGCATTGTGACATATTTCCATTTTAAATGGGGTATTGAATGGAGGGCTGAGCTGCTTCCAGTCATCACTCACCAGCAAACTAAAAGTTGATTAAGTGTATAAGCATATTCTTTCCAAGCTGTCAAATAGTCTACAATAACGTTTCTGCATATCAGCTACCACTTTGTTTTTATTTTACACTGCTAGATATTTTACTCACTATGTAGGATTAGTCGTCTTGTGAAATTTTCATTCATTCATTCATTCATTTTCCTTTCGGCTTAGTTCCTTTATTAATCTGGGGTCGCCACAGCAGAATGAACCGCCAATCCAGCATATGTTTTACCCAGCGGATGCCCTTCCATCTGCAACCCATCTCTGGGAAGCATACATACATACTCATTCACACACAGACAGTACACTACGGACAATTTAGCTCACCCAATTCACCTGTACCACAAGTCTTTGGACTTGTGGGGGAAACCGGAGCACCCAGAGGAAACCCACGCAATCACGGGGAGAACATGCAAACTCCACACAAAAATGCCAACTGACCCAATCGAACCAGCAACCTTCTTGCTGTGAGGCGATCGTGTTACCCACTACGCCACTGTGGCGCGTGTGAAATTTTCATTCTTTTTCAAATTTTTCCCAGGTGATGTTTAACAGAGCCAGACATTTTCCAAAGTATTTCCATTTTCTTTAATCTGAAGATAGTTGTAAGTCTATCTGGAATAAAATAAAAGCAGTTTTTAATTTTCTATAAAAAATAAAATATTATGTTTGCTGTGCTTGTTTGCTCTGTTTTTTTCTTTACTTTTTATCCTTTTTTATTTCTTTAATACATTTAAAACAGTGGTATGTCATAATGACTATTAGATTGTTTTATTGAATACCATAATAAAAAACATTCAAATTTAATTTTAGGGCCAATTTTCTTAGCCCTCTTATGATTTTTTTTTTCTTTTTTTTCAATTTGCTACTAAACACACTACTAATTAGTTAACCTAATTAACCTAGTTAAGACTTTTAATTGAATATAGTATCTTGGAAAATAACTAGTCAAATATTGTCATCATAGCAAAACTAATGAAGTTAGCTAAGAGAAATTAGTTATTAAAACTACACTTAAAATTTTTGGAAAATAACTAGTAAAATATTATTGTCATCATAGCAAAACTAAATGTAGTTAGCTAATAGAAAATACTGTAGTTATTAAAACTTGACTTAAATGTGTTAAAAAGAATCACCTCTCAAAATATGTTTAAAATAATTCAAATTTGACAGGATGGCTAATAATTTTGCCTTCAACTGTAAGCGAGTGCTAGTACTGTACATTTTTTTTACAAACTTTACAATATTACTATTTATAGAATTTCTAGACAGAAAAATGGTATAGAATTTTAAGATAAAGTTGTACAGCTTAAAATCAATTTACCAGTTCTGGTACATTTAAGTAAAAAAAAATTTTTATCTGTATACTGATGACATTTCATCCCAAATAAAAAAATAAATGCTATAATTTAGGGCGTTTTACTAACTGCTTTTATCATTTAAAAGGATGTACAATTATCTTCAGCACCTTATATAATCTTAACATTCAATTTATTGTATCAGCATCCTCAGTTTGAGAGTCAAAATAGGAGCATTTAAGTCAAAAAAGCTTCTGAATCACAGGTTTCAGTTCTTACATCTTGCTGTTCCTTTTACATCACTACTATGGACAACACTTACTATGAATAATGGTACAAACAGTTAAAACCTACAACCACTGACGACCTTATATCTCACATTGGTGACGACAAAGTGTGAGCAAACCACAATTGAAAACCTGAGCTTTCTAATTCGGAAGATAAGTGCCCACACGCTGTGCAATTAGCAAGTGTATTTTGGAAACAACAGATGAGTTTACCGTAATTGAGTGTGTGTGTGTGTGTGTGTGTGATTCATTTACGTTCACAAACCTTGCAATGACACATCAACATTCAAACAACGGTGTGCAATACCAGTATCCGATTGGTTGTACAAAGTTGCAAATTTTTGTCTTTAAAACTGAACACAATAAATAAATGTCAGGCCATCTCAAACATTTAAACACGGACAAGCAATCACTGTTAGATGCTAGATTTAATTATTTTGCGTCTTGGGGGTGGACAGAATCATACATAAATGGTGTATGGTATAAATGGGCTGTCATGTATTGTTCAGCGGCCTCCTGGGAAAACTGCTGGTGCTCCTGATCACCAGTGTTTTTGATTGTCCTGCAGTGGTTTATGTAATGTTTGTGCTTTTGTGTATTTGCAGGATGGTATTTAGTCGAGAGGCCGTGGTCCAGCTGTTGTCCAGCGGCTGTAACTGCTACAGTAATGATGCTCCAGATGATATGGTGTTGGGCATGTGTCTCAATTCTCTCAGAGTTCCTGTCACACACAGTCCACTCTTCCACCAGGTAAACACACACACTCACATGCAGTATAATTAGTATAAATAACATATTTATTGCAAACAAACAAACAAACAAAAAAGATAAATACATGAATAAAATGAAAATTCACTACTTTTATTAATTTTTTTAATTATATTTATTATCTGTTTTTGTCCTGTCTATGTAATTCTGTTGTGCTCTAGAAGCTCTGTCACGAAAACAAAATCCTAGTATGTGTGAACATACATGGGAATAAAGCTCTTTCTGATTCTGATTAATTGTCTTATTTTAAAATTTACCTGAGCTCTCAGAATGTTTCTAAAAATGATGTACAATACTGTAAAAGTACAATAATTGTTGCCTTCTATCGAATTACGGTTGAAACAAAGAAGAAATTTATTGTTTCACTTTAAATATTTATAGTTTTATTTTCTGATTTGCCTAAATTCTTCGGAGTGTTGCAGCATTTTCTGTAGTAATGTAACTAGATCTATATATTCATTAATTTTCTTTTCTGCTTAGTCCCTTTATTTATCTGGGGTCGCCACAGTGGAATGAACCGCCAACTTATCCAGCATATGTTTTACACAGCGGATGACCTTCCAGCTGCAACCCATCTCTGGGAAACACCCACACACACTCATTCACACACATACACTACGGACAATTGAGCTTACTCAATTCACCTATACCACATGTTCTTTCGAAATGCCAACTGACCCAGAAATGCCAACTGACCCAGCCGAGGCTCGAACCAGTGACCTTCTTGCTGTGAGGCAATCGTTCTACCCACTGTGCCACCATGGCGCCCCTAAATTTATATATTTCACAAATAAATGTTTTTCGTACACATGCAAGGTTGCCTTGCTGTAGTTACTGCTGAAATAAATATTAATCATTCATTTATAATTAATAAATAATAATATTAATGATGATAATATTTTTTTTCAGACTTATCACAAATATCAAAATATTTTCAACATTTTACACAGCAGTGTAATTAAATGGTATAAACTGTCCATTTACTAGAAATTAATGCTTTACTAACTTACCTTATTAATAACAATTTGCTTACTATTTAACCAGTTTTATTTGTTGAAGTTTTGTCTGATTTTCAATTCGTCACCCCAGTTTTGGTGTTGACACTTAATGATATACATATATGTACATTATATATACACTACCGGTCAAAGATTTGGGGTCAAATTTCTTTGTTTAAAGAAACTTATTCTGTTCATCAAGGCGGCATTTATTAAATTTAAGAAAATTAGTTAAATTGTTAAGTATTTATTATTACCCCAGTCATTATTGCTTTTATTTATATTTTCAGTAATATAATAACAACAATAATAACATTCATTAATATTCAAGTGATTTATGAAAGATCATGTGACTCTGAAGACTGGAGTAATGAAGCTGAAAATTCATGTCTAAAATCACTGGATTTAAATGGTTCAATGAACCGTTTTTTATAGTACAATTTAACAATTTTCACTGTATTTTTGATTAAATAAATACAGCCTTGGTGAGCAGAAGAAGCTTATTTTAAAACATTTCTGACCCCCAACTTTTGACCGGTAGTATAGTTTGTCAATATACGTTCAGGTTATTGACAATATATTAAAAATGTATTGAAAAATGCCCCACCTGTGGAATGAGCACAGTTAGGGGGTTTAATCATTTTGCCACAAAAGTATACAGAGGTACAAAGCACGTACTGTCCAACAGACACACAAAAAACCCTTCAGAATGTGAAGATTGTCAGCACATAGTGTTTTCTTGGCTTTTTTTTTGGCCAATAATCAAAAGGGACAAAATGTGTAGCCAGCACGCTAGGTGTCCCAACACCTGAATCATTTTTTTTTTTTTTTTTACGGTCTGCACTACATGTCTTTTGGAACTTTTAAACTCCACCTGTTTGTAACCACTGACTTTAAACGAAACCAAATGTTCTAATCCCGTTAACACAACCGTCTATATGCCCTCTAATTAAAAGTGCTGATCTTTGAATGAAGCCTGTTCATGTTCATTATGAGTTTTTCCAGACAAGAAGTAATTGCTTGTAATAATGCCTGTTCTGTCATTTCTAAATTCATCTTCATCACTGACCTGGAAGAATTAATTACCCAACAATTGATCCTAAGAGAGGTCTCAAGAGGGTTGGCAGGTTTTCACAACAAAACTAGCTAAATGGTCTAACAAAACTTGCCCAGTATCGAAACACAAAATATCCCACCACCCATTTGTAAAATAGATAATTTGCATCATGCATAATTTGCAGTTTCTTCTTAGAAAATAAGAATACATTTTAGAAATTATAAAAATATCATTTTTTAATAAATATGTAGTTATATATAATTTATTATTATTCATATTATCATTTAAGAAATACCTTTAACCTAAATACCCATTATGCCCTTTTTTACAAGATGTAGCATAAGTTTCTGATCTTCCTACAGTTTGTATATGTGACATTTAAGCTCAAAATACCGCACATTTATTTTTCTGTATAACTCTTTGAAGCTGCCTCTTTTAGGCTTTCATCCAAATTGTGCCATTTTGGTGACTGTCACTTTAAATTCAAATGAGATTGTGCTCTTTATAAAAGAGGGCGTGGCTGCAAACACCTGAGCTTCAAAACAGGACTTACGTTTTCACTGTGAAAACTGCACGTCAAAAGAAACGGCTCTGAAAGAGGCAGTCTATGGAGACTCTGGTGTTCATTTGTGCATTATGAAACTGATGCACAAATTAACCCTCCCGTTTTTTGTGGCTTCAGTCATTGTTGGGGTTCTCTTTTAAATCTGGAAACGTTAGCAACTTATGTCAAAATATCTATCGTTATCATTCAATATGGAAAATAATTAACAAGATTGCATTTTTGCCATATCACCCAGCCCTATTCTGCAGACTTTTTGCATCACGTGTGATTCATAAAGAATAGAATGAATACATTTTAACCATTAGAGGCTGGCTATATTCACACACTGTTGCTTGCCACATCCTCTTATAAAAGTGATTTTTGCATTATACAGTAGGTCTCTTTTAAATTGACAGCATAGCTTCATCAACCTAGTACAGTTTTTTTTTATCATGGATGAACTCTTTATTTGGTAGAGTAAAATATTCACACAATCATACAGTAGATATTCATTCATTCATTCATTTTCTTTTCGACTTAGTCCCTTTATTAATCAGAGGGTCGCCACAGCGGAATGAACTGCCAATTATCCAGCATATGTTTCACACTGCAGATGCCCTTCCAGCTGCAACTCATCTCTGGGAAACACCCACACACACTCATTCACACACATACACTACGGACAATTGAGCTTACTCAATTCACCTATACCACATGTTCTTTGGAAATGCCAACTGACCCAGAAATGCCAACTGACCCAGCCGAGGCTCGAACCAGCGACCTTCTTGCTGTGAGGCAATCGTGCTACCCACTGTGCCACTGTGGCGCCCCTAAATCTATATATTTTACAAATAAATGTTTTTCGTACGCATGCAAGGTTGCCTCGCTGTAGTTACTGCTAAAATAAATATTAATCATTCATTTATAATTAATAAATAATAATATTAATGATTATTTTCCCAGAGATGGGTTGTGGCTGGAAGGGCACCCGCTGCGTAAAACAAATGCCGGATAAGTTGGCGGTTCATTCCGCTGTGGCGACCCCGGATTAATAAAGGGACTAAGCCGAAAAGTAAATGAATGAATGAATTAATGATGATAATAAATTTTTTTTCAGACTTACCACAAATATCAAAATATTTTCAACACCCATACACTATTGCATTCATATCCACACATACACAACAGCCAATTTAGTTTAATCAATTCACCTACTGTATACCACCTGTCTTTGGACTTTGGGCGAAACTGAAGCACCCAGAGGAAACCCACACGAACAGATGGGGCTCAAACCAGCGACCTTCTTGCTGGGAGGCAACAGCCCTACCCACTGTGCCACTGTATTCTATAAATATATTTCATAAAATGTCAAAACGTTAGCACATGGAATAAAAAAAACAGCTTGCTGCAAGTGGTTAAAAGTAGCTCAGTTCTGTGGGAAAACCACACATTTGGCAACCCCTGGTTTCAAGTACTGGCATAAGTCACCCAATCACCAGTGTAACCAAACACAAGTGCTACTGCTTTTATGAGAGACATTTGGGTTCAATCTGTCTTGGGTTCAGAGTAATGTGCCAAATAATAGGACGTTAGTGACTGTAGTAGTTTCATCTGGTCACTTTTTTTGTGTTCTCTCTCAGGCTCGTCCAGAGGATTACGCAAGGGACTTTTTATCCCACCAAACCCCGATTTCCTTCCACAAACACTGGAATATAGACCCTATAGCTGTGTTTAACAAGTGGCTGAAGAACGACAAACACACAGAAGGACTACAGAAAAACACTAAGGAGGAATTATAGTCTCTGTGCTCAAATGTTTGTCTGGTCTGGTGCGTGAACGTGTCATTGTGTGTCTCTCTTTGTCACATATATGTTTTCTATCTCGTGAATCTTGCACAGGCATGGATGAGAGGTGCCTTCTGGTCTGTATGAATGTCTTTAAAATGTGTTTCGTTTGTTTTTGTTTTTTGTTTTGGATGGGGAGGTGCATGTTGGAAAACTGAAATATTTATATCCCACGGTTATCGCAACCTGTGCGAGGTTATTTGTACTGTAGGTTGTTTTTAAACGTTTTGTTTTCTAAAAGATTTGTGTGGAATTATTCTATGAAATTTAAGATAAACTTCGAATCCCGTTGCCTTAAATCTGCTTCGCTGTGTCTTGATTTCAGTTATAAACGAAAAACGACTGCCTCATGATTAAACATACTGTTATGAAACAAGCCTATTTTATCCTCACATACAGTAGAGCCTGAAATGGGAAGAAAATACTTCAAATGAATGAGCGGGAGGAACACTGTTATCTGGAAGTTCATAATGTTGTTTCTTAGCTGTTAAGGAGTTAATGGCATATGAATATTTTGTCATCGTTTACTCACCCTTCACTTGTTACAAACCTGTTTGGTTTTCTTTCATTTGTTAAAGACTAAAAAAAATATTTTGAAGAAAGCTGGAACCTTGTAACTATTTACCTCCATAGTATTGGTTTTTCCTACTATGAAAGTCAGTGGTTGCAGGTTTTCAGCTTTCTTTAAACTATCTTCTTTAGTGTTTAAAAGAAGAAAGAATGTTATAAGGGTTTGGAATCACTTTAGGGTGAGTAAACTGTGAGTAAATTTTGATGGCGTGCTGGTTAGTGCGTTGACACATGCACACGCTCACGGTGACATAAATTTGATTCCCGCCTTGAGGTCATATGCCAATCCTTCATCTCTCTCTGCTCCCCATGCTTTCCTGTCAATACTCTCTACTGTCCTATCCATTAAAGCTGAAAACCCCAATAATTATATATATATATATATATATATATAAAAAAAATCATGATGTAGATATTCAAACATATTTACATGGTAATGTAAATTAAGCTATTCAAATTAGATTATTTACTTAGATGAAACTGTACATTTAAGGTTCACATGTGGCATTTATATGCCCGTAATAATGACTGAATCCAAACAGCTTCCCAAACACACTATTTACATGGTCAGACAGGTTGTAAAGCCTCAAATCAACTTCCATTTAGTCCATTCAAACTGTCAATACACATGCAATAAAATAAAATGGCTTCAAATGTTTGCTCTTGCAAAAAAAAAGAATTAACAAATAAAACTTTTGGTGGAAATTCTAGTTATAATATTTTTTCATGAATGCTAATACACAACGCGGCATTCCAATCAGTGAAACTGCTAAGTATAAATGTAAACTATGCAAAGGGGCGTTGATTAAAATGAATAATTCAGTTTACATTTTGTTTACGATGAATAAAACATAGCAGGGATAAATATCCTGTCCTGGTTTGTCTGCTCAGCATTTTATCTGAGCTGTGCATTCCTCAAAAAGATTTGAAATTTAAATCCACCCATGGACGTGACTTTGCACAACCATGTAAAATAATCAGTGTGTTACCGTTTGCTTCAAAAACTAGTGACCTTAATAAAACAAATGTAGAGTTCTGTGTCTGGAACCCCGACTGCATGGATTGATGGAAATTTGGATGAATGAGTGGTGAAATGGATAGCTGGATATAATGATGGATGGATGGATGGATGGATGGACATTAGAAAAGGTGGATGAATACACAGAGAGAATGATAGATGAACAATCTGTGGACATGCACAGAAAAATGTATGGTCAGATTGAAAGCAAGCAAGCTGGACAAACAGACGGACAGAAGATTTGATGAAGGGATGGATGGATGGAAGAAAAGATGGATAAAAATAAGAAACAGAAACATGTAAAGAAACAAACTGGAGGATGAATGGGCAGATAGACAGATGCAAGTATGGAGGTACATGCAGGTTGAAGAATGGATGAACAGAAGGAATAACAAGCAGACAGAGAGGCAAAGATGGATAAAATGGTAGCTGAATGGATATAAAAAACGATGATAGATAGATAGATAGATAGATAGATAGATAGATAGATAGATAGATAGATAGATGGATGGATGGATGGATGGATGGATGGATGGATGGATGGATGGATGGATGGATGGATGGATGGATGGATGGATGGATGGATGGATGGATGGATGGAAGGAATGATGGATTGATGGATGGTGACGGGAAACGTTGTCTAAGACGTAAGACTAGACTATAAGCGGTTTCAACCGGTCACAGGTCACATAGCAACCACTCAAGATAAGACTGACGCACGGAATATCTCTCTCTCTCTCTCTCTCTCTCTCTCTCTCTCTCTCTCTCTCTCTCTCTCTCTCTCTCTCTCTCTCTCTCTCTCGACAAACTTTTGTGTCAGGCTTTCACCTGTATCTCTGTAACTGACTCTACAGGGAGATACAGACGTTTTTGCTGCTATTGAACTGCACGTGAACCTCTTCTTTGCGTGTAAATTCGCACTAAACCGCGCACTCGTTTATTATCCTACTATTACCGCAGTGAGCACATTTAATTGTCCTGACGGACACCAGGATTTTAGGAGCCGTGTTTTGATAAAGTGTAATTGGACTCGAGTGGGCATGACTGGCACAACGCCACAATGAGCTCGCTTCAGTCTGCTGCTACCGTGGATGCACTGGAGTTGTGTTTGATATGGATACTTTTCACTACATCTATAACAACAGCCAAAGGTAAGAAATAATTTTTTCTGTTTTGCAGAGTTGGGTTATTAAAAAAACTGTTGTTGCAAGCTGTTGCTTGGTTGGTTTATCAAATATTACCGTTTTACTTTATTCACTAACTAAATCTTATATTGAATCTTACATTAGCATAACGCTCAAGCATAACTTTAGGATCAATAAATGCAAACATTCTTGATATAAAAAAATAAACTAAGGTCAACATGTTTAGTTATTGTAAGAAATATAACTATTTACTGCCTTAACTTTTCATATTAAATACTGCATGGCCATATTTCATATATCTCGAATCATATATTTGGCTGTTCTTAATCTCTTGAACAATTTTATATAAAACATTAACTTTACAGAAAACATTAATTCTTCAAATTAAGTCAAATTCGTGTTGCATTTGTTCATTGTACTTTCTATTTCGTTACTTTAGTTGTCATTGCTAAAGTGTCTGGTCGGTCCTTGGGAAGAAATGAGAATGAATTGTAAATTCTATATACGATAAAACTGATTTGAGTGCAGTGAATAAAATGTGTTTCTTGCGAATAGTCTTTACCAGAAAATGATATGAAGTAAAGTATCACAGCCCATGGGTTTGTTGGGATTTTGGGATGCAAAATCACTGTACTCTTTAACACTGCTCTTGGCAATATTGCTGTGAAGTGCTCCTGCTATCCTCTTAAAAAACTATTTCAAATTGATTTTCAAAATATATGATATTGATAAAAGGCAATAAAAAAAGCACCAAATTGGACACTAATATAACCTGCTAAGAACTGTTCCCTTAAAGGTTTTGAGCAGGTAACCCAAAAAGGTTCTTTTTAGCAACCTTCATTTTAAAAAGCTCATTTTGACTGACACGGGAATAAGAGATATTTGCATTTCTCAGCTCTCGTATGTAGATTCCTGCCTAATGTTCTCTGAAGCATGAGCCACTGTGCGGATGAGTAAGAGTCTGTCATCTAAAGCTCAAAGGAAATTTGTTTGTGACTGTCTGCTGCTGGTCCATGTGGAAAGTGTTTAGAAGTATACTTGTAGATTACATTGTCTGTTACTAAACAAAGGCTTAGATCATTTCATAATTGTCACAGAGTACTTGTGATTAATGTTTTTTCAGATATGGAAATAGTCAGAGGGAACACAATAATTTTGGGCAGAATAAAGAAAGACTCTTTTATAGCTGAATTTACAGGAAACCACACTGTCATCTTGATGACCAAATTTCATATTACTTTAAATATACATTCCCTCTTTATATTATTTGGCCTTAACTAATATGTACTTGCACTGAAATTAATCATTTGTTACAATGCACCTATTAGGTAAATACTTGTTTTATATTGTACTTATGATTGATTCAAAATTACATCTGTAATTAATTTCTGTAATTACATTTTTTTAAATTACACTGTTGGCCATCACTCACACCTTAATCCACCCTTAAACCTACCCATACCACCAAACCTGTCCCTTACCCTTCCTGAATCCCACATCAAGAGCACGAGAAGTGTTCTGCAATACATTATGAACACAGTAAGTACCTTGTATTTATTTTTTGATGCAAGTACGTGTCGATAAGGCCACCTAACATAAAGGGGACCAAATGTTCTTCTAGTGCTGTTTCATTTACACACTTTTATCTTATAGAGATACATTTTTAGATCTTTATTTTGAATCAGTTGTTTTGCACGGTTTGGAAGAGTCCGCCCAGATGTAAAGAATGTTCTGAAAATGGAATGTCTTGTTTCTCTCTGTGATCAAACAACAAAACAATATTGACTTGCAGACCTCACTCTCCCAGAGGTGATGTTGATTCAACAACGAGTGAAAATAGGCAGGCACCGAGCCTGTGGCTGTTCTGTATGCAACCATCACTGTCATTTCGAATCATTTGTAGAGGTTTGATTGTGCATAATGGAAGACTTATAATAGTACTCATTTCACTAAGACGGAAGAAGCTAAACTTCTCTTCTCTACTCATCCTACAATCTGTCCTCTCAACCATTCGCTCATACAGTACATTCTGCAAACCATTACTCCCATTCACACACCACAACATTTTTAACAAAACATTCAAGCAAGCTCAGGTTACTCCACCGCTCAAGAAATCTTCACTAAACTCTTCACTGGTAATAAGCTACTGATCCTTTTGTAACCAAAACTCGTAAACAAGTCATTTTCACCCAAGTATCGTCATTTCTTGCACAGAGGAACAAGCAGTAAATCAACAGAGACTGCATTACTGTCAGTCACTGAAGCCCTTTGTATTGCAAAAGCTAATTCCAGAACATCTGATTTGATTTTGCTGGATTTGTCTGGCACCTTTGAATCAGAGTCCCTTCTGGCCAATGGTTTTCAGGGTTGCCTTTTTTTCATCATCAGTTTTAAGGCCCTTCTTGTTGTACAATTATCACATTACTGGGAAACATCGTTCAGATATGATTTCTCATACCATTGTTACTGTAAACTGGTAATAGCCTCTTGCATGCAAGCCTGTACTGCTCTTTTGTGGGCTCACTTAGCACTTGTCTAAGTGCCCCTAGAGGTCTGTGAGCACAGGGCACCTGAGAGTTTGCTCATTTGCAAATTGTTAGCTCCTTAGCGCTGGCCCTGCATGGGAAGCACTCACTTAGCCCCCAGAAAGCCCTCACTAGGCCCGCACTGGTACTAGCTCTTTGAAAGGGACTACAGATAATCTATGCAAATATAAAATTAATGCAAATAGAAGTAAAACCTACCCAATTATTACTTTAACCCCTGTGGAAAATATGTTTTGGTGTGCTATATTTAATTGGAGATCTCATTCTTCCTCTGAGCTCTCTCAAAACGTCAGCAAACGGCAGTTGTGTTTCTAATGTCGATTAGGAATAAGAGCTTGGGGAAACCTGCAAAAGGATTGGTCCATCATGGAAGTAATAAAGCTAGTGAGGGCTACTCAAATAGAGTGAGTCCATAGCAGTGAGCCATACCTGGGCTAGACCACACTGGGCCTGTTTAAATTTGGTGTAGGCTAGCCGTACCCCACCATGCCAGTAAAAAGCCAGCATGAACCCTGCAGGATCATGCTTGCAGAGACAGCTCTTTTCAAAGTTTTAACCAGATGATCCAATGATAGTTTTTTAGACTGTCTAAAAGACATCTTGGCATAATTGGTCCTCATATGCAGCTCAACCCGGCAAAGAGAGATCTCCTCATCTTCCCTGGCACGCCGGCTGTTCAACATAATCTTATCCAGCTAGCATCATTAAAAAAGTTCCCATCTACTTTGGATATGTATGGTCAGGTATTTTTATGACGGCTGACCGTTAATGCCAAACAGCATAAAGCTGTTGCTGCACAAGATAAGAAAGGTTAGGGTCTTTCTAACAGAACAGTTGACCCACTTTTGCTAAATCTCCATTATGTGCAATCAGACTGATTAAGTTAATAAATGATTCAAATTCTGCAGCATGACTGGTCTTTAATGAACCCGAGCGAGCCTGCATCACAGCACTCTTTCTCTCTCCACCGGCTACTGGCAGCTTGCATTAAGTTCAGAACATTAATGCTTGCTTTCAGGACAACCAAAGACTTGCACCCTCCTACCTCCACTTTCTATTAGCGGTCGACGTCTCCTGGTCACTACATTAGAGTTGCCTTGTGGAACAATAACAGAGAGTCCTCAAATCACTTTCCGAAGCTTTTCATTTACTGTTAGAATGATAGAATGATATTCCCTTACAACAGTGAAGATACACCTGAAAATGTGTCTACTCTGTTGCCACTTAAATGCATCCTATTAATTAATCCCTTAATCCCTCCTTATTTTAGCCTGTAGTCTATTTTTTTCAAGACAGCGATGAAGCTTTGTATTAATAGCCCTTCCAGTTATCATTTGCCTCTTGATGTATGACTTTGTTGTATTCATCATTTGCAGTCACTTTGGGATGAAGAATAAATGATGAGCAAATGTTAACACTGAAGAGCTCTGAACAATCATCTGAAGTGATTTGTTAAACGTGCTCTTGTATATTGTCTAAACAGCAGGGCAGGAGCACAGGCCTTCTGAAGACTGTCCACTCGGTCACTTTCCATGTGGCAATGTGAGCATTTGTTTGCCACAGGTTCTGCACTGCAATGGCCAGAAAGACTGTCCCAATGGAGCCGATGAGGACAACTGTGGTAAGAGCTGCTTACAAATACAAATAATCACTTATGGTTTATCAATGTTTACTAAATGTTATTGCTAATTTATATGTACATTGAAATGAAAATGACGTTTATGTACTGCATATAGTTGTCAGATAGAGATGCCACAAGGGATATGTATAAATGTGAATGGTTTTGCATGTTTCTACATAAATATGAGTCATTATATATAAACTAAATTTTTTATTTCATTTTGCTAACTAACTAACTAACTAACTAACTCACTAACAAACAAACAACTTAAGCCAGATGAAGTCATGTTTACTGGGAAATCTTGTTGGCTTGAGAAAGTCCTGTCTAAATGTGTCATACAGCTTTGTAGGCTGTAAATCTGAACTTGTAGAGAGAAGTGAGAATAAATAAATAAAAATAATCACTGAATGAGTGATTTGCCGTAGATCTAGCTTGTTATAACACAATGCCAGCATGAATTAGCATTTTTTAGCATTACAAAACATGAAATAGCTTGTTGCTAGCCCGTTCCTAGTGCTGTAGGCTACTAGCACATGGTTAATGTTGCTAAATGCTTCTTGCATAGTTAACACATTTGTTGTATGTACAAGTCTGTCTGTCTGTCTGTCTGTCTGTCTGTCTGTCTGTCTGTCTGTCTGTCTGTCTGTCTGTCTGTCTTTCTGTCTGTCTGTCTGTCTGTCTATCTATCTATCTATCTATCTATCTATCTATCTATCTATCTATCTATCTATCTATCTATCTATCTATCTATCTATCTATCTATCTATCTATCTATCTACTATATATATATCTACTGTATCTATTTATCTGTCTGTCTGTCTATCCACATAACTGCAAACTATGAATAACTTTTGTGTGTGTGTGTATGTGTGTGTTTTGTCTCATCTCCATATGTCTGTCTGCTCATCCGTCTCACTGAAGGGGATAACAGTGGCTGGGCTGACCTCTTCGACCAGACATTCAAACGGAGTAATCTTCAGGAGCTTGTCACTGACTGTGGTAAAGATACACCTATTCCCATTACTTCTTGATAGACAGTTAACGCCGTTCTAGACTATCTGAAACTTTTTGTATTAGTACAGACTGTACTTAAACTACTGCAAATGTATGGCTGAATAATGTCACTTGGAGTGCAAGTTAAGTTATAACTTTGATTTATTGTTATTTGATTAATATAATTATGATTTTAACTGTATTTTGGTTTATAATTGCACAAGATTCCAGACTTTCCTTATTTTGTGATTCATATTTTTTTATTTTTCCCTGTTTATTTCTGCTTTTGAATTGCATTATGGGACCTTGATCTTTCCTCCAACAACTTTTTAACCCTGAAAAGTTAGAACAAAATTACTTTTATTTACATTTTTACTAGTTTTTAGTGATATATTATCTGTCTTGGTGTTGTATATTATGGTACAAATATCTTATAATAAACTGCCAATACATTTTCTGTTATTTTACAGACTTATTTATCTCTATATTATGTCTTATGCATTATATTATTTCAAACAACTAAAATGTCAGTAAAAAAAAGTCACTATGTTAATTTGTAGAGTTGAATTTTCAACATCCAAAGTCGACAGAGCAGAGATCAAGGTCTTACAATGCAATTTACCGTAACTGTAAATAAACAGAAAACACAAAATACAGAAACTGTTAATTAACATATATTTTTTTACAGTCTATGTTTGGCAATTTGCATGGTCAGAGCTATAAAATCCTAATGTGTGTGTGTTTGTGTGTGCATGTTTCTCTCTCCTGTCCTGCAGAAGTGGAGCAGTACCCTGATGTGTGCCGCTGCATTAACACTGAGATCCACTGCGTGCATGTCAGCTTGAGATCCATTCCACAGGTGTCAGCGAATGTTACCTCCCTGTACGCAGACTTCAAACATGATGTCTATAAATGTAACAGTTTACGTTGATGTTGGATTTAGAATTATAAATGTTGAAGGTTTAATTAGTGTTCAATACTTTTGAACTTATAATTACTTTAAAACTTTAAAAATAAAAATAAAGTAATTGCTTTATTACTTATTATTATTACTTATTATTACTTTAAAACATGATTCTGCTATTCACTTACATTTAGAACTATTATCAACTATATATTTATCGGGTAACACTTTACAATAAGGTTGTATTAGTTAATGTTAGTTAATGCATTTATTAACACGAACAAATAGTGTAGCCAGTTCTGCATAACAGAACTATTCAAATAGCTCAAATGCTCAAATATAAAATATAAAATCTCTAAATATGACACTGTCATTCCTAAAAGAAATGTTTTAAAAGAAGACTTTATACTTATTGTATACACAATTTCCACTTAAAAAGCAATAGTCACTATGAAATAGTAATAATAAACTGTGCATTTTAAATTAAAAAACGAAGTATCTGTTGTCCTCACTGAACCTAAAACTCAAACGAAGTTCTAACATTGGTAGGATGTAGAATATTTCCAGTGTTAGTCTTCAAAGTAATATAATGTAATATTTCAAATCTATAAATAGGCATGGGCCGGTGTAAGTTTTTGCCGGTATGATAACCTTGGATAAAAATATCACAATTTCACGGTATTATGGTATTGTGTTTACTGCTCTAAAATATATAATTTTTTAAAAGTCTGAGTATAAAAACAAAACTTTTTTCCCCTTTGAACACAATATATTTAATTTTTTGAAAGATTCATAATATTTTGGAGCAGTAAACATGTTAGGCTAAATAATTACAATGAATCATTGACTTCTGCTGTCTTCATTAGTTTCAGTAACACAAATTTCTTTACAATTTAAAACGGCATCTTTGTATATTTTTTTTCTGCTGGAAATGCTGTTGTCCTAAAAAACAAACAAAAAAAATTATTAAAAAAGAATAAAATAATACCTTAGGGACGGTATTACAGAAAATTTTGGCAGTATGAAAACCTTGACTTTTTCAAACTGCGGTATATGTACCTTGAAAACGTCCCATGCCTATCTATAAATCACTGTCGGGAAAATCTGTCATATTAATCAAAACAGAATGGATACAGGAAACCCGAGGACTTGGCAACCAATCAGAAACAAGGTCATTAAATATGCAGAAAATAAATGAGCGAATGTGTTCCATAAACGAATTAATGAGCTAATGTGTCAACATTTGATGGAAGACCATTCTGGTGGTTATTGTCTGAAAAATATATTCAGGGAAACTGTAAAGTACACGGAAATATAAACCTAATGATGCACAGGAATCAGCACATTAAAGTAGGCTTTGTGTGTCAGAAAAGCAAGTGATTAAACTATACCGGTCAACATTGGAATATAAAAATACGGGATACGCCCCCAACAACCTTGTACAAATACAAGGATGAACATAGCTTCAAATGAAAGAATACATAACAAACATTAGAAAATTTTAAAAAATAAAAGGTTTAGCCTAATGAAATCACTGATCACATCTGTGTTATCGTACACATCAAAGGCTTTATTAGTCCCTTTATTAATCCGGGGTCGCCACAGCGGAATCAACCGCCAACTTATCCAGCATATTTTTACGCAGCGGATGCCCTTCCAGCCACAACCCATCCCTGGGAAACATCCACACACACACATTCACACTCATACACTATACGGACAATTTAGCCTACCCAATTCACCTATACCGCATGTCTTTGGACTGTGGGGGAAACCGGAGCACCCGGAGGAAACCCACGCAACCACGGGGAGAACATGCAAACTCCACACAGAAATGCCAACTGACCCAGCCGGGGCTCGAACCAGCGACCTTCTTGCTGTGAGGCGAACGTGCTACCCACTAGGCCACCGTGGCGCCCCAAAAGTGTGTTCATTTATTAATTTTAATTATTTAGCAATTCCTCTGCGTACCACTAGAAGTAAGCCTGCGTACAACTAATGGTACACGTACCACAGTTTGAGAACCACTGCTTTAGATTAAAGTTTGTAATGTTACTGTACGATTCTCCCCTTTTAGCTGATTGGTGTGGTTAATAACATGTGTAAAACCTCAATAAAATTCTTTATAGAAAAAAATGAATTGGAAAATACTCATGAAGGATGATACTAAAATCGATTGATGCGGCAAATATAAAAATTAAAATATATTAAATAAATAAAATAACAATAATCAAGTATTAAGAGACCCTTAGTAAGTAAAATGCTGTTTTATACATGCGTTGGTGGAAAGACAATTATTAGCATTAGAATAAAAATGCATACAACCGTTTAACTAGCTGTTTGTGTTCTTTTTTTACAGGTCATTGAAGAGCAACAAGATTCGAACACTACCTGATGAAATCTTCATCAAATATAGAAAACTGCAAAGGCTGTAAGTATGAATAAGCGTTTAACTACTGCCCCATCATTATAATTTCAGTCACGTGCACAATAGAGCCCTGCCCAGAAATGTTGGTACGCGCTGAGCTCAAGTAGACGCTTTACTAATCCACAAATCAACACGGAGGGTCATATAATGAAGCTGTCAACCTGTACAGCTATCGGCCTGTTTATGTGGTACAAAAAACAATTGGTTTCCTGCATGGAGCTGATTAACGTTTATGATCAGCTTTCTGCTGAATCCACTGAAGCTTTTATGAGGAGGCCATGGTCACCTTCATTCAAATCGAGCTCGCTGCTGCTTGTTAATCTCAGTATTGGCAGGTTTCTTTATAGCACGCCATTAAACCTTGGATTCAGCGTGTTGCTGTCTGGTGATTAATGAGCCAATTAAAGAAGTAGCAGATCTGCTTTCTAGTACAGACCGATATAGACTGGATTTAGGATAGTGCACTTACTGTACTATAGTTGTTTTGAAAAGACATCAGTATTACGAGTATTAGAGTAATTAATGTAATAGTAATGCTTGTCCTTTTCCAGGTGAACTAACAAGTAAAAACAACTGTTCATATTTAATATTTTATAATAATATTCAGTAACTTAGGTTAAGTCACAATTCACAGTATTGACAAACCATTAACTAACACCAATAAACTACTTAGTTGTTTATTAATAGTTAAGGTAGAAGTTGGGTTTAGGTTTTGGGTAGAATTAGGGATGCAAAATAAGATCATATTTTATAACTATAATGAAAAGTTAATATCTTATTAATAAGCAGGTAATGAGCCAGTAGTAAATAGCATGAATTGTCCTGAACGCTTTCTTTGCCATTCCAGATGACTTTATTAATAAGTTATTTGAGTCATTGCAGAGATGTATGGATGCAGTCCTCCAAGCTCATGGGAGTCATTCACAATTTTAATTAATTTCCATTGCACCATGACTTTTTATTCTATACTGTACATTATTTCGGTTAAGTGACAAGACTTTTGTCTAAGCAAAGTCAGACCTTACTGTCCTAATTAAAGAATTAAAAATCAAGGCATGATCATATTTTATTTTGGTAAAAGAAGTGTAATCTAGAGGCATTTGCCTTTCATATTAGCCACTTTTGATACCAAATGATCAACTAGAATTCAAGTTATTATTTGTTGTTCCTAAAACTTGGATAGGCGACAAGAGTGTAGTGTAGAATAAATTATCTCTTTTATTTGTATCTCCACTTAAATTCTCACAAGGTTGTACAGTAATGTGAAATATTTTTATGTAAAATATAAAATTACTTTTGTATTTTAATATATTTTAAAATGTCTTTCCGATGGCAAAGTTTAATTCTCAGCAGCAACTCTTTCAGAAATCATTGTAATATACTACACTAAGTTTTATTAATGCTTTTTATTTTTATGCTTATTAAAAAAATATATATTGATTGATTGATTGATTGATTGATTCATTGATTAATTAATTAATTCATTCATTCATTTTGTTTCTTTGATTAATTAAGTTTCATAAAACAGCATGTCTTGACATAAACTCTTTAAGAAACTATTTAACAGCATGTCTTGACATAAACTCTTTAAAAGATCATTATTCCTTTGAATGGAATTGTATTTAAATAAATGTTATTTAAAGCTATATAATTGAATAATAACAAACCGCAGAGATATTAAAACAAATGCCCATTTCGTTCTGCCCATTACTTCACAAAATAAAACATATACATACTGTATAGTACAATGAACCATTTCATTTGACATTTCACTGGCTTTAAATGAGCTTCAATGGAAAAGGCAGAGGCTGATTAGGCAAACAAAAGAGCTCATTCACTAATGAAAGTCATGCAGCAGGAAATAAGTAAAATATCCATAAATAGAAAACTGCTGCTCTTAATAGAAGTAATTGAACATTTTCATGAGTAAATGTTCAATGATTCTTTCAGTGCACACTAAGTTCATTTAGTTCTTTTTCCTTGTGTCCTGTGTGGAAGACTGGGAACATCACTGTGTGACGTATTCATTTGAAAAGAATTTCAAGCTGCTGTCTTGTAAATGGCACATTTGATTTACTTAAACCTTGAAACAACTTTGCGTTAAAATATAAAACAATCAGCCCTGGTATTTTTAAATTGACATGAGTATGACACAGTTTTACAAGGAGAAGGTTTCTAATAATGTTTTTATTTCAACTTCAGTGTTTGTTCCTGATGTAAATTCATGACTAATTATCAGAGGCCCTCGATTTAACAATTTAAAGCCATTAATAAATAATATGGTAACCTAGAAACAAAAACACACTGTACTGCTGTACAGTGATACTTACAGTGCAGAGGCGCAGGATGTGTGAAACAGTCCTGAGGTAACTATTTTAGCACCTCTATTATTCAAATGTTTATTCAAATATTAATATATTCTTTAATTTTAGATGCAGTACTTCAGAGATGCTTTAACTATATTCATAAATATTTATTTCCATACATTTATAAAGCTATATATCCTATATACAGTGTGTAGTCATTAAATATATTTGCAGTATATGCGTTGTCTGTGTGCTTTTCTTAACAAAAAGACAGCTCTAAACATTCTTTTGTGATAATGGCTATGAAAATATGATTTCAAGTATTAACAAACAACAGTCAAACAACTATAGCCCATCAGTTCTACTGTAAGTGTGTGAAATTCAGCCCAGTCTTACAAGGAAACAACTATTTTACATTTTGTCAGTTTAGTAGCTATTTTAGTTATACGAAAATGTACGATTTTAAAAGGGGGCGTTAGGAGGTGCCATCCTAATCTTGTACTCAGCTTGTCTGTATACAAGCATCCTCATGAAGGTGGTTACGGAATATAGAGTGTTATGAAAAGTGTCTCAAGAAAGTTCAATTTCTATTAATTGGTACAACCCTAGTTTGTACAGCAGTATGTTTTGTGTGGTTGGTTTGTGATTGGTAAGCCCACGTCAGAAACACCTCTGATTGCCCATTGAATTCTTAAGCAAAACAAAATTGAGTGTGTGTGTGTGTGTGTGATTGGATGTCAAGCAAATGTGAGCACTCAAAAAACAAATCAAAGAAATCTGATGCCATAAATTTGCACTTTTAATTCATTTTCTGATTTTACTATCCTTACACCAGCACTCAAAGATTTAGTTTAAATGCACAGGGAAGTTTTTTATCCCCTTTTGCTGAAATTGTGGGGTGGTTCTGTTCCTTTTAGTGACATTTCAGCTGCAAACTGTCATTAATGCTTTTTTCTCCTCTGTGTTTTGTCAGGTTTTTAAACCTGTTAAACAAAACTACCTCTAAAATGCTTCTTGTTTTGTTTTCTTTTAAAGGTTTCTCCAGGATAATTGCATCAACACTGTTTCCAATCAGGCTTTCAGTGGACTGTATAAGCTACAAAAACTGTAAGTTTTTTTTTTTGTAATAATAATAATAAACTTTTTTATTTTTAAATTAAGGAACAACAATGATTTTTTCTTTGAGTACGTTCTGAGAAAATCTCAGTGCACACTAATAGGTTGTAGCCTTTGCTTGAAATGTCATGCTCTAAATTCCCAACCTTTAACTAATGTATAAAAATAAATTAGCCACACCAATTGAGTAGTTTAATGGCTGTACTTTGTGTTGCAGATCTTTAAGCCAGAACTCCATCTCCTTGCTTTCCCCTGGAGTGTTCAGGGATCTTCGTAAACTCAAGTGGTTGTGAGTATAACCATCAACACATCAACAAGCTGTAAATGCTGTTCTTTTATGCTCTTGAATTTACCATCATCCAAAGTGAAGATGATTCAGGTGTTTATGCAAAGACTACAGCCGTAATGTACCGAAACGGTTCTTAAACATGATTTTTGCATATGTGCAGGTGATAATAAAAATACTTCAAATATAAATACTACTACTACTACTACTAATTATTATTATTATTATTATTATTATTATTATTATTATTATTAGTAGTAGTAGTAGTAGTAGTAGTAGTAGTAGGACACTGTAAAACATTATACAGTATGATCAGTTAGTCCTGACAGCATATGTTTTTAGGCCATTGTAACTTTTTAAACTGAATTAATTATGTTCTAACTTAAATTTTTAAGCTGAACCAAATTAACCTTATGATTTATGTTAAACAGACTTAAAACAGCTTGCGTAACTTAAAAAATCAAGGCAACCAGTATTTTTTACAGTGCATTATTATTATTATTATTATTATTATTATTATTATTACTATTATTTATTTATTTATTTATTTATTTATTTATTTATTTATTTATTTATTTATTTTATTTTTATTTTTATTTTTATTTTTATTTTTATTTTTATTTATTTTTATTTATTTATTTATTTATTTTTATTTATTTATTTTTATTATTATTATTGTCATTATTATTATTATTTATAACTTTTGTGCTGCTTACTGCTTTTTGGAAATTTTCTTTCTTTTTTTTGTCACAAGTGCAAAAGAACAGCATTAACACAGAAATCTGTTCTCACATTAAACAAATGCTTCAAGAAAGAATTGAATCCAGTGGTTGCTAGGGTAAATCAAAGCAGTTAAATTATTAAGTGGAAATTAAAGCAGTTAAATGAACGAGTCTATTTGCTTAGCAGGAGTTTTGGAAACATTTTTAGTACTGCTTTTAAAGTTTTTTTTCTTCTTCTTCTTATTTAGGATTTTAGACGACAATCCCATAACAACAATCTCAGCCGACACATTTGCTGGCCTGAGTTCCCTCTTCTTCCTGTGAGTCTTCATCCCCAGTCCTCATTAATGATGTGTTGCGCTTTCTTCTTTTAATGAATCAAATCCCATTATTAGCAAGTGTTCCTCGGGATCTGTGTTTTTCTTCAGTCTCAGGAAATATTTCTCTATAAAATATAGCATCTTAAAATGAACTGAGCCTGTGTTCTGTAGTTTTAAATGTCTGCCGACAGGTTTGGACTCACCTCATGTAATCATCTTCACAGGTCAATGGTGAACACTTCTCTAGAAGCGCTTCCTTCTGCCAGACTCTGTGCCCATATGCCCTTTCTCAGCTGGCTGTGAGTATCCACTTCCCTCTTACTTACTATGCATGCCTCGACATAAAGGATTATGATTTCAGCTACATCCATTTACACTGTTAGACATTTTATTGTATTTTTGTGGTAGCTTAGTGGCAGCCGTTACGCCCGTGTGGCTCGGAGGATGAAAAGGGCTAAACATAATTATGACAACCCAATATCTTTTTAAATTCCCCTACAGTAGTGAACTGTAAAGAATGTATATGTTGTATTTTAATCTGCATTTTTGCAGTAAATAACTGTAAAATTATGGCAAAGTTTAACAATGTTGGAAGATGCTGGTAGCTCAGGTTTTGGACGTACCGTTACACTCAGAAACCTCCTGCTATTCTTTACTCATCAAAAATGTAGATCTCATAAGACTTTATAGGGATTTGAGGGTTTGAGGCTGATTAAACCACTGAGCTGCCTGTGGTGTACTAGGACCAGTTGTCAGTTCACGTGTACTTCCGTGGAAATGTGAATCTCATATTAAAACAAGAAAAGTCTAGACTGACAGTTCTGACTGATCTCTTGAACTTGTTCCTGAAATTTGTTCCAGCCGGGCTGCAAGTGTTTGACTGTGAAACTAAAGCAAGCTGAGAAACCTTCAAGAAAAGCTGGAGGGCTTGTCCCAGAAATTCATTATATTGCATAAGCCAGAGGCATGTGTGTTTTGGAAACTCTCAACACCGTAGCTTGTTTTTAAATTGCAACACAGCGAATTCCTGGTTAAGTGAATTAAGTGTTTAATGTGTCTGAACCACAAAAAAAAAGTTATTGTTATTCAAGAACATCCAGACTGTAGATTGAGTGTTAAAATGTAATATTAAAAAACAAGAGTCTTCATACTAGAGTCCAGACGGCTCACAGAATATATACAGTATGTATATTAATAAATCATATAACAGCACTGAGGATATATAAAGAAGCATTGCACACAGGTTTTTTTTTGTCATGAGACAAAGTAATTTATTTCAGAAAAAGTAGTCAATTTTTAAAAGATGTAAAGTATGAAATTCATTTAAAAGTTAATTTGAAGTGGCTTTATTATTATTTTTCAAATATTTCCCAAGTGATGTTACAGAAAAAGATTTTTTTTGCAAAATATTTTTAAATGATAGATAAAATGTATAATTAGGTTAACTAGATAAGTTAAGCTAATTTATACAAAAAGTGGTTTATAAGGGCAAATACTATTCGCGTAGCATTTATTTATTTATTTATTTATTTATTTATTTATTTATTTATTTATTTATTTATTTATTTATCTATTTTATTTTTATTATTTCAGCCAAACAAAAAAAAAATTGGACTGGGTTTTTGAAATTTGGACCTCTGGATTTTTCCAGAAGAAAAATATAATGAGAATACAGTCAGAAATGTCCTTGCTCTGTTAAACACCACTTGGAAAATATTAGATAATATATAATAAGTTATATACAGTAATATATAGTTTTGATAGTTTAATTGTCAAAATTTGAGTGAAATAAAATTATATCTTCATTCATAAACAACAAACATACGTATTCTGAAGTGTAAAATAAGAATATAATTATATATTCTTCTTCTTCATCATCATCATCATCATCATCATCATCATATTATTATTATTATTATTATTATTATTATTATTATTATTATTATTATTATTATTATTATTATTATTGTTATTGTTATTATTATTATTATTATTATTATTATTATTATTATTATTATTATTATTATTATTATTATTATTATTATTATTATTAATAATAATAATAATAATAATAATAATAAATAAGAAAATAAGATTAAGGGATCATAATAAGTTTTAATGCTTCAATTCTTGCTGGCAAATGGGTAAAATTGAATGATTGGAAGGATATGACAAAATATAAAATGCATAATTACAATTGAATAGGATGCCACCGTGGCGTAGTGAGTAGCACGTTCGCCTCACAGCAAGAAGGTCGCTGGTTATTGCCTCGGCTGGGTCAGTTGGCATTTCTGTGTGGAGTTTGCATGTTCTCCCCGTGGTTGAGTGGGTTTCCTCCGGGTTAAATTGTCCGTAGTATATGTGTGTGAATGAGAATGTATGGATGTTCCCAGAGATGGGTTGCGGCTGGAAGGGCATCCGCTGCGTAAAACAGATGCTGGATAAGTTGGCGGTTCATTCCGCTGTGGCGACCCCGGATTAATAAAGGGACTAAGCCGACAAGAAAATGAATGAATGACAATTGAATAGTATTTAACTGGGACTGTGACCCTTAAACAGATTTTTTTACTGTGTCATCACATTTTTCTTGTTGCAAATATGCCTGACACTACTGAACTATTGAACCTGTAATACATCTTGTGTACATTGATATTCCTGTGTACTTCTTTTCAATGTTATTTATTTCAGATAACGTTATATATGTTTTAAAACTCGACTCTTTAAAGATCCCAGACAGGTTTAAATGGTACCTGGAGCTTGTCCTTTTTGTTAGTGTCTCTGTTCAGTGCAAGAACAGTATGTTCTCAGTTGCTAATGCACTGCTTTTCTCTGTTTGGTGATGGTGTCCTTCATTGACAGCCAAGAGAAACAGGACGAGTTGGATTTCACTGAATTGTCGATGTGCTTTTTTTTGTCATTGACCTTCAGCTGATACGCTACCTTTTAATACATGTTTATAAGCAGCATGTGATGATATGCTTGTATTACATTTACTGAACCATGTATCATGGGCATCATTTTTATTTGCATTGTACATTTCTACGGTTTAATAAACTTTACAACTTGTTTTCTTGAAGGGATTTCGAGGGCAATGGCATCAAGACTTTGGGCTTGTCAACTTTGCTAGACTGTGAACATCTGACTGTGCTGTAAGTAACTAATGTAGAATTTCAACGGAGAACTGAACAGCAAATTATTAAAATTATAAAAAAATTATTTAACCCTTGTGTACTGTTCAAATTGACTTCCCTTTCGTTATGTTTGTGGCTGTTTTTGCCCCATTGGCTCCATAATAATCATATTTTTTGATTGGAAAGCCTTGACACCAAATAATCCTGCATTTTTGATTGTTGGTGGTTTTCTCCATTGGGAAGAAGTCAAATTTGTTATTTTTACTATTGATAATATTAATCAAATCGTGCAAACTGAGCATTTATTGGGTAAACAAAACCATCAGAAACTATCTTCTTTTCTGTCATCTAGTCTTTCAGCACTGCTTTACAAACAGATTGGGAAAAACTGCGCGTAAAAAATGTGTTCTATGTCCTCAAACAAGTGTTTATGTTTTTATATGATGTGGTAAAATAAAAAAATGGAATTTTAAGTGTAGAGCTTTATTAGAAGAATATTTTATATTTTAAACTGTAATTATTTTGCTTTGGGGAGAATCAGTGGAGATATGCCTATATATTTAACTCTTAATGATACTTTTTTCTTCTTAAAACTGATGCGGATTGTGGATAGCTATAGCCTATATTTTATTACGTGCTCTTATGTCCTGAAACACTTAATGGTTTCTTTTACTTAAGATAACTGAATAATATGCAACATCCTTAAAGAATCCTTTTTTTTTTTTGGTTCTAATGTGCTTTTTTGTTTGTTCAAAAGACTTCATTATAGGATTGCACTGTTGGAGATATATAGGAAAATACGTCTAATATTTGTCAGTGTGCTTTTCCAGAGGTTGTGACTTTAACTTTAGGATTAGTACTTATAGAAGATATCTTGTGGCCTTTTTTATTTATTTGTATTATTTTTATTCCCCCTTGCTTCATCTATTTATTTATTTATTTATTTATTTATAAATTTATTTATTTTTATTATTATTTTCCTCTTCATTTTTGATTTACTTATTGTTAATTGATTAGTTTATGTATTTGTTGTTATTATTATTATTATTATAGTTTATGATCCTCTGAAGTACATTTTGGACTATAACCCATGTCACAATATCTTTAAAAGTAGCTTGTAATTAATTATATTTTCTTAATAGCAAATTCTACATTCATACTAATGATTTTGAATAAAGCTTTTAGCTGAAACTGTGTTCCTTTCTTATTTATATAATGCAACCCAATGGCTACTGGTGCTTTTGGAGTCAAAGAAACAAAGAGAAAAAACAAACAAAGCAAAAAAACAAATGAATACCTGTGGCTTCTGATGATATATTGAGCTTTCATGAAGCAAAAACAATTAGCCGGTGCAAGAAACTGAACATTGATTACAGGATTACCGCCTGTAATTTATAGCTTCCCAAACTGTCCTGCAAAAGGACAATTTACAGTGCATCTCAGTTTTGAATCTCACTGTATGTTTACTGTAGTTGAATTTTTTCTCTGATCCAAGTGATTTAGATTTGCACTGTATGTAATAGATACTATTATTGTTGCATGTTATTTAAACCAACCTCCCTGTGTACCCTTTAGAGGTCACTTTCTCTATTTTGAGCTTTAGCTGATGACAGTTATTTTTAAAATGGTAATGATTACAGAGACAGCAATCTGTGGCAAATAACAATTCAGCACTCCCTTGATTTGGTTTATGATCTATATTCTTTTCATCGCACCTCTTTCTAGGTCACTGCGAGCCAATCTTATCAAGAGTTTGCCAGAAAACACCTTCCAATCCCTGCGCATGATGGGGGACCTGTAAGTGTCAATTAACTATTGCTGTGAACGAGTGTGTGCTTGGAAACAATGAACAAGAAGAGGATCAGCGAGTTTATTATCTGAAATGTTGTTGTTGTTGTTGTTTTTTTAGGGATCTCTCCAATAATTTGATAAAGGAACTGCCAGTCAGTATTTTCAAGGATTTACGCTCTCTGCAAAGTCTGTGAGTAATCTGATGATTTAACAATACTTACTGTATAGAGTACACTCACCAGTCACTTCATTTGCTACAGATTTCTTGTACTGGTTTGGAATGAGTTCTGGTTACTTTAGAGACAGTTTGATTGAGATCATTTAAACTTCATGACATGATGAGATTTTTTACATGTTCACTGTTTAATTTTAATAAGCCCATGCAAATAGTAGCCACGGTTTCTTGTTCTGTAAATGACAAGAGAAACCATGGTGTGCTCTTCTGTTGGTGTATCTCATCTGCTTCAAGGTTTGACTTGTTGTGTGCAATCCTTGGTTGTAACAAGTTGTTATTTCAGTTACGGCTGTCTTTCTATTAGCTAAATCCAGTCTGACCTAGTGCTGTCACATTACTGTAATTTCTAACTTTAATATGATACCTTAAAAATGACCAATACTCCGTACCACAGCTGAAAAATAGTAGTTGTTTTTATTGTTTTTAATCATGTAATATTGTAATAAAATTCCAACTCCAATTTTACTATTAGAGAAAGTGCTATTAGACAAACCTTTATAGTTTAAACATCACTGAGGAGCAGAAAACAGTATAACCAATAACAAATAAATGCAGAAGAACAAATATACAGATGAAAATAGTATTTGATATTCATTAGGTAGATCTTTCAGTACTCTATAGTATTTCATTATTGATTACGGCGGTTCATTCCGCTGTGGCAACCTCTGATTAATAAAGGCACTAAGCCGAAAAAAAATGATTGACTGATTGATTAATTGATTGATTGATTGATTGGTTCGTTTATTCATTGATTGATTGATTGATTGGTTGGTTGGTTCATTGATTGATTGAATGATTGATTGATTGATTGATTGATTGATTGATTGATTGATTGATTGGTCGATGGATCGATTGATTGATTGATTGATTGATTGATTGATTGATTG
>CAIGQQ010004837.1:14216590-14249507 GCA_903798035.1 Danio albolineatus | reverse complement strand
TTGATTGATTGATTGATTGATTGATTGATTGATTGGTTGGTTGGTTGATTGGTCGATGGATCGATGGATCGATTGATTGATGGATTGATTGATTGATTGATTGATTGATTGATTGATTGATTGATTATTGATTAGTTACTGACTGTGCTACTGACTTACCATATTTTCAATTCAGATGTGTATAAAAGATGAACAAATTTATTATTTTGTGTTATTTAGAATAGGCGTGAGTGAGAGAGATGATTATTTCATTTTGTGCTGTGTCTCGCCCTTTATCTTTAAATTGATAAAACCTGAAATACATATGGAGTTAGAAGAAGTTAGAACAAAGTGAAACTGTAGAGGCATTGTGTGCAAACTTACTATTGAAGAGAGTGTGGCAGATATCAATACTGTGAACAAAGATCATGTAATTGCATCTGTGCTCATTGCATATAGTGGATAGAATAGTGGTATTAATATTTAGCGACTTTGGACAACACTTGGTCTGACTATTTTTCTCTGATTTTTGGCATCATCAGGGCATTTTTGGCCACACAACTGCAGCTCACTAGATATTTTTTTTTTATTTTCCAAACATTTTCTGTTAACTAAAGATATGTTTGTGCATGAAAATCCCAGTAGATCTGCAGTTCCTGAAATACCTACAGCAGCCTGTTTGGCACCAACCGCTATACCATATTCCAATCACTTTTCCCAGGATCATAATTCTCAGTATGAGTGTCAGCAGTTGGTCTTGACTATTTATATAAAAAAAAGCTTCCATGTAATTGGTTGATTAGATTTGCATTAATGAGCACTCGAATAGATCTGCTTACATTAATAAAGTGGCTGGTGAGTACACTTGATATGTATGCAAACGTCTTTTTTAAGCTGATGTTGTTATCTGTAAGTACACTTGTTTACATGTCTGCTGCAATTTTTGTATTAAGTTTCACCATAAAATGCACTGCTGTGTTTCCGTATTTGTAGAAATCTGTCCCAAAACCCACTGGACCACATCCATCCCGGCCAATTTAACCATCTAATTCAGCTCCAGTCTCTGTAAGTAACTGAATTACCTGAAGTTACATGTTCGTAAATGTAATATGTTTTAGTGAGCAAACAGACAAATGTACTTTTCCAAATTAAATGAGTTTCACATGGAGTTGATTTACCGTAGGGCTTGCTTTGGGCTGTAGCGCAGATTGACAATAAACAAGCAAACAAACAAGCAAACAAACAGCAGTCTAGGCTGTGTGCCAACTTCTGGAATTCACTGAGGCTCAGGGCTTGTAGACGGTGACCGAGAATTCAGCGAAATGACCAAAGGCCCTTGATAAACAGGCATGAATTTTAAAACTTGATTATTTTGGTCTGCAGTGGCCTGGAGGGAGTGGAGATCCCAAATATCCAGACGAGCATGTTCCGGCCCATGGAAAACCTCTCCTACATGTAAATATCTCATTCTGTTTGCTGTTAGTTTGAATATGCAACTATTGCTCTAAATGTTAAGTAATATATTCATGTTTTGTTTTGTGTACTTTATAGTACTACTGTATATATTGCATAGCATGCAGATTGCCTTTAAATTTATGTGACATTATAAAAATATTTAGCCATTTGATTTAAGGTTAATGTAAATACTGCATAAAGTATCATGTACATATTTGCTCATTTTTCTTTTTTTTTTTACATAGTTTGATGTTTGTTAGTTTTTGTGCGTATTTTTGTTTTTAATTTACTTTCTATTTATGATTTTCAAAACTTTTTTAACAGAACAACACTTCTCCAACATTTAATCTCCTTACAAATATGGAACAATGATAAAACGAAATTATTAAATAAAATATTATATTATTTCCACATTTGTTCATCAAATTACACAGACAGGTTGCACTCATTATATGTTAATTAACCTATACACGTACAAATCTATATTCATTCATTCATTCATTTTGTTTTCGGCTTAGTCCCTTTATTAATCTGGGGTTGCCAGCACATGTTTTTACGCAGCGGATGCTATTCCAGCTGCAAGCGATCACTGGGAAACACCAATACACTACAGACAATTTAGCTTACCCAATTCACCTATGATGCATGTCTTTGGACTGTTGGGGAAACCAGAGCACCAGGATAAAACCCACATGAACACGGAGAGAACATGCAAACTCCACACAGAAATGCCAACTGACGAGGCTCAAACCAGCAACCTTCTTGCTGTGAGGCGATTGTGCTACTCACTGCACCATCGTGATGTGCAGATATCTATATATCTTATAATACTTTTCCACCGAAAAATATCAATCTTCATTGCAGAAATGCGCTCATTATTATTTCAAGCAAGTTTTTTCATGCATTAAATCACTTCAGTGTAAAATGTGCTATCCTTGCTCGTGCAGCTTTATTTTGCACACTAGTGTGATATCAAATTTAGTTTAATATTCATATGAATTTTCCTTTAAGATACTTCAAGAAGTTCCAGTACTGTTCTTACGCCCCGCATGTCCGGAAGTGTAAACCCAACTCAGACGGCCTGTCATCTTTTGAGGATATGCTTGCTAATGTGGTCCTTCGAGTGTCCGTGTGGGTCATGGCTTTTATCACCTGCTTTGGGAACCTCTTTGTCATCGGGATGAGGACAGTCCTGCGAGCTGAGAACAACCTGCATGCCTTCTGCATCAAGGTTTTGTGCTGTGAGTACTAGAGGTATACATTATATCAATGTCCATAATAAACTCTAAAATATAGTCCAAAGCATACATGCTAAAAATAGATTTATAGAGACAGCAGAGGGAAAATCCTGGATCTCTTTTAAGAGCTTATTTCATCTGTAAGTGCCAGACTGTTATAAAAGCAATATGACGCAAGCAGGAGCAGCTGGACCTTCTGGAAAAAAACTGGGTTTTCTAGGACGCCAGGCTCTAAAATTATAAGTGTTACTGCATTCATAATGTTCTGTCAATTATGCTGAAGCATATTACACATCACAAGTTATCTCTTGATTTTCCTTTTACCTTTAAAATCATATTGGTTTTGTCTTGGTGAAGACCTCTTCCTCCTCTTACGCTTTCGGCAATCAGATGTGCGACAGTGGCTGACAGTGTTTAGATGTGGAAGAGCACTGCTTTTCTCCAGGTCTTCCTGCTGTCTGTCCTCTTTAACCAAAGAGTCTCACTGTTGACAATCTCCTGACTGACATTCCGCTTGAAAGGCTGTCATGATCGGAAGGGAAATCTATAACCCTGTAACAATTCAATCCGCAAAGGATTCACTCTCTATTACAATCACCTTCAGTAATCAATTCTAACTCCTCCTGGAGTTTCCAGACTGCTGCCATTAATCAGCGCACCCTGTTTGGCATAGAAAAGACTTCTATTTTAGCCTGCAATGTCATGTGCTTCGGTCATGGACCTGTGCTATAACGAGTAGAAATTGATTTTTGGCCTGCTGGTGTCGTGATTTGTCTTGTTAAAATATAGCACGTTTTATGTGTGCAAGAAAATCGTAGACATTCTGGCACAAGACCAAATTGCAAATCAAGGCTTTTAGGAAGCTACTTGCTCATTATTGAGATCTGTTTCTGGCATCTAGAGAGTAATAGCGATAAACACAATTAGTGGTTAAACTAATCACAAAAACTCATAGTTTCAATCACATTTGGGCTGTAAAGCCACTGATTGGATCATTTTTCAGAAAAAAAAAAAGGATTAGACAAATATTATTGTGTCGTATACTAAGTTCACACTGCATAATTTTCAAAGTTGTCAGATCATTGTTATTTTCACACTGCAAGTTTTTATGTTGTAGCATTTAATTGTTAGAAACAATCGCTGACAACTGTCTCATAGCAGTAATGTCTAAGCAACATTAAAAACATGTTAAATAAATGTCAAAAATGCTAATCGGTTTGATGTAAAAATACATCCACAAATGATGTCCACCAAAAATAACCACACAAAAGTGTAATAATATATAAAGTTTTATTCATCTGAAAGCTTGAATTCCGAATTGTGTATCCCTACAATGCTTGTCAACGTCGTTGATTTCAAATTGACATCTAACATTGGTGTCAAAACACATCAAAAATATTTCATGGGTGTTGGTGACATTTCGGAATTTCTTTCTGATAGCATCTTTGAGAATTCACACTGTGTTTGTTGCACTGTGTTATTACTGTGAACAAGCAACTAATTTGCCTACAATATCAGACATTTGTTGACAATTTTTCAAAACCTGTTGGCGAGTAAAAATGAGAGCTAAAATTGTGTAGTGCGTGAACTTGGCTTAAGTGTGTAGCTGTCAAATTTATTACAAGAAAACTTGTGTTGATTTTAACAAAAAATAAATAAATAAATAAATATCACACTGAATAAACAAAGCATAATAATAATTATTAATAATAATTTTAATATCCACAATATAAAATGTTTGTCTTTGTTATTAAAAGCAGTCAAACACATAAAATATTTCATATATGAAGGTTAAACAGATTTTTTTTGTTTAGTTTAATTTAAAATAAGAACACCAGATATTTTTATGAAGTTTAAATTGTGTGGCAATGTCAGGTACATTCTCTGTTTTATTCAATTGTTTTTTCATTTTCCTTCGGCTTAGTCTCTATTTCAGAAGTCACCACAGTGGAATGAACCTCTAAATATTCCAGCATAAGTTTTACTGAGCGAATGCACTTCTAGCCACAACCCAGTGCTGAGAAACACCCATACACTCTCATTCACACGTTCATACACTACGCCAAGGGTCGGGAACCTTTTTTCAGCAAAGAGCCATTTTTGATTTTTTTTAATCAAATGGATTTTTTAAAGAGCCATTTAGGCTGTGTGAACATAACAAAACCTTTATTCATTTATAAACAAAACCTTTATTTCTGATTACGAACAACAAAAAAATAAACAAATATGACAAATCACAATGTATGAAAAAATCTATAGATTTTTTTTTCTTTTTGCCATCACCACTCATGACTGGTGTCTGAATTTACGTGTGTGAGGTTACCATAGAAAATGTAAGTTGCTTGCCCTTTATTGGTGTTGCGATTCAAGGTAAACCACAGAACCACATACTGTACTGTATGCGCATTGGTTGAAATTTCCTTTTATTGTAAACTGAGTTCTTATTCATTTTGCTGTAGAAAATACAATATAAAGGGAATTGTATTTGTATTTTCAATAGGAAACTGATTCTAGTGACAGCTATATATATTTTTTTACTTTAAAATATTATTGAAGAGAGACAGCTAGAGAGCCACATATGTTTGGTCAAAGAGCCACATGTGGCTCCCAAGCCATAGGTTCCCTAACCCTCTACGCAATTCATGTCTTTGGACTGTGGGGCAAACCAGAGCACCTGGAAAAAACCCATGTGAACACGCAAACTCCACATACAGTACATGGAGAACATGCAAACTCCACATAGAAATGCCAACTGGAGTCGCCAGCCAGGACTCGAATCAGTTAACTTCTGAGTCACCTTGCTGCCCTAGTGTTATTTTTGAAAAAATCTAAACCTCATGCACAAGCTCTGTCAAGGCAGAAGATGCCTATATTATTATGAACAGCCTTCAAATGGAAGAGTATATATATTTGCTCTTCGATTATTTAACTCCTACATGTATAAGATAATCTGGAAGATTAAAGCAGCAATTTGTTTAACCCCTAACCACAATGCATTTTTCGTCCATAGGTGCAGATTGCCTAATGGGGGTCTATCTGTTTTTTGTGGGGATCTTCGATGTGAAGTTTCGTGGCGAGTACAATAAGAACGCCAAGCTTTGGATGGAGAGTGTGGAGTGTCGGACCATCGGGTTTCTGGCCATGCTTTCCTCTGAGGTTTCTGTCATGCTGCTCACTTACTTGACCCTGGAGAAATCCCTGGTCATCGTTTTTCCCTTCAGCCACCTGCGGCCGAGCAAGTGCCAAACATTTACCATCCTGGCCACTATATGGCTGCTGGGCATCTCTATAGCAGCCGTGCCTCTGCTTAACGAGGAGACGTTTGGGAATTACTATGGACTCAATGGAGTATGTTTCCCACTTCACTCAGAGCGTCTGGAAAAGCCCGTCGCAAAGGGATATTCCACTGGGATTTTTCTTGGTGAGTTCTGGCAATCGTTGAAAAATATTTGACATACAGTTGAGGTAAAAAATTATCAGCCCAGCTTTGAATTTTCATTAAATTTTTTTAAAGGTGCAAGACACCCTAGAGTACTGTTTTTGACATTTTAACAGATTTGTGTGTGTTGGGCATCAGTTAAGACAACATTAGCACCTGACAGCTTTAAATGCAGGGAAAACTGGTTAATTTTGAGCATTTGTCAGCTAATTTCACCTTCCGGTTTACAATTATTTTTGGGGCTGGATCAAAATAAGTGACGAATCCTATCGTCACTAACGAATCCTAAATCACTAGCAAATCTGCTAGTGGAGTGATGACACGTCGTGGTCTCATTGTTATTTATAGCGAAGTTTTCTTATCCTATCAGAAGACGCTGCTTCTTGATTATTCATGCGAGTACGTGCAAGCACAAAGGCAAGGCAGACCTGCCAAGCTTTCAGACCCAATGACCCAATGGTGAAACCACGTCCACATACGGCAAGCAGGATTTAGCCGTTTATGAAGGGTCGTAAATGTTATGTGTTTGTTTCTATGATTCACGAGATTTGTTGCATGTGTTTCCCTGTGATGCTGATATAGTTGTATCTCTATTATATATTGTCCCACACATTTAATCTCTCAAAATCTCAGCAGAGGATCATTAAGTAACTCCACAAACAGCAGCTTTACTTATTACCAACCTGTTTGGCCTTGTCTCCGCCACACTCTACAAAATTCCATATAGTGATATTAATGAGAATTAACTGATTAAGTATTTTTTTACAAACAAATAAACACCACTTTTTTGTGTATGTGTGTTTTAGTGATAAGTGAATCTGCTGCTGTTTGAAGTCAGTTGTAGTTTTGTGTTTCTCTTCTATTTATGCTTATTAACAGCAGGTGTTCATCATCGGTGCTCAATTATGCTTAATCAATCCTTCAATTGTCTTATTAACTTCAACTCTGCTGCTGAGTAACTTTTACTAAATTTAGAGAGGGACCAAATACACTCTGAACCGAGTAAATTTTACTCAGAGGATTTTGCTGTGTATGAAAGTATACATCAATGGAAAACTTAATTAGCTTTCAGGTAATGTATAAATCCCAGTTTCAAAATCAAATCACTTATGACTAGGCCCACACGGAATCTGCATGTGCAGAATTCCGCAGATTTCAGCAGATTTTTAGAACATCATTGATTCTGTTTATTTACTGGTGTAAATGTGTGTAAATTTATATTTATTACGTTTTTATATTAGTTTCAGCAATAATATTGACTAATATGAAAATATTCTTATGATTTATTTACAATACAGTTTGTAAAGTAATATTTTCTGTCTTTAAGTAGATCATCAAAAATAGCATGCATCAACTCAATATTCAGAAAAACATCTGCCTTGATTTGTGTGCCACGTTTGTGAGTATAGCTGTTGATGACAGTTCTTTATTCATGACACCAACCGCACTGAAGAGATTTCAGCTATTTTCCAGCACATTAAACCTTACCCTCAGCGAGACACTTGAGAAACCTCTTAGTCACGCTTCTGAGATGGAAATGGTCCTGACCTGTTTTCATTATACTTAGTTCTGTTGTTCAGAGTTCTGTTTACTCTTGTAGGACTTAACCTGGTGGCCTTCCTCATCATCGTGGTTTCGTACTCCAGCATGTTTTACTCCATCTATAAGACGGGCATCAGTGCCACAGAGCTGCCGGGTCGACTGCACAGAGATGTGGCCATGGCACATCGCTTCTTCTTCATCGTGTTTTCTGATGCCCTCTGCTGGATTCCCATATTCATGGTCAAAATCCTCTCTCTGCTGGAGGTGGAGATACCAGGTTAGATCACCTTTCAAATACGTTTTAAAAATTATAGTGCTGAAATAAATAATGAATAATATTTATAAATTAATTATATTTTATATTAAAATGTATATATGCAATTATAAAAATTAACCTCATATTAATTGTTATTATTTTTAATTAAATACTTGTAAACATTTTTTCTTTTTTTTGTGAAAAAATACATATGATGCATTAATTAAAATAATATAAAGTAATATTAAATTATACACGCACTTAATATCCAAAAAATGCATTCATAATATTAACTATTAATAATTATTTACAGTTTTCAATGTAATTTATAGAACATAACATGATTTTTATTAGTCAGCAGATTTACTCCAGTTAAAGATGAAACTTTCAGAAATTTCACAAGCAATTGCATATTTACTTTAAGTGAAATGATATTTAATAATATAAACATTTTAAACACATTTTGATTAAAATAAATTAGAAAACATTTTTTATTAATATTGTGTCAAACTGATTGTGTTAAAATTATAAATATGTATATATATATAATAATAATAATTCCTTACATTTATATAGCGCTTTTCTGGGCACTCAAAGCGCTTTACACAATCGGGGGGATCTCCTCATCCACCACCAGTGTGCAGCATCCACCTGGATGACGCGACGGCAGCCAATTTGCGCCAGAACCGCACACCACACACCAGCTGATTGGTGGAGAGGAGACAGAGTGATGAAGCCAATTATGATATGGGGATGGTTAGGAGGCCATGATGGACAGAGGCCAATGGGCAGATTTGGCCAGGATGCCGGGGTTAAACCCCTACTCTTTCTCGAAGAGCATCCTGGGATTTTTAATGACCACAGAGAGTGGTCCGAGTCAGGACCTCGGTTTAACGTCTCATCCGAAAGACGGCGCTCACAGAGCAGTATAGAGTCCCCGTCACTATACTGGGGCATTAGGACCCACACAGACCGCAGGTTGGGCGCCCCCTGCTGGCCTCACTAACACCACCTCCGGCAGCAACCCAGCTTTCCCATGTGGTCTCCCATCCAGGTACTGACCGGGCACAGCCCTGCTTAGCTTCAGTGGGCGACCATGTGAGAGTTGCAGAGAGCTAGCTGCCGGCTCATATATAGTATACAACAGTAAATATATTAATTAGGATTATATTATTATCTGTTAATTTGGATATATTTTTGATAATATTTATGCATTTTCCCAGTACTGCGTTGCAGGGTGCGTATTATACATTGACGATTGAGAGGGTCAACTTTTTCAGTGGTAATACATTCTTCGGTGATTCAAATTTATGAGTATATTTAAGTTACATCTCATTAATTAATAAAATGTATGCGTTTTTAGTGTTTAGAGGGATATTTAATAACTATTTTAGAGGTTAATGCTCTAAAGCTGCAAGTTTCAGACTGTTGATTGATATTTTTCCAAGCATTGATTAGCATGATTATGCATTCACAATGGTATGAAACGTTATAGGGGGGTCAAATGTATATTTATATTATACATTTTTAATTGTTAATATATTAAAGATATAAATCAGAGATCTGAGAAAGCTATTTCTTACTATTAAAGGGCTGACCTCGCATACATTTCGTTTTGATGTCCTTCAGGAAGGATCAAGAATTAATTAGGGGAGCCAAAACCCCCCACCCCCCTGTAATTCGCACCCTGCTGGGTTGCATCTAGAAGGGCATCCGCTGTGTAAAACACACTGTATGCTAGATAAGTTGGTGGTTCATTTCGCTGTGGCGACCCCTGATGAATAATGGGACTAAGCAGAAGGAAAATGAATGAATGTTTACGTATACTGTACATAACAAATTCTTTCATAAAAGGTTTACTACACATATTTACAGGTCATTTTAAATGGAATTTAGAAGTGCCACTTTGAATAGATGTTACTGTCTTAATAAACATACAATAGTAAATACATGAAACTAAAACCAGCTTGAAATAATAACTGTGTAATACATGTTCAGATATTTTTATTAACATGAGTAAAATAATATGTTTTACTATAATATATGTGTGTATAGACATTAGATTAATCAGAACCAAAGCCAAAACTGGAACTAACATAACAAAAAACATAAGACCACAATCCAAAAATTAGTACAACCAAATAAATATTTTGGGGAAAATGTGAAATATATATTTTTTAATAAACAGGAAAAATCTAAAGAAATGGAAAAAAGGGGACATTTTGTAGTTTGTGATTTATTTTTTGCACTAACTTTTTTGAATTTAAATGTATTATCTTTCTATTCCTAAAGATGTTACATGGGCAAACTCTTATTTTAATGGATTTCACTGTGGCGACCCCGGATGAATAATAATTTATGTATACTGTACATAACAAATTCTTTCTTAAAAGGTTTACTGCACATATTTACAGGTCATTTTAAATGGAATTTAGAAGTGCCACTTTGAATAGATTTTACTTTCTTAATAAACAGTAAATCCATGAAACTAAAACCAGCTTGAAATAATAGCTGTTTAATACATATTCAGATATTAAACTTATTTTTTTTATTATTTATTAACATTAGTAAAATAATATGTTTTATTATAATATATTTGTGTATAGACATTAGATTAATCAGTACCAAAGCCAAAACTGAAACTAATATAACAAAAAACAAAAGGCCACAATCCAAAAATTAGTACAACCAAATAAACATTTTGGGGAAAATGTGAAATAATTTTGTTTAAATAAACAGGAAAAATCAAGAGAAATGGAAAAAAAGGGGAAATTTTGAAGTTTGTGATTTTTTTTTTTTTTTTGCACTAACTTGATTTGAATTGAAATGTATTATCTTTCTATTCCTAAAGATTTTACATGGGCAAACTCCTATTTTAACAGATATAACTGATTGATAAAACTGTTTTGTTCAAATGCACCAAGATATATTTTCTAAATCAACTGAAAAATTGATAAAAATATTCATTTTCAAAGGAAGATGTACTTGTTTATACTGAACATTTTATATTAAAATCACAAAAGCACACAAAACTTTACAGTTAAAATAAAAGTAAGAAATATAGAACCAGAAATGATTCCAAACTGCTGATCACACCGTGCATTGTATATTTTACTAATAAAAAACTATGTCTCTCTCAGGAACAATCACGTCTTGGGTGGTGATCTTCATCCTCCCCATCAACAGTGCCTTAAACCCCATCCTTTACACACTGACTACCAGTTTCTTCAGAGAGCAGGTGGAACATTTATGGGGCCACTGGCAGAGGCAACCAAGACTCAAACAGGGCCGCAAAAGCCTGACCAGCTCTGTCATCTACATGGACCCCTCGAGGCCTTCGTTCTACCACCGCAGCTACATCCCACACTCCTCAATCTTAGACATTGATGCCAGTTACAGATGAAGATACTGTATGCTATAATATCATGGCTATTGCATTAATCTGTAGTGGATCTACAGAGTTTCCGAAGTGCTGGAAATCCTAAACATGAAGTCCTGGTGAAGCCTTTGTGATAATAAAGAGGTAAAATCTTCACGGATGGTGGTTGGATGCCATGTTGAAGGCCTACTTTGGATGTTATGGTCGGGCGATGATGATTAAAGTGCATATGCTGATGTTGTGCTTTTACAGAACATCACAAACAGCCTTTATAAATATCTGAATCTGTTATAACCTTGCTAGATGGCAGGTTCTCAGATTATTATCTGAGGATTGCAAGGGGGTTGATGTCTTCTGAAGGAACATTCAACTTTTTTTCAATAGGCTCATACGTTTACCTATGTGTCTAGGAACTATACTATCATATTCGTGTAATAATAAAGGAACTTTGCTGCTGTACCACGGCTGAAGCAGGCGCAATAATATTATGCGTCCATGTTACCTAGTTACTTATCTGGGGACTATTTTTAGGCTCTCTGTAATATCATTGGACCTACTGCAACCATGGTATGGCAGCAAAGTTTCTTGATTATTATGCTGGAATATACAGTATAGTACAGTACAGTAATGTAAGTATAGATCCTAGCCATGTCAGCCTAGAAAATAGCAAGGTTTCATTTTCTGTAGGTCTTGGTATTTGATGTAACTATAAAAGTGACGGGGCGACGCAGTGGCGCAGTGGGTAGCGCTGTCGCCTCACAGCAAGAAGGTCGCTGGTTAGAGCCTCGGCTGGGTCAGTTGGCATTTCTGTGTTGAGTTTGCATGTTCTCCCAGCTTTTGCGTGGGTTTCCTCTGGGTGCTTCGGTTTCCCCCACAAGTCCAAAGACATGTGGTGAAGGTGAATTGGGTAAGCTAAATTGTCCGTGATGTATGCATGTGAATGAGTGTGTATGGGTGTTTCCCAGAGATGAGTTGTGGTTAAAAGGACATCCGCTGCGAAAAAAAAAAATGCTGATGTTGGTGGTTCATTCCGCTGTGGCGACCCCAGATTAATAAAGGGACGAAGCCGAAAAGAAAATGAATGAATGACAAGTGTCAAGCTTTAAATAGGAAAATTATGGAAACTTTTTTTGAGTGAGATGCTAATGGTCTAATCCGATTCAATGATTTATGCTAAGCTAAGCTAAATGTGCTCCTACCAGACCTCGAGTTTGTCTGAATATACTGTAGATAATAATGGTAAAACTCAACTAACTCTAGGTGACTTGAAAATTACCGTATTTACAAAAAACGTGGATTGTTCCGTTAAACTGCGAAAAACATCAGTGGGGACATATTTTTATTTTTTTATGTTTTACTGTATTATTTATTTTTGTTTTGTGAGAGTCAAAAATTTAAAAAATGCTAACAAAATTTAGATTTTTTTGTCTCAAACCAAAATGTGAATATGTTTTGTATACCTTTTTTGAACATTCCAGCAATTTGTATTTACAGAATGTTCTTTCTGCATTTTGAGATATTAAGTTTGAAAGTTTTTTGTATTAATAAAGGGAAAGTAAAAAAATCTCTTGCAGGTTAGTAGGGGTTTTCACAGCAGGTACAAGCAGAGTAAGCTGTTTGTTAAATTGTAAATCATCTCTGTATAAATGTGTGCATAAGTGTTGCATCTTTTGCTCCAACTTCTTATGCAAATGCTTTTTTACAGGTTTTTCTACACAGCTTTATAATACTCTTGACCTCGGAGATGATCCTGATTGGTCTACTTGTGTGCATTCAACATGCTTTGCTCACAAATAAAAAAACAAAAAACAATTCATAGTTCGATTTTGAAGATGTTTTTGTTGTCTAAATGAACAAAATTGTGCAAAACTTAAATCGTACACAACTTAAACTAAGCTTAATCTGTAAATATAATGTATGTATACTGTGTGTGTGTGTTAAAAACTTATATAAAAGAATATCTAAATAACATATTTAGAAGAAAGCTGTAATCATTGACTTTCATAGTGTGAAAAACAAATACTATGAAAGTCAATGGTTACACAGGTTTTTCATCATTTTTCAAAATATCTCCTTTTGTGTTCAACAGTTGAAAGAAACATACAAAGTTTGAAACAAAAAAAGGGGGACTAAAGAATGACAGAATTTTTATTTTTGGATGAACTATCTCTTTAATATAATTATATTTTAAAATGAAAGAAAAAGAATTAGGGCGCCACGGTGGCATTGTGGGTAGCACATTCGCTTCACAGCAAGAAAGTTGCTGGTTCGAGCCCCGGTGGGGTCAATTGGCATTTCTGTGTGGAGTTTGCATGTTCTCCCCGTGGTTGCGTGGGTTTCCTCCGGGTGCTCCGGTTTCCCCCCACAAGTCCAAAGACATAGGTGAATTGTGGTATAGGTGAATTGGGTGAGCTAAATTGTCCGTAGTGTATGAGTGTGAATGAGTGTGTATGGATGTTTTCCAGTGATGGGTTGCAGCTGGAAGGGCATCCGCTGCGTAAAACATATGCTGGATAAGTTGGCGGTTCACTCCCCTGTGGTGACCCCAGATTAATAAAGGGACTAAGCTGAAAAGAAAATGAATGAATGAAAGAAAAAGAATTAGTCAAGTAGGCACTAATTAAACTTGTCCGTCGTTACGTGATTATGTCTGTTTCTTCAACAGGACAACAAAAGTGGTCCATAAGCGGCCATATTGTATCTCATCCAGCAGAGTCAGCAGAGCAGTCCTCCTCTCCAAAACCAAATGAGCTGTCCACTGCCCGTGCTGTTGTCATGGGTGAGCTATAAAATGATCAAATTTATTTTATTTGGTGAGGATATCAGGGCTGAAATTATATAATTCAATTCACTTTAATTCAATTCATGTTTATTTATAGCACTTTTACAATGTAGATTGTGTCAAAGCAGCTTAACATAGAAGTTCTAGTGAATTGAAACTTTTTCAGTCCAGTTTTAGAGATGAAGTTCACTTTAGTTCTGTTCAGTGTAGTTAAATTTTCACTGCTTAAAGTCCAAACACTGAAGAGTAAATCCATGTTATAATAAAAATGGAACACTGATAAAATTACTTATATTTTTTCAGTAAACTATTTAAACATATGCCAAAAACATTGATTAAGATTAAAGATTTATTTAGAACGGGCGCCACGGTGGCGTAGTGAGTAGCACGTTTGCCTCACAGCAAGAAGGTCGCTGGTTCGAGCCTCGGCTGGGTCAGTTGGCATTTCTGTGTGGAGTTTGCATGTTCTCCCTGTGGTTGTGTGGGTTTTCTCCGGGTGCTCCGGTGTCCCCTACAAGTCCAAAGACATGTGGTACAGGTGGATTGGGTAGGCTAAATTGTCCATAATGTATGTGTGTGAATGAGTGTGTATGAATGTTTCCCAGAGATGGGTTGCAGCTGGAAGGGCTTCCGCTGCATAAAACAAACGCTAGATAAGTTGGCGGTTCATTCCGCTGTGGCGACCCCAAGTTAATAAAGGGAATAAGCCGACAAGAAAATGAATTAATTATTTATTTAGAACAATATGCAGATTCGTGCGAGCTTCAATTTAAAAGTTTGCCAGAACATTGGATGTAATATTGATGAAAGAATGCATAATATTGTTATTGTTTTGAAATCACAAATTCATTTGTTGTTATGGCAATTTTATATCCGCTTATTTCTCATCAACACAAAAGAGGATAGTAAACTTATTTAACTCAAATTAATATTTAATATCTATGTCTTTGTTAAGTAGCTGTGTAATAAAGCAGGATGATACATAATGTACAATCAGCCTGCCATTTTAACAAAATAAACACCTTAGGCTGTACAATTTTTGTTTTCTACACTGAACAGCTGACTTGACATTATTTACATGTTAAATGATAGAGAAGTAAAGGCAGTAATGTACACTGACTGTCAAAAGAGAAAAACCCAGCCAGAGGGCTACACGTGGGAGGGGCTTTCGGAATGGGCGGGGCCTACGCCTTGTCTCTACTTGTTTGATTGACAGTAGTAACGAGGTAGAGGCTCTGCATACCTCGAGGCAAGTGCGAGAATTCACCGCAGCCGCAGCAACTTTGGGATGGAGCAATAGTCGAAAAAAAAGTCGTCTCCTCTCAGGTACGTCTTTTCGCTTTCATTTGCCACTGACATTTGGAGCGGTTTAAACTGTCAGCTCTGTAAATCCACACTTTGTATAAAATATTCATCACTCGAACACTATCCTTCACATTTCCCGAACTACAGTCTCTAATATTGTTTGTGTCTGCGTTGAAGTCTTATACAGAAGTTTATTATGCTGTATTGTGGTCGCGGGAAGTGTTGCGCATGTGTTCATTTTGGGATAATTTCGCGCGCATCAAACACTGACGTACCTCCAATATTAGCTCGTTATTTATTGCTTTTGAGGATAACTGCCTTTATTAACATTTTAATTGGTACTCTATACTTGTAGTTTGCATATTGTAATTCACCAAACCGTTATTTAAAGGTTTATTTGACTACATTTGTTTCCTCAAAGTGTTATTAAACTAGTTTGAATTGAATTTGAATCATTTTTTTAAATGAGAAATATGAGAAGACGTTGATTCAGTCAATATACAGTACCATTTTCACTAGTTCTGGTTAAATAAATGGTTAAACATTATATACAGGCATTCTGTATGTAGGCGTTCTTTTATGTAAATGAGCCCATGCTTCTTTCTCGAAGGACTGACAGACCTTATGTAAAACTATTTTAAAAATATCTTTATTTAAAGTGCAGTTTTTCTTGTGTAAAAGCTGAAATTTATGTTTTTTATTATTTTAAGATTATAGATATGAGTATAAAAGACTGCTGATTGTGAAATATAACTAATAATGCACATTTAGCCTAGAATAATCTTCACAATCTTGAAAAATTAGCTTGTATGGAACTGCAAAGATAATAGTTAAATAAAATGATAATTCTTATAGGCGTATAGTTATTATAGTAATACTGTATATTTAAAATATGGTAAATTATAAAAATGAATTATTTTTATGATTGAAGTTTGGTGTCTGCTGTATCAAAAGCTACTCAAAATGTAGTTTTTGAGGATCACTGACAGAAAATGAAGCTAATTATTATTATTATTATTATTATTATTATTATTATTATTATTATTATTATTATTATTATGTGAAAAGACGACAAATTGACAATGCTGCACATATTAAATAAACAATTACAATTATCATGACTATCAGTTTCTTCAGAGAGCAGGTGGAACCTTTATGGGGCCACTGGCAGAGTCAACCAAGACAATTTTTTACTTATTGATCTTTTTAAACAATGTCACATTTGTTGGCATAGAATTATTACAAAAATATAATTTAACTCGTATGTTGTTGTTATAACATATTTGCCCAATGTTAATTTTATTCTGTCTTTATATGAAAGAGTCTGATGCTGAGGGACTGCCAATCTTTTTTGATAAAGTAAAATTTAATGTTTATGAGCTTCCATCCATACACATTGATTTTCCTTATTTGAAATGCTGATGAAGTGTTAATATGGATATAAATTAATATTTAAAATTTATAATAATTTTAGGTTATGATGATGACGACAGAATAATGCAGAAAGCAGTGTATGTTGAGAAACTGCAATCATGACATCAATTTTCTCATGATGATGATTAAAATACAAATGAAGCTATCAGAAACAATGTGAGTTGACCTTTTTGACATAAAGTAAGTGAAACACTTCCTTAAGCTGTCATTCAAGAGTATATTCAATCATTCTGAGAGATCATTTCTTTGAAGAACATCCTACAGAATCTTGTTTCTCAGGCAACCGTGCTGGTTTTAGAACGCTACTATAAATATATGAGTAGGTGTGCAGGAGCTTTATGATCTGGTATCATTTACATGGTCGTGTTTCTTCTTTGTAAGTGTTCATCCACCAACATGTATTTCACCCACATTGGCGTGTGTATACATTGTTTAATTAGCCTGTATCTTGTTCGCTTGCTTTCCAGTCATGGCTTGGCATGAGCGTAGCCATTTAGACAAAAGCCATGGCCCAGGGACATTGAAACACCAACGTCTTCATGTGTCACTTGAGACACAGTCCATCTTTTGTGAGTGTCAAACGCTTGATTGTTGAACCTGAGCCAGCGGCTGATTTCCTCTTCCCATCTTGAAGGCCGAACAATGAGCGTTTGTGTACGTATCGATGCCTTGCACAAAAAAAGGACAGAATCACCTGTCTGTAACCAGATACGAGCAGCATTACTGGTGTCAGTGGCAGCTGTGTTCTGCCGTGCCATTGGTTGATGAGCTGTAAGCTCGGCCCATTTGTGTTTTTTGAGCTGTCTGGTTGGCTGTTGGACTTTAGCTGTGCCTCTGTTTGTTAACAGCCGAGGGACAGGTGCAGGGTGAAGACCTTGATGCCTTGAAAGACCCCATTATCAGTGGAGCGGAAAGAACCGGTACTTTCATTCAGTGAATACTGGCCTCGGTCATTGGCATCACCTGAGCCTCATTTCACTTGCTGTATTGGTGTCGTATTTTCTATTATAATTATTATGGATATATATATCATACGTATGTTTAAATATTTAATTCAATATTTAGTAATGTTTTTTTAGTGTTATTTGAATAAAAACACTTAAATATAACATGTAAAATTGACATTTTTCTCAGATAAAAAGGGACTCACACAGAGTTGAAAATCATGTTATCATTTATCACAAACTTATCACAAGCTTTTTTTTTCTTTTTTTTACGTTGTTGAACATGAAAGAAGTTAGATTAAAAAATACTGGAGAGCTGTAATCATTGACTTCCATAGTAGTTGTTTTTCTTACTATGGAAGTAAATGCTTACAGGTTTCTAACATTTTTTAAAGTATCTTTTTTTGTGCTCAGCTGAAAAAAATGTAATTGTTGGATGAATTATTCCTTTTAATAAAAGGGCAGAATTTCAGATATAAACAGATTTGTTACAATACCTCACAATTATGAGAAAATAGTTGAAAAGTCTGAATTCTGGGTTTATTTCTCACAGTTCTCCCTCAGTTTACTTCTCCTATTTATTTTCTGAGAATTTAGTCTTCATTGCCCACAATTACAAGTTTACATAGGATTTCTTACCAGAGTTTATATATTGCAGTTCTTTTTTTGTTTTTTGCAGTATTGTGAGACATAATTCATGATTCTTCAAAGTCAGAACTGTGTGTCTATAATAATTGCAAGATATAGTCTTTTGAGAAGTACAGAATAGTCCAAACTGTACGATGTAAATTCACAGATGCTAAAAAATAACAATTATGACATAAAAAATGTAATAAAAACCAGCTTCTCAAACTTACATGCGGTAAAGTATTGGTTAATTGAATAAACTAAGTTGGCGGTTCATTCCGCTGTGGTGACCCCTGATAAATAAACGGTCGTAACGCTGGCTTACACTGTGCGATTGTTTTAAAACCCTGAACGATTGTGGCATGTCAGACTGCACGAGCGTGGCTCACATGTCACACTGTAAGATCTCAGCTTTCATAAAGTCAGACTGAACGACTATGAAAATGCACCAAACACAAAAAAAAAAAACGTCCCCGAAGCTTGATATCATTCACCCTTGACACTTTCACTATCCCGCATTCTGAAATGATTCATTAGTTTTCTTTTTGGCTTAGTCCCTTTATTAATCTAGGATCACCACAGCGTAATGAACCGACAACTTATCCAGCATCAGTTTTATGGAGTGGATGCCCTTCCAGCTGCATCCTATCAATGGGTAACCCCCATACACTCTCATTCACACTCATACACTACAGAAATTTAGCTTACCCAATATAGCGCATGTATTTGGACCGTGGGGGAAACCAGAGCACCCGGAGGAAACCCACGTGAACACGGGTAGAACATGCAAACCCCACACAGAAACATCATCTGACCCAGCCGAAGCCCAGCGATATTCTTGCTGTGAGGCGACGGCGCTACCCACTGCGCCACCACTCTGCCCATCATAAAAACTTGTCTGCAAATATTAAAGTGATGCTTTTGTTTTAGAAGATGGTCTTTAAAGGCACAGCCTACCTTAAAAATTAAATTCTGTCATCATTTGCTCGTCCTCCGCTTGTTCCAAACCTGTTTGAGATTCGTTTTTATATAAACACAAAAGAAGACATTTTGAAGAATGTTGGAAATCAGCAGCCATCTTCTATAGTATATTTTAATCCTATTACGGATGTCAGTGACTGCAGGTTTCCAACATTTTTCAGAACATCTTGTTTTGGCTTCACCAGGAGAAAGAAATCACACAATTTTAGAATGATCAGGGTTATCTAAATTGGTAGGAAATGTTCATTTTTGGGTGAACTACCCCTTTTAATCTGACATGAACCTAGAGCCTCAGAGCTGACAGCATGATAAATACAACCAATACATCTTTTTTCTTTTAATCAATCATTTATGAATGACATCTTAAAACACCCAAGTGTCCAATTATAAAACAGTATAAGTTAAATGTATAGTTGAGCATCACGTTTGGATTTGCTTGTTGCAATAGAGAGCAAGTATATGCGGATGGTGTCTCAGTCTCAGCACTCCAGATGGCAGCTGAAGGACTAAGACTGAACGTTCGGTGGATCAGGTTGAAAGAGCTTCTTTGATGAGTCACATGATATGTTCTCACCATCTCCAGGCATCAAACTATCTGCTGGCACAGTGTTCTACTTTCAAACTATTTAAAATGCTTCCTGCATTACCCTCTTCCTGGCATTTTATTGTCACTTTTCCCCCAAAAATGAATTTGGAGAATTGATCGTCTAGAGGTTGTATTGAACTAAGCACTTTCAACCCAGTACTTACATATGCTTTAAAGTGTTTGCTTTTGCAATGGCTTGAGAAATAATGTGTTAAGTGGGTCAACAGAGAGACAGAGAGTACACACTCATCCAGCTGAACGCGTCTGGTGGACTATTTGCAGGGCAGCAGATGTTTGTCACTCTTGCTTACATTTGCTCCCTTGTTTTCTGTAGAATTTACAGATAAAGACTCATCCCGGCACAATTAACTTTAAATGAGTTTATTCTAATAATAGGCGCTCATCAATAATTCACCAGGCCCTTCTCTGCGTATGCAAATTCAGATGTCCCTCACCATGGCAACAGCTTGCTGAATTTCCCAGTGCCCGGAGGTGCTGCTGGCGTCCTTCGCCAAACTCTTGCCTACTTCTGTCTGCCCACAGAGATCTGCTCTGCATTTCAGGAGCTTGAGAAACTGCTTTTGACTTAAAACCGAGTCTAGATACTTCCTTTGATAGCACTTTTTTGGGTTAGTGAGTTTATTATCATGGGCGTGATGTTATATCTTGTTTAGCTTTGATATGAGACAGTCAATTTGTAAGTCTATCAGCAGGATGTGTTATTATTAGCAATGTAAATGTACATTCTTATGGATTTTAGTGATTTTCTGTAAACATGCACAGATATTTGGCTGGTTATGCCAGTCCTGCAAATGCTTGTTCACACATGTAACTCTAGAGGGCGCAGTTGCCATATTTTAGTCAATGCATTTATTTAACTTGATAAAATTCATATTAAAAGACACTTTAATATTGAATCTCAAATTAAAACATTCGTTTTGAGATCAAAATAATTTAAGATTTGACGAAAGCTTTTTTTTAAACAAACAAAAACACTATTTTACACACTCTATACACTATACTAATGTGATTTTTGTATTATTTAAAAATGTCATATTTTCTTCATGGATGTGTCCAGTGTACCAAAAGAGCAAGTCATTTGTGATTTAAAATATAAATTCTAAATAAATTAAATTATTTTCTTTTCAAAATCGTGTCAATTCCACAAAATTATTAATAAATAAATTTTAATAAGTGATGTTTTAATGACCAGATCTGATTTCTGATTGATGTTATCTGAAAGACTGGTGTAATGACTTTGAAAATAGACTTTCTTATTCTAAGAATAAATTACAGTTTAATATATATTGAAATAGACAACATACAATTTTTGATTGTCATAATACAGTATTTTATATTATACATTTTCCCCTATTTTCCATCAAATAATTGTTGCTTCTGTGAGCAGAAGAGACTCAAAAATAGGGCTGCACGATATTGAAAAAATGACACATTGCGATTATTTTTTATTCTGTGATATATATATATAGATATATATTGCGGGCGCCACGGTGGCGCGTGAGTAGCACGCTCGCCTCACAGCAAGAAGGTCGCTGGTTCGATCCCCGGTTGGGGCAGGTCCCGGTTGGGCCAGTTGGCATTTCTGTGTGACATGTTCTCCCCGTGGTTGCGTGGGTTTCCTCCGGGTGCTCTGGTTTCCCCCACAGTCCAAAGACATGCGGTACAGGTGAATTGGGTAAGCTAAATTGTCCATAGTGTATGTGTGCGAATGGGATGTGTTTCCCAGAGATGGGTTGTGGCTGGAAGGGCATCTGCTGCGTAAAACAAATGCCGGATAAGTTGGCGGTTCATTCCGCTGTGGCGACCCCGGATTAATAAAGGGACTAAGCCGAAAAGAAAATTAATGAATGAATGAATGATATATATTGCAATATATAATTTACTAGATGAGTTGAATAAATGTTAGTGAAGAATGTATCATTTTAAATTGATTGCGATGATTCTGTAAGAGAGTGAATCTGCATAAAATCTACAAGCATAGATCAATTTAATAAAGAAAAATTAGTTTAAAAAAATAAAAAATAAACAGTGTTTTATTGTTTTTTGAAGAGTTGAAATATATTCAGGTGTACAGTAATTAAATGATCAAATGTAAAATAAATTGTTATTAATTTTTCTAAGTTTCAAACAGTACATTTTCTTATCCCTGAATGCTTTTAAAACCCTCACACAATCACAGGCCTCAAAAACACTTGTAAAACACATAATGTAAAATGTAAAATGATAAATTATAATCCAGACTCAACATTGCATACAGTATACTTGTGATGTGATTAGTGTGAACGTTACATTGCGATATCGATGTTGAAACGATATATTGTGCAGCCCTACTCCAAAAAAAAAAGTTTTTTTTTTCAAATCTCATATCCTAAACACTTGAACAATGTCATAGTTTGTACAAAATTGGACATCTTTAAGAAAGAAAACTGAAAGGCCTTTTGATTTTACTTTAAACAAAATCTGTGAAGTTCACTTTATTCTCTAAACTGCTTTATTTTTTCACCAAAACTCCAGCTTTCCTTTTCACAGCTGTAATGCGATTACTTAAGTGATATTATGCGGCTAAATTCCTCCTAATTTAATTGTGGTTATCTTCGAAGTTCACAAACGGAACTCTTTCCCCCGTTTTATTCACTTTAAATTCAAATAGAAGAAATTGTATTAACTCTAAGCATTACGCAACATTACAGGGTGTGACTAACCCAGATTCAAGGAAAAAAACACTAATTGTATTTTTCTTTTTTGTGGCACACAGTGTATCTATTCTTCAGTGTACAAGTTGGTCCTTTTAATACAGAAAACGCCTATAAGTGAACACAAAGTGGGCTTGTAGTTCTCATAGGGTAACAGTGGAAAAAAACATTCATGAGGTGTGGACCATTTCAGCAGCTATTCCTAAACACAAATGAGCGTCAGAAGGTAAGAGTTTTTTTTAACAGGGATTTCTCATTAAGTCTCCACGGGGCTTCACACATGATGCAACATTTCCCATTGCATACTTTTGATTTCTCTTAGTGACTCAAAGGGATAGTTCACCCAAAAATGAAAATTCACTCATTATTTAATTACCTTTAACTTTTTCCTACGCTTACAAAAATGACTTTTGCTGGTTGTTTAAACTATTTATTTATAATGATGGAAACAATACAATTCTTTAGTTTTTTTTGGGATAATTTAATTGTTTTATGTTCAATCCACTTAAATTTGTAAAAATGATTGAGTTAATATCAATTTGTGTTGGGATAACATGAAGGAATTGCGTGGGACCCAGCATTTTTTACAGTGTAAACTGTTTTTTTATTTATTTTTTATTGCATAACAAGAACAATAGCACAAATTGTTGAATACAGTATTTAGTCAACAGGGAAATAGATAAAATTACAGAAATTACAAGAAAATGATCCCAAAATAGAATACATTTTTATAGCTATTGTATTTAATATGTCTTTTAGGGTTTCGATACAATGCATAAGATCAATTTTAAACAAATAAATGTTAGGTTTATCTTTTTTGTTCATGCACATGGTACTTTCCATTTTATTAATATTTTTATTGTATGTCAAAAAAATATTTTTTACAAGAAAACTCAATTTTTAATTTTGTAAGTTTAAATATATTTAACATCAAACAAAAAAAATGGGTACATGTGCATTTAAAAAAAACAGGTGTTTTATCGATTATTATTCACACAGAGTAAATGGTTTGAGTTTTTCTTGTTGTGTTTGATAAAAAAAAGATATTTTGAATAAAACTGGAAACCTGTAACCATTGACCTCCATATTATTTGTTTTTCACGATTTCAATGGTTCACAATGTACAAGGTTCCAACACTCTTCTAAATATCTTCTTTTGTGATCAACACAACAAAAAAATCTCAAAGAAGTTAAAAAGCAATTACTTAACTTTACTTAAAAAATGTAAGTAAACTTGTTGCCCTAAAATTATGAAATAACTGAGCTACAGTATATACATAATTATAAAAAATCAGTTAAACCAACTTAAAAGTTACAATGGTTTTACTTATTTTATTAAGTAAAGTCAACAGGTTTACTCACTTTTTAAAAGTAAACTAACGACCTGCTTTTTACTGCATAGTTAATGGTGACTAATTGATGGCAGACCTAGCTTTTTTGGGTGAACTATCCCTTTACTAACGACAGTCAACATGTGAGCCATGTAATTCAAATAACAGGTAACACTTTACAGTAAAGTTGCATTAGTTAATGTTAAGCAATGATCAATACATGTATTACATTGTTTATTCATCATCTTTGTTATTGTTAGTTAGTAAAAATAATCTCGTTCAATGTTAGTTCTTGCGGTTAGTTCTAACAATGCATTAGTTTAAATTAAACTAATACTTCAATAAGTGTTATACTATGATTGACAAATGCTTTACGAGTATTGTTCATTCTTAAATCTTAGTAGATACATTATCTCATGGAACCTTATTTTAAAGTGTGACCAGTTAACAGTCTCAAGTGCTTCCACAATCCTGTTGCAGTTGGGGATTCCTCTTGAAAACTTGAGACGTGCAAGGATTTGTGAAATCTTTGGGGATTTCCACCCTCTTCATTATCACAGGATAAGGACTAAATGACTGGGACTGGCGGAAGTGGCTTGTTTGTGATAGGGAGAGCTGCCCACTTCAGCGTTTCCCTGAGTCTCTTTCCCTTTCTTTTTCTCCATCCTCCTTTTCCTTTCGCATTCGGTCACTGGGCGGCACAGTAACCCTACACCTGCCTGCTCGCATGCGTTGTACTGTAACTGGCTGAACTGCTTTGACAAGTGCGCGAAAGGGGTTAAAACACACTTGCAGCGCAGAGCTAGGCTCCTATCTGGCTGCATCTCTCTACAGACACACACACACATGCTTTAAGAAACAAGCCAGACTCGGTGCTCTGAGAGAAGGAAAAGAAGGAGAGCAAACAAACTGAAAAATCACAAGTTCAATGCTGCCACTGTGGAAAGCCTGACCCTCGCCGGGCGAATCGCCAAATGGAGATACAGTCATACAGCGAGCGCTGCTACAGGGAGCTGAATGAGGAGAATGATGGGATTGAAGTGGTGAGCATGGCCAGCGTACCTGAAGACTTGATGCTGAGCGGGGACTTTCGTGGGAAGTTCAAGAAGATCCGCTACAGGAAAAGGCCCACTATTCTGGCATGTAGGTGCTGATTGGTGTTTTTGTTGTTGTTGTCAGTGTCTGTTGAGAAATTTGAGATTGAGAGGCTGCTTTTGCTGTGGTGGTCTGAAGACGTAACTTCACACGTCTGTTTGCCAGCCATGTGTGAAATGCCGCAGTGTCTATTGGTATTTATTGGTTCAGTCAAGAATGTGGCGTCATGTTTGTTAAAATAGACTGTTTGATTTTGGTTTATGAATGTTGTCTGGGAGCCAACATGAAATGTGCAAATTGCTGTAGTGTGGTGAAATGTGAGAGAGAGAAAAAAAACGCATGTCAGAGTCAGAAGATAAAAGTTTTTTGATATACAACCTCATTATCGTTGAAGTGATGGTGTTTTGATTAATCTATTGGTTATGCATGTTAAATAATTTGCTGCAACTTCACTGTAAAAGCAATCAGGCACTTTAAAAATGAAGTAAATCTGTTGTATTTAAAGCAATTAGGAGACGACTTAAAACGTGAGTAAACCTGTTGCCCTAAAATTATTAATCAAATGAACTATGTACATAATTTTAAAAAAAGTTAAATAAACAGTTCCTCATTACAATGGTCACATTTTTAAGTAAAGCAACTAAACACTTTTTGTGATATATAAATCTGTGATTTAAACAAGGTTTTAATGCTTTGAAAACATTTTTAAAAACTTAAATTACACTTTTGTTCAAGTCTGAGGGTGATCATTTGATTTATTTATTCACATTTTTATTATTAACAATATAAAACAGCAATATTCTGGTACTTTTTTAACATTAAAAATGTAATTTGACAGAATATCAAACAAATAGTTGTAATAAGCTAAAGAAACTTTTCTGCCAAAAAATCTAATTAAAGCAGTTTTGTTTTGTGAAATGTTTGTTTGTTTGTCTATTTATTTATTTATTTATTTATTTATTTATTTATTTATTTATTTATTTATTTATTTATTTATTTATTTATTTATTTATTTATTTATTTTTATTTAGTCATTTATTTATTCATTCATTCATTCAATCATTTTCTTTTTAGCTTAGTCCCTTTATTAATCTGGGGTCGCCACAGCGGAATGAACTGCCAACTTATCCAGCATATGTTTTACACAGCGGATGCCCTTTCAGCTGCAACCCATCTCTGGGAACCATCCACACACACTCATTCACACACATACACTACGGACAATTTAGCCTACCCAATTCACCTATACCACATGTCTTTGGACTTGTGGGGGAAACCGGAGCACCCGGAGGAAACTCACGCAACCACCGGGAGAACATGCAAACTCCACACAGAAATGCCAACTGACCCAGCCGAGGCTCGAACCAGCAACCTTCTTGCTGTGAGGCGATCGTGCAACCCACTATGCCACTGTGGCACCCGTTCCTTCATTCATTCATTCAATCATTTATTCATTCATTCATTCATTTATTTTGTAGAAACTTTTCAAATTTATTCTTGAAACAGCATTTTGGCAGCAACATGGGATGATTCTAAAAGCATATGCATTTCAGGAGATCGCAAGTTATGTAGCCAGAAGTACCTACTGTATGGCTACATTTCATCTTTAAAAACAAATGCTACGGGGCGGTATGATGCCTATCCTTTTCGTGCTTCCCAACTGACCGCTTACCTCCATATGGACGGCTTTTCCCGTTACTAGTGTGTCCAGTAGCTCACCATGTACGTTGGCGAAGAACGGTTCCAGAAAAGAAAACAACAGAAGCCACAAAATAACATCAACAAATAAATAACAGGGTGAGAATGTGGTAAAAATCAGACGAGGGCTTTTCTTTTTCTGGATTGCTTTTTAAAACTGTCTGGTGGATTTAGGAAAGGGGGGTGGGGTGGGGTGCTTTTGAAAACACTATTGGTTAAGATCAGTAAGCCATTCTTTGAGATTCTTTCAGTTAGACAGTCTGTCAGTCAGTCGGCAGCGTCCTATAGTGGGTTTATGTGGGAACAGCAGGTGCGACTGGCACTCGCAAGAGAAATTTGAGATCTCAAAAAGTGTGCACAGGATCTCTGGTGGATCTCCCCCCTCCCCCCAAAAAAGCAAAAAAATTACATTCTGGAACGCATTTGGTGCTCTCCAGAAATGTATATAGGGGTACGGTTTTAGAATGAGCTTGGGCAGCAATCATCCTCAGTAGATTAAATCGTTTTCTTTTTAAAAATATCTTAGCCTTCATCCTGTCTTGGAGCATAAAAGACATGAACTAAACACTTTTCAAAACGATTTTCATACCTTTTCTCAGTTTGAGCTTTTAACTCAAATTTCTGTACCAAGAATGTCATTTATAATAGACTTTATAATGTTATTTTAAATGCATTGCAGAAGTGTTTTCCTAGTAGTATCAAACTTTTGGGACCCCAAAGGATCTATCATGCTTGTTTAATGTGATAAAACAGAATGTAAATTGCAGAACACACAGAAACCTCTTAGACTGAGGAGAGATACAGAAAACGATATTCAAGCTGTGTGCAGATTAGTTTTTTGTGTGTCTTTGTGTAAGAGTCTGAAAAGGAGGATAAGGTAAGAGTGTAAGGGGAGAAAGAGGGGCCAGAGGGTGAAGAGAGGGAAAACCAATGCAGGGAGGAAAAAGCAGATAGAAAAAAAAGGAGGAGTGCAGAGCTGGTACTGATATCCACAGTGACGCCTGCATCAGTGAGACATGCCTCACATTCCATCACTTCATCAGAGCTTGAAAATGCTTTTAATAGGCTCTTAATGGGACTCAACCTGCCGAACAACCTGCTCCCACTCTCACTGATGGCTCAAGACTAAATATTTATGCTATCTCAAAGAGATGACCTGCCAATGAACGCCTGTGATGAGATTACTGATTATGTTAGTGAGGCAATCAAATACTTCAGAGGTTTCGAAAGCATAAAATCTTTATTTTATTTTATTTTATTTTATTTTATTTTATTTTATTTTATTTGATTTTATTTTATTTTATTTTATTTTATTTTATTTTATTTTCATTCATTCATTCATTTTCTTTTCGGCTTAGTCCCTTTATTAATCCGGGGTCGCCACAGCGGAATGAACCGCCAACTTATCCGGCATTTGTTTTATGCAGCGGATGCCCTTCCAGCCACAACCCATCACTGGGAAACACATCCATAAATTCTCATTCACACACATACACTATGGACAATTTAGCTTACCCAATTCACCTGTACCGCATGTCTTTGGACTGTGGGGGAAACCGGAGCACCCGGAGGAAACCCACGCAACCACAGGGAGAACATGCAAACTCCACACAGAAATGCCAACTGGCCCAGCCGGGGATCGAACTATCGACCTTCTTGCTGTGAGGCGAACGTGCTACTCACTAGGCCACCGTGGCGCCTTTATTTTATTTTATTTTATTTTATTTTATTTTATTTTATTTTATTTTATTTTATTTTATTTTATTTTATTTTATTTTATTTTATTTTACTGCGTGTGTTCCTTTTGTGTATTTGGCTTGAGACAATTTCCAATACATTTCTTTGAGTTTTAATGGCTTGTGCCCAGTTACTTATGCTCACCAGGCACTTTATTAGGTACACTTGTCCAACTGCTCGTTAACACTAATTTCTAATCAGCCAATCACATAGCTGCAACTCAGTGTATTTAGTCATGCAGACATGGTCTAGACGATCTGCTGCAGTTCAAATCGAGCATTAGAATGGGGACGAAAGGTGATTTATGTGACTCTGGTTGGAGCTTATAGAAAGTCAACAGTAGCTCAAATAACCACTCTTTACAACCGAGGTATGCAGAAGAGCATCTCTGAATGCACAACACATTAAACTTTGAGGCAGATGGGCTACAGCAGCAGAAGACTACACCGGGTGCCACTGCTGTCAGCTAAGAACAGAACACTGAGGCTACAATTCACACAGGCTCACCAAATTTGGACAATAGAAGACTGGAAACATGTTGTTTGGTCTGATGAGTCTCGATTTCTGCTGCTACATCTTCTGATGGCTACATTCAGCAGGATAACACGCCAAGTCATAAAGAGTGAATCATCTCAGACTGGTTTCTTGAACATGACAATGAGTTCACTGCACTCAAATGGCCTCCACAGTCACCAGAACTCAATCCAACAGAGCAGATTTGGGATGTTTTGGAACGGGAGATTCACATCATGGATGTGTAGCCAACAAATCTGCAGCAACTGTGTGATGCTGTTGTGTCAATATGGACCAAAATGTCTGAGGAATATTTCTAGTAACTTGTTGAATCTATGCCACAAAGTATTAAGGCAGTTCTAAAGGCAAAAGGGGGTCCAACCTGGTACTAGCAAGGTGTACCTAATAAAGTGAGGTTATCAAATATTTAGGTTTTTAATTATTTAAAACTATATTATTTTCAATAATATGTTATTGAGTTTTCAAATACATAAAATGTTTTCATTTTATTTAATAAAAAGTTTTTTCTATCAATATTATTGTTATTATTATTCCAATCATTTAAGTTCCTTTTGTCTGATTTGGCTATAGTCATTTTTGCAATACATTTAATGGCTTGCGTATTTTATCGATTTACGTTTTTGGGACATTTTCACCCGTCACGCCGTCCATTTGCGTGGTGTTAATGGTCTGGTTGAAAGGTTGAGAGATAGTTCAGCCAGCGTATTATGTAATAATCTGTCTGAGAGCCCCTTGCTGTGCCAAGTCCAATCGCATAACGTGACCGGCTCTGATCTGTGTTGGGTTATATTACTAGGGTGAGATTATCTGCTGAGTTTACATTTGAAGTAAATTAATGCTCAATTGCCAGATGTCAGCGTGATGGATAAATCCAGACGTTATTATCATGAGAACCGTTGCAGAAAACAAAAACAAGGAAACTGTCAATCCCTCGTGCCATGGATAGGCAAATTGTAGTCTTGAAAATATGACACTGATGACTCGGCTTGTACCGTAGAACTGGATATTTGCATATGAAAAAGCTGGACAAAAACTGTTTACTCATGTTGACGTGAATGGAAACACTTCACATGTTTCTGTTTATTCACACTTACAGTATGCATGTTATTAGCCCTGCTGTTGGTTTAAGTAGACTGTTGTAAAATGGTTAGTTTGTTTAAAAAAAAAAAGTTAAATTCTGTCCTCATTTAGCAGTCCTCATGCATTTCCATAAATAATATTCTTGCACATCTTCAGAACACAAAGATATTTTGAATGAAATTTGAGAGATTTTTGTGCCTCTTTGATGCTCTATGTAAGCAAACCCCTGATTCTGTAGTTCAAGTGTAAAGTGAATCCAAATATCCAAAACAAATTGAGTGGGTTAAAGGTCTAGTGAAGTGCTTTGAATTTTATTTGATTTTATTATTCGATGGTTGGCGTAATCTGAACTAAAACTTGAAGAGAGGGTGAGGCATAGAGTAGCCACACCCACTTAAAAAACAGCCAATAACGTTTTGTTTTTATCACAGCTTTGCCAGTGACAGTGGTTGAGATTATGCACATAAAATGAAAAGCAAATGAGAGGCGTCTCGAAGGGGGTGGGGCGTTTTAGATACTATTTGTTTTGATGAGATTAATCCATTTAGGCGGAAGCAATGAACCGCAATCTTTAAATGTTTATATCAGGTTTATCAGTGTTAAATTTGTCACTGTTTTGTAGCACACTGGTTTATTGATATTGTTATTGAACAGACTGCTACTAAAACATCTAAAAAACTTTAATTAGTTTAATTTCATGAAAACCTTAATGCAAGTTTTCTGAACAAACACATTCATATGATGAACAGATATTATTTAGGCTTTTTTCACATGTAAACATTAATCAAACTTGCAATAGACAATTACATTCATTCTTCTGTTTTACATCATTTTTGAGGTTTCATAAGATCCAGTGAGATTTGTTGTTGTGTGTCAATGAGGTGCAATTGAGCTTTTTTGTTTGATTCCTGATCAATTTAGCCTACATTAAGAAAAATATCTTTGTTTGTGTTCCAAAGATGAACTTCTGACTTTGGAACAACACATGTAAATTATCACAGATTTTGGTGGCATTTTTATTTTACAGTCCAGATCCTGATGTACATAATGTGCTATTTACTTTTTACAGTGAGTAGTACAAGTAATAGTAGGTATTAACCCTTAACTTACCCCTAAACCACAAGCTGTAAAATAAAGTTGAACTAGAGTTGAACTAATCCTTTAGCTTCCATCGTGCTCGCTGTCATATTTTTAAGAGTAATTTTTAAAAGTAATTTTTCCTGTTAATCACAAATGGTCAACTCAAAATAGAGTCTGAGCATTATGTAATTAAGGCCAAGTTCTTGACATCAGAGGGATAGAGAGGAGCATGATGGGATTATGGAGTGACTCAGGATGTGCAGGGCTTGCCAGCAAATCAGCTGCATGTGTCCTCAATGCAGAATCTCAAGTAGTCTGTGTTTACATTGTAGAGCTGTTAGTATAAACATCTGACCAACCCCAGTTATACAGAACGGCTATGCTGGTCTACCATGCTGAAATTGGACGTTTGTGCAGTAAGCAGATTCTTGCTTACTAGACATGTCACAAAGTGATCTTGTTTACCTGTTTATTGATTACCTCTGTGTTTGTACTGCGTTTGACCTTCTGTGTCTTCTTATGAGCTTCTGACTTTGTCCTTCAGCGAAGAAATTAGCAAAATAGTGAGTTAAAATGTGTTTGTGTTTATGCATTTACTTCTAAATTCCCTTTTTATGCTTTAAACTGCACACTTGACTGTCACTTGTGAGAAAGCCAAATTTAACAGTGTTGAAATGAAGAGCCAAAATAAGTCTTAGATGCCCCACTGAGAGTAGGATTTGTAATACACAGTACCCCAAAAATGTACTGTTTTATGTATCTTATTTATATATTATATAACAAAATTAAGTCTCATTTTATTTTTAGGAAATGTGCAAGCACACATTTTCTTTTTCTTTTAAATCATATAAAACACTATTCAGAAGTTTTGAATTCTGTAAAAATTTTTCTCTGATTATTGAACGTCTCTTAAGTTCACCAAGGCTGCAGCTGTTTTAGCAAAAATAAATTACGTTTAAGACAGTAATATTAAGGATTATTTTCATTTTACACACAGTATGTTATAAAATGTCATTTAGGGCTAGACAATTTGGCCTAAAATCAAAATCTCGATTAATTGAACATTTTAACTCGATTACGATTGATGAACGATTATTTTGTTTTTTCATTTCATTTTTGTTTTTGCCCTGATAGTACACTAACAAGTTTTGTACAGTAAAAATGCTCACTTTGATTGAAAGGTGCATTATTGATTTTAAAATAATTGAAGGAAACACTATCTACTATCTATGATTATTAGATCAACCTGCGGTCTGTGTGGGTCCTAATGCCCCAGTACAGTGACGGGGAGTATGTACTGCTCAGTGAGCGCCGTCTTTCGGATGAGACGTTAAATCGAGGTCCTGACTCTCTGTGGTCGTTAAAAATCCCAGGATGTTCTTCGAAAAAGACTAGGGGTTTAATCCCGGCATCCTGGCCAAATCTTCCCATTGGCCTCTGTCCATCATGGCCTCCTAACATCCCCATATCATAATTGGCTTCATCACTCTGTCTCCTCTCCACCAATCAGCTGGTGTGTGGTGTGCGGACTGGCGCAAACAGCCTGCCGTTGCATCTTCTAAGTGGATGCTGCACACTGGTGGTGGATGAGGAGATTCCGCCCATTCTGTAAAGCGCTTTGAGTGCCCAGAAAAGCGCTATATAAATGTAAGGAATTATTATTATTATTATTATTATTATTATTATTATTATTATTATTAT
>CAIGQQ010004837.1:14187609-14216580 GCA_903798035.1 Danio albolineatus | reverse complement strand
TTATTATTATTATTATTATTATTATTATTATTATTATTATTATTATTTATTGAACATCAACATTGAACTGAAATTAAAACACACATTGCCTAAAACCAACAGTCACTTTTTTCTTATTTAAAAGTTAAAATAAATAACTTGCACTTTTGGAAACAAAATAAAATATTTTTTTATGTTTGTCATATTAAAAGTAGAAAATAAGCAGTATCTCATCTAAATAAAATAACTCCTGTAAATCCTGTAAATAATATTTTATAACATTATAACATAACAGTGCATTTCTTGCAACTTCTGTAAACAAATATTTGAATGTAAGTAAGAATTTTAGTGTAATGGAAAATATGCCGCCTCAAAGCATCTCTGGCACAGCTTCCAATAATTTCAGTGGAGTGCAAAGTTAGGCTTGACTTAGAGATTCAAAGTGGCTTTAAAGTGGATGCAGAAGTATAACTTAGAGTTAATAAATCAAGTAGCTCAATCTTACTCAGTCAGACGGAGAAACCAGTGACAACTTTAATCATAATTTAAACACTAAACAAAAGTTTCCAACCGGAGCTCCTCCACGGCACTGGACAAACTTGTAAACACTCACTTCAATGGGCTTGCTGCTCTCAGTGCTGCTCACGCTCGTCACCACTATCAAGCCCCCCAATCATAGAGCTTGCTCTACGCATCGTCACAACCTTTAGTTAATTTTTTTGTGAGGTGCTCGTAAGTGTCGCCGTCAGCCACGGTGAGGGGTATAGACCGCATGAAAGCTGCGTTAGACCATATACACTTGACGCAGAAGTATAAACAGAGCTGAGTCACGCGACTCCACAAGCGGTAGGGAAAGTACTTAAAATAATTGACCTGGAAAAATTTGATCGATTATACGCTCTCAATGTTGTTTCGATTACTTTTTCTATTAATTGCCCAGCCCTAAGTTCATTTATTTTTGTGATGTCAAAGCTGATTTTTTTTTTTTTTGGCAACTTCAGTTCACTGTGTTTTTTACAATTACAAAACAAACTTAAGAATTGTGTTGTTTCAACTCAATTTAAATGCATAGTTTGAACAAACAGCAAAAATCATGTTTTGAGTGTCATGTGATCTTTGTCATTGTTCTAGACTAGAAATAATTGTTTAAAATACTTGGAAAAGTGACGTAAAAGTCATCATCTGATCATTATCCTCATCATTTGTTTTTAAATACCACATGGTTTTAAATTAGCATCCAATGCTATGATTTTAAAGGGTTTTTAAAGTGTCCAGCATATCCAATATGTTTTGGGCCCCTGTACAGTAATCGTCAATCTATTGTTTTGATTTCAATTTTATCCCATGGCATCGCATACTTCCTACTACCACCGTCTGAAACATGTGCATCTTCCATATAAATAACAAGTAGAGGAAATAGGGTTGTTTGTGTCTCATCATCATCAGCTTCTTCCTTCTCTGTATACATCAAGATACTAACCTACCAGATTCTGCTTTCGTGACTATTCTCACACACTCAGGCCGAGGAGGACAGTCAGGATAGTCTCTCTCTCACTCTCTCTCTCTCTCTTGGGATGCATGCAAACAGAGGTTATAATTAACCACGCGGGGCTAAGAGGATTTCTCCTGCTCTCCCCTGCACCGATCGCTGCCTCCGACACAGGGTTATTTAAAGTGAACCTGCCTAGAGAGAGCAAGGGAGAGAGGGAGGGTGGGCTGAACACACATTGGGAGAGAGAGAGAGAGAGAGCTTAGCGGATCTGTGGTGCTCTGTTCTGGCTCAGTCTGTGGCTGCAACATCTCTGTTTCGCATCACTTTTCAATAGCAGTCGATTCCACCTGCCTGCTCAGGCGGGAGGTGGAAAGAAACGGGACGACAGCATCCTCTGACTGACCGGCTCACAGAAATGGCCAGCCAACAGGACTCAGGTTTCTTTGAGATCAGCATCAAGTCCCTGTTGAAGTCCTGGAGCAGCAGTGAGTATCTCTGTGCGCTGAGCTGCGGGATTACAGACAATGTTTGGCGGGATGGGGCCAGACTTAGTTTGCATGTGAGAAGAGGGCGAGTTTGGTGCTTAGGTGCACGTGCCATGGTGCTTTTTTGTTTGGTTTTCTGGGGGTTCGATTGAGTCCGAGTAATAGGAACATTTGTTTTGGGTATTTTTGTTTGCATGTGGTCGATGCTTATGAATTAGATTGCTTTCTGTGTGTATACTGTAAAATATCCAGGTAGCTTCAATAAGAATTATTATTAGTGACAGGTTTAGTAGGTTTTTATTGATTATTCAAATTATCTCTTCAAAATATTGAATTTAATTTGTTGTGATTTTAAAATCAGGGTTACTCCAACAAATATAGATTTTTCATAACTCTTCTTCAGGTAAAACGTGTTAAACTTGTCTGAAAACACTGCACCTAGTGAACAGTAGTTTACAGAATTATATAAAAAAACATGTTTTGCTTTAAGATTTATGTATTATTTATGCTATGTATTTATACTTTTTTATGTATTATTTATACTATATAGACTATATAACTATAGAAAAAATCACAAATGCACACTTTTTTTTCAGTTGAGCTCTTATATTTTCAGCTCTGTGTTTGTGTGCGTCTATGTCTATGTATGTACAGTCATGCAAGCTCGAAATTATTCATACCCCCAGGGTTATGTATGTGTGTATATATAAAGGAGTTGTATAGTGAAGTTACATCGTAAAAATAAGGTTTACCTCTTTTCATATAAACTCTTTTTTTAGGCCTATACTCCAGCTTGCAAAAAGATTTTAATATTGCCTGAATTTTTGTCACATTTGTCCTGTATGTGACTTAGCATATTAGAATGTTTTCTTAATGAAGCACAGTCACCATATTTTTACTTTTCTGATAATATAATATAATATAAAATATTTCCTTTTTTATTTACAATGTAGAGCACAAACTGGTATGGATAAGAGACATTTTCCCAAAATATAATTTTGTGAAGAAAGAAAGACACGGGTGAATTTCCTCTTGGCTCAACTATCCCTTTAAGGACAGAGTGTTCTAGCACTGTGTTTTTGTATTGTAAATGAAGACAGAGCGTTTCAAACATATTTCCTATTGACTTCTGATGCTACAACAGTGAATAGATGCATCAAAAATGCTATCTGTTGCATAATGCTATGTCAACACCACTTTTAGTACAGAATGGACTGTTTGTTATGTGTTTATTTTGAATGTGGTGGTGGATGTGGCTAACATTTTTGTCTGTATTGCTTCATAATCCCTGTCCTGATGTTCTGGTAGTATGCTCCCTAGAGCAGTGTGCATCAGGTGCCTGTTCTCAGCAGCTGAACCCACCAATCATCTGTGAGGGATGGTCAGCCCTCAGCCAATCAGCTTGCAGCAACAGTGGCTGTTGAGGATTCTGTGCTGTTTTGTGAAAACTTGGAAATGTCTACATTATAAATCGGTGTACAGTAGGTTTACTTTAAGGCTAGGTTCACATTTGGATTTGGGTTTCCTTAGTTTAAAGAAAAAAGAAAATAAAAAGCACTGAAAAACAGCACTGAGTAAAAAGTAGTTTTTTTTTTTTAACAATTTAATAATTAGATCTTTCTTTTCTTTACAGCTGGTCATTATAACAAATATTTAATTAATTTGTTGTGATTGAAATTCAGGGGGCCGGTTCAGTGCCGCAGTGGGTAGCACAGTCACCTCACAGCAAGAAGGTCGCTGGTTCGAGCCTCAGTTGGCTCAGTTGGCATTTCAGTGTGGAGTTTGCATGTTCTCCTCGTGTTTGCATGGGTTTCTTCCAGGTGCTCTGGTTTCCTGCACCGTCCAAAAACATGAGCTATAGGTGAACTGAGTAGGCTAAATTGTTCGTAGTGTGTGTGTGTGTGTGTATGGGTGTTTCCCAGTAATGTACGCACAAGTTCATTATTTCCAATGGAGGTGTACGGCTTACGTGCATATATTGGGAGTGACGTATTATTCCAGGGGCCCCTCAGACAAACATAGAGCACTCAAACACATCGTTTTAATTGTCTTCATAAATAAAACTTGTACCGGACATTCAGCAATGTTTTGTTAGTTTGTCATCCTCTGAGAAAAAGGTTGATGGTCACCTAGCAGCAACCAAGGAGCGCGAGCCACGAGTGCAAATCGTGTTGACAACGTTGAGAGACTTTCCACATGCTTTTAGACGCGATATGTGACTGACAAGTCTTACAAATTACCTGGCTCTGTGATAACATCAGCCTTCCTTTCTCCAAAGTAATTCCATACCACAGATGTTCACTTTTTTGGGCACCTTTTTTGGACACCTCCTGTGCTGAACTCATCATGCCTGTTATGCAGGCTATTTGTTATTAAGCTCAGTCTCCTGTTCTCGTGCTTTGTTCATACGTGCTGCGTTATGATTGGTTCAAATAGCATACTTTAGAAACTGGGCATGTTAAAATTGCGATTTCGGTATGATTTCAATCAATCGCACGACTCTACACCTTGTGATCAGTAGTTTACAGAATTCAATATGCAGCGAAACAGAGGATTTTCAAATAAGCACAAAAGGAGTTATATTTAGGAGTGACACTTGAAATTAATAATTTTAATTTAGACTTCCTTTTTTTAAATAAGTAAATGAATAAGTAAATCAAACACTATGTACTAAGAACACACACTTTAGGTTGTATGTTTTATACCTCCAATGTTCTACTACTTTCATGTTATTTTTTGCGATCCAGAAGTGAAGCATTTTTTTAAAGCAAAGTATGAAGTATGAAGCATCTTTTCAAGCCAGCATTAAATATAAATTTATAAAAATGATCATTTAAAATTTTTCACCCTGACAGTGTAATCCTCAGTTTTTCAGACCAAATCATAATCTTTTTCTCTGCCTCAGAGTAAATGGGTGAAACGTTCTTATCACTAAATCAAATGTGCTTTGCACAGTGTACCAAATATATTTTTAGCTCTGGCTGAGAGGTTTAGAGCCGCGAGTGTCCTTAGGCCCAATGGCTAAATCCAGGAAAAATGTCCTTGTTTTTTAGCTGTCATAATCAGCGTGTCTCATATATCTGCGAACATTTCTCATTTTTCAGTTTTTGTTGGTCTTCCTGACCTTTCTGTAAGACACAAGGATAGCCAACTCTCTTCAAACACTTCAGTGTGTTTGGCCTGTTACACAACCTGATCCTGTTACTTCAGGTTATAGAATACTATAGGTGTGGATGGCCATGGGCGTCCGATATGTGACCTCTGGATGTCACATCTTGGCTTTCATTCTGTGTAGGACTTTAGCAAGTCGTTGTCATTCCTCATGTCTTTAGTTTCAGGATTTTAGGATTGAGCAGTGACAGCTAGGATTTTTCGCGGACCACTGATGAAAGTAAAGAGTGAGATAGGAGTGGGCTTTGCATGCTAACATCCTGATAAGCATCAGAAAATGGATGTCGTTTTTTATAGGTTCATTTATTCATGTTTGTTTTCCCCAGGGGCCTTTTGTACACAGTAGGGGTCTGAGAATGCAAGATCCCGCTGTATTTACATCAGAGGGAGATTTTGCTAGATGTAGGTTTTTTTCAGGTCTTGTTGTCCACTCCCTGAGCAAGAAAAATGTTGGGAGGACACAACGGGATTTGATTTAGAAAGAAAAAAAAGAGGTGTAATGTTTTGTCTGTGTTTATTTGCATGTCCCATGTCAAAGTGTGTGTGTAAAATGAAGAGGCGTTGTAGTACTGTGTGTTGTATTGTCTCTGGTGGGAGCAGCTCAGAGGCTCCTCTGCACAGCAATGATGTAATGCTCAATCTGAGCCCGTCTCTTGTTTGCAGAGTCACATGTAGAGCATCAGGCTGCCGGAATCATCCAGACTGGCACTGGAGCGCAGGGCAGGCTGACCTTAAAAACACATTTTTTCAAAAGAAATTCACAGTGATGCTGTGCTGTCGGGGCGCCACGGTGGCCTAGTGGGTAGCACGTTCCCCTCACAGCAAGAAGGTCGCTGGTTCGAGCCTCGGCTGGGTCAGTTGGCATTTCTGTGTGGAGTTTGCATGTTCTCCTCGTGGTTGCGTGGGTTTCCTCCGGGTGCTCCGGTTTCCCCCACAGTCCAAAGACATGCAGTACAGGTGAATTGGGTGAGCTAAATTGTCCATAGTGTGTGTTTGTGAATGAGTGTGTATAGATGTTTCCCAGAGATGGGTTGCAGCTGGAAGGGCATCCGCTGCGTAAAACAAATGCTGGATAAGTTGGCGGTTCATTCCGCTGTGGCGACCTCGGATTAATAAAGGGAATGAGCCGAAACGAAAATGGATGAATGAATGAATGTGCTGTCGGATGACAAGATGTCAGGTTGTTAGCTACATGTACAGTGTTGCTATGCTGTTTCTAGGGTGTTTTAAGTATTTACTAGGGAGTTGCTGTATATATAGTATAGCTGTATACTAAATATATAGTATAGCTGTATAGTAAATACTGCTGCGTTTTTGAACTACAGTATGCTAGTGTAAAGTACTTTGATCTGGTGATTCTACACTCAAAAATTGACTTTCGCTGCTTGTTTAAACTACTTATTTTTGAATGAGTTGAAACAAACAATCCTTTTTTTGGGGGGGGTGTCAACTTAATTGTTTTATGTTCAATCCACTTAAATTTGTGAAAACAATTAAGTTAACTTAATTGATTTGTGTTGGGACAACATGAAAGAATTGTGTGGATTTTTTTTCCTCGCATTTTTTCCAGTGGACTATAGTAATAAAAACAGAAATTAAATTGCAATTATAAGTGTACAATGCTGTATTTTTTTACTGTTGTAAAACTTACGTGTAATACAGTATTAATACAGTTTATCAGTGTTAATACTAAAGTATGCTGAAGTATTTATTAATATATGTGAGGACATTACACAATTTTCTACATCCTGTAAATATTTACTATTTATTTAAATAAAAAGTAAATTAAATTAAATTCTCTTCATGTTTATTTCTATAGCGCTTTTACAATGTAGATTGTGTCAAAGCAGCTTAACATAGAAGATTTAGTAAATTGAAACTGTGTCAGTCCAGTTACTCTGAATTTAAGTTCAGTTTAGTTCAGTTCAGTGTGGTTTAAAGTTCACTGCTGAAAGTCCAAACGCTAAAGAGTAATCCAACGATGTGCAGCTCAACAAGTCCTGAACCATGCAAGCCAATGGTGGCGAGGAACAAACTTCACCAATTGACGAAGTGAAGGAAAAAAAATCTCGAGAGAAACCAGGCTCAGTTAGGCATGACCATTTCTCCTCTGGCCAAACTTCTTGTGCAGAGCTGCAGTCTAGGCACCAGAGGCTGGAGAACGCTGGACGTCCATTGTGGACGTCATATCATTTTGAGTGTGTTACAGAATACAGTAGGGAAACTTTGGGACATATTACTTCATCATTAACTGACTGCTCTGTTGCTTATTTACATGCCTTGTCAATCATCTCGTCACATCCTCCACATTTTTTTAATGTTTAATGTCCCATTGATGCAGCAGCATGATAATCTGAACTTCATGGGTCTTTAATGTAGAGAAATCTCCTACAAAATGATGTATTTAGAAGTCTTAAAAGTTTCTATAAGTTCACAATATTGTTGCAGGTGAAATATTATAATAATAGCATTAACAATATATTTTATATCAAGCTTTAAAGCATTCAAACCTCTTTACCTAAACCTCTTTACCTAACCTTTGGTCTCTCAGATACTTCATGTTGGTAGTCTATAAACACTATTATTATAATTTGTTTGTATTTCTAATCAAATTTATGTCCTGTGTGCAGTGTTGTGGCCATTTTTATCTGTTAGTTTGTGCAAAGATCTGCACTTCCATTTTTTTTTTACTGAAAATAGTAGACCATCGAGGTAACTTTTGAATACTATAATTTGAGACACACTAATTTTTTTTTTGGAATTCTGTAAGATGTATAGTATACTAATGCTAGTAGGCTATTTGGGACTTCTCATTGGATCCTCTTTAGCAGCTTTTTCTATGGCTATGTGTAAAATGTCGAGCTTACTGAAATGGTTAAAGTCGATCCGTAAACACTGTAGAGCAAGTTGGCCGTGATTCTGGACTGGCAGTACATGCATGTACTGTATGAACATCTGTGCCTTTTGAAGACTTCAGAAAGCTTCAAATTATCACAGAATTTCTTCAGAATTGTATATTTTGATGTTTTTTTTTTACATCTCTGTTATCATATTTTGGAAATCTTAATCTATTTTTACTGTGGGTTACGCTACATTAACTGTTTCAAGATGGCAAATGGAGAGAGAGACAGTGGTTTCTATGAATATACATCTACGGTTGAATACGGTCTGTGGTTGTACCCTTACTATTTACTCTGTAGAGAAACAGATTTTATAAATAATTGAAGGAAGGGTTCTTTCACTTCAGATCATTTTGAAACGTTATCGTAGCAATATTGATGTTTTTAATGTTTTGAAAGAGTCTTTTCAGTCTTTTCTGCGTTTATTTGATCAAAAATACAAAAATAAGCTAATATTATTATAAACTTTATTAATATGAATATTTTTTAAATGTAATTTATTCATGTGATTCAAAGCTGAATTTTCAGCATCATTACTCTATTCTTCAGTGTCACATTAATATATTTCCACAAAGTTGTTTTAGTTTTTTTGTTATTACTGATTTTATTGTATTTAATACTAAAATAAATCCAGCAACTGGGAGAATAAGACTCTTTTGAGTCTCAGGGAGTTCAAGTTTGTGAACAGTAAGGTGTTTGATTTTATTTTTGTTTTAGGACACACTTTATTTTGATGGTCCGTTTGTTGAATTTAAGTTACATTGCAACTAATTCTCATCAGATTATAAGTGGGGTTAGGGTTGGGATTAGGGGTAAGGTTAGTGTTGGTTGACATGTACTTGCAAAGTTTCTTAGTCAGTTAAATGTCTGTTGAATGTCTGTATCAACAGATATTAAGCAGAAAGTCTACTTATACTCAAATGGACCATCAAAATAAAGTGTTACCTTGTTTTAAATGAAATTACATCAAGGTGTTTCATGGAATTATATTTATTACACTGTATAAATACATTGACAAAAAGTCATGACAATAAATGTTTTTATAGTAGCACTCGAACTTATTTTAAGCAAAGTTAATAAATTTTTTATATTTATTTACTGAGATATGTTGAGGTTAGACTATAGAGACTAGAAATGTTAGTTTAATTCAACTAAAATATTTAATGCATCAAGATTATATTTTTTTACAGCGTACTTAACTTTATTTATTGACATATCCTCTGTTTATGCACTCCGTTTACAATATTTCTACTGAGTTTTGCAATCCCAGTTGGCATCGCATCGGCTACCCGTGGCTGTTTTCCAAAAGGCCAGGATTGTGTAATCGGTCTGTGGAATTTAGAAGCTGGATAGTTTATCTTCCTTTACGCCGTCTGTGTTTCTACGTATGTGCAAACAAGGGAGTGAGAATGAGTGAGCGAGCGAGTCTGTGCCCAATGGAGTGATGTTTACACTGTTGGTTCGTGGCGGAGTGGAGATCAGGACGTATAGTGTGTACTCAGGGATAAATATAGCGCTGCAACTATGCCACTGTAGCATGTCAGTCCAGCACTTGCCCAGGCCTCAGCTAAAAATTCCAGCCTGACCTTCAGTCTCCAGAGGCAGTGGACATTTACTCTGCTGTAGAGAGCCTTCGGTAGAAGCGAGCACGCGTGTGGATTTGTTATCACCCGATTGTTTGACTTCGGTTGGAGCGTTGAAGTATGGGGCAGGTGGCGAATGGGAGAAGGTCTTGCCATCACTGGAATGATTGATAAGGAGCTTTTGGAAAACTGGATCCCTTGTACTACTCGCTCACTATGGATAACACAGTCATGTGCTGGAATAAAACCAGCATGGTGAACTTCATCAAGGGCTTGGGTAGGTTTTACATAACGAAAGAAAAAGAGAGAGAATGTGCCAGTGATTGGGGAATAGTTAACAGAGACAACAAAGTTATTAAGAAACATAATTCGTTAGATTTCGCAGGGTGTTGAATGAGTGCAAGGCAAGATTTAGACTTATGTTATAGATAAAATTGTAGTGTAAATTAAAGTGTCTGTCACAATGGCTGTTGAATAAACAATATTATGGATATATTCGATCCAAGACGGGTATATTTTGGACATCAGTCAAAAAGACATTGCGTGGGTCAAAATAATCAAATGTTATTTTATGCTCAAATGTCTTTCTAATATTAGTTAAAGATCATGTTCTGTGGAGATATTTTGTAAATTAAATTAAATACTGCTGTAAATGTATCTAAATTCACATTTTTGATTGGTAATGTGCATTGCTGAGTACTGGACAATTTTAGGCCATTTTCTCAGTACAAAAAGTCTTTCAGAATTTAGAATTATTTAGAGATTTCACAGTATTAAGATATTTCTCAGTATTTAGATTTTAAATAGATGTATCTTAGCCACATATTGTCTATTTTATTTATTCAAATGTAAGATAATACCTAATCCTCAATTCTCAAAAATGTACACTTACAGTATGACTGGTTTTGGGGTCACTTATATTGTTCTAAGACGTTAATGCACTTATAATTTCTCTATAAAGGCAACTTTGGGCAGTAAAGGGTATTTTAATGAATGATTTGTTGCTTTTGAAATGCACAACTGAGTATTCTGCAGATGCTCAGTAATGTATCAAATGAACAATTCAGCATAATGTAAATACTATTAATACAGTTTTATGATATTCGACCGTTAGCATACATGCGTTTTTGAGCAAGTATTAGAGAAGAGAGAGAGAGTGTGTGTGTGTGTGTGTGTGTGTTTCTTTCTACAGGTGGTTTGTTAAGCCCACTCACCCGTAAGATTCACACTCAGAGTTTATAGTCTTGTTGGTTGGTGTGTGATAGTCATATTTGTTTAATCTATAAGGGTCAGATAACATTTCTTTCAAATTTGAAATTTAAATATTGTCATTTAGAACTCGGAGGTGTCACGGTGGTGCAGTGGGTAGCACAATCGCCTCACAGCAATAAGGTCGCTGGTTTGTGCCTCGGCTGGGTCAGTTGGCATTTCTGTGTGGAGTTTGCATGTTCTCCTCGTGTTCACGTTGGTTTCCTCTGGGTGATCTGGTTTCCCCCACATGTGGTATAGGTGAATTGGTAGGTTAAATTGTCCATGGTGAGCAATTCTCAGCCTTATGGATGTGACAGTTGCAGTAAAAACATTAATTCACATAAAAAGTATGTGTTAAAACTGCATTAAAACATCTGTTTTTTTTTTTTTCGAAACAACTAACATTAAGGGATCAGAATGAGTGTGTGTGGATGTTTCCCAGTTATGGGTTGCAGCTGCAAGGGCATCCACTGCGTAAAACAAATGCTGGATAAGTTGGCGGTTCATACCACTGTGGTGACCCCAGATTAATGAAGGGACTAAGCTGAAAAGAAAATGAATGAATTTAGAACTCAAAATGATTCTTCTGAAGTTAAAGCATTGGTATTGTTTTGTCTAAAAATTGATATAAACATGTCTGAAAATATGACTTTTATATTTTTATTTTGATCAGCTGCCATCTTATCATTAAATTTAATTACTTTAACTACATTTATGTCATGAAAAAAAATTTTTTTTACCTTGGCCTTCACATGAATGTATTCAGAAATATCTGGACCAAATTGGACTGAATGTAAAGTTACTCTATCCAGATTTTGTAGAAGCAAAAAATAATTGCTACTTGGGTTTAATGAAGGTACGCGTTTTCTAATTTAATAACCAGTAAGCTTTTTTTCACAGTCTCCTGTTCAGACTAAGAACAAATATTTAAAGAGCCCATATGGTGGGTTGAGAACGGTTAAATTTCACTTTTTGAAGTCCCAAACAACAGGATGATATGTATGCAAGGTTAAAAAACACTTTCGATGTCTTATAATATCTATTTATTTTTACCTCATTTTCCCACCAACTCCCATATGAATCATCTGAGCGAGTCTTTTTACCCAAGCACCTCCTTTCCGTGACGCTACCAAGTCACGTCACCACGTCACGTCCTTTACGTGACAGCAGCCCAATGCCAGAACATATTGAAAACAAATCACTGCAGTTGTACAACAGCGTATTGCTATATTATTCATCATAACAACAAACATTCAGTAATAATGAACACTTCATGGACTATTGTAAGCCAACAAATAGTTTCATTCGGCAGTAAGCTAAATGGCTACCGCTACATGCTGCACGGAGCAAACACAATACAGACAACTACATCCATATTTACCTTGTTACGGTCAACAAGACTGGAAGAACACGCAGGTCCAAATAAACTGGGTATTGATCCATCCTTTAACAACAACCGTGCAACAAATCCCGCGTCGTAAGCTGGTAGATTGGCGTAGCTCTCTACAGAGAGATGACGTGAACACAGCACCGTGTTGGGGATGTAATTCTCAGGTATTTTACGAAAAAAACCTCAACCACTCCAGGTAGGGAAAAGAGATTTCCAGGTAGGGAAAATAACACAGCTTTTACCTCGCACTTCAGAGCGCAGCGTCTACGGGACACGATTTAACCGGAATGCCGATAAGTTCAGTAAAGTTAGCAGCAGTCGTGTTTTCCAGATCAATAACTCATGACCGAAACATTGTTCCTACACAAATAGCACCTCTTTTCAACCGTCGCAATGTATACAATCACCTACAACCTTATTTTCCTAAAAATGAGCTTTGCCTACGCGCTGGACGCATTATATTAAACTGTGCGCAGGCGGCAGAGAGCGATCCTTAGGGACCGTCTACAAAGAGCAAAACGCGAAAACCAATACTACCAAAGCTGTCAATAACTTCTCTCTAAATCTTTATACTGCCATCAAACAGTATAAAGATTTACTTAGATATTACTCAGATCACACGTCACTGCTGTCCCGCTGGTTATGCTACAACACTTACTGCAATACAGTGCTTGTTGTCTTCCACTTTTCCTTCCTGTCTATGGGCGGGGCCGGGCAGTTCAATTTTCCCGGGTCTGCGCGCGCAACTATTATGTTTCGCGTTGACGTCAAGCCAAAACGGCTAAAGACTCGTTCTAATAACGATTCATTTAAACAACAATGACTCGACTCTTTTATATATGAATCAATCGTTTTAAACACTTTGCACTTTCAAATTTAAGCCTTAGCTGGACATTTCACTTTACTTAGAGCTGTGTAACACTGCATGGAAGGTCATTTTCAAAAATCCATAATATGGGCTCTTTAATATTATACAATATAACGTTTGATTAATAGGTTTATATTTGACGTTCCCCGGATTGTTTTGTTATTATGTTGTTTACAATATTATTTTATCATTATTGTTACTATTTACTATGTTTATTTTTGTTCCGTTGTATATTGTTGCTTTCTGTATTGTATAAAAAGGGGAATTGATGGCAGTGACAAATGTATCCTCTTTTAAGCTGAAATATTGTTTTGGTTATTCTTCTACACTAAATAAAAAACAAATTAGGGAGGCCAAACTTTTATTTTAAATAAAGAAGAAAAGTCATTAGTAGATTGCAAAACAAATAAAAAAAACATTTTACTAATTAACTACTGTTAAAAAAGTGGTCTCTTAATTTCAACTTTATACAGTATTTATGTTTTTAAAATATATGAAAAAATACTGTACGTTGCACTTTGAATGAATTTGCATGAGCTTGCATATGTTTGATGCCCTCTTTGTTACCTGTTTTGGGAGATTAAATACTGTAGGTGACATGCAAATGACCTTTTTGTTCTACTCAAAGGAAATAAACCTCAGTTTAAGCCACATGGAATGAAGTCTGTTTTTGTCAACATATGATAAGACTGTGTCTAAAGAGAGATCAAAATTTGCTGTCAAAATTAACTGTCACATGCCTCTCTGCAACTCGACCACTGTGACTTACAGAGTATATTATATATAAAGAATATTACGAGCTCTTGATTTCAAGTTGCAGTATCTCCATCTGTGGTGTGGTCTCAGTACATCAGGGTGTTACTCTGTGTACACATGTTGCAGATTCTGACAAGCTGCAAAACGGGAAAGTTTGGGAAATTCAGCAGTACATTTCACTGTCTGGATTAGGAAACCACCATTATCTGAAATATAACACATGGCTGCATTCATTCAAATAGTTTTTGACCTATTAACTGGAACACTAGACATCCATGTGATTTATAAAGATTTCTAGTCTCTGACAAAGACTTACCAGTAGGACCTTCTTCATGAAGTTAACTCTTATTTGGGGCCCTTATTAATATTATTACTCTTATAATGAAGACTACTACTGATATTTTTACTACTATAATAATATTCATGCCACTACTACTGCTACTTCTACTACTACTATTACTACTAATGACATAATAGTTAATTAATAATGTTTGTTATTTTTTTATATATATATTTATTTCTAATATGAATACTTCTTTTTTGGTCCAAAGCTTCACCAGGGTATACCAAGCCTCCCGTCCCGCCAGTTTGCTGCTCGCAGGGTGAGAAGGGGCCGCCCGCCATGATGCCCATCAGTGTTGACCCAGAGAGCCGGCCAGGCGAATACGTGCTCAAGAGCCTCTTTGCAAACTTCACCACCATATCTGAGCGCAAAATACGGATCGTCATGGCTGAACCTCTGGTGAGTGAAATTTCAGAATTATTGGCAATGCTGATCTTCATTTCAGTTTTGGGTAAACTGTCCTTATATTTGTATTTTCTTGATATCTCCATAAATTGGCTGTCCAGTTTTTGTTGCAAATCACCACTCCTCCCTTACATCCACAGTAAAATGCTTGGTCTATTCAGAGCAGATTTGTTCTATATTAAACACTTACCAGATTTGGTAGTATTTCCCACATAAAATTACACCTGTGTACCTATTTAAAAAGGATTGTTTGAACAAATATGAAAACACTGTAAGTCACCCATCCTTTGGCTTAGTCCCTGAGGCGGTCACCATTTTAATTTCTTAGGCATATATTTTATGTGGCAAATGCCTTTCCATTTCAGTTTAATGCATTTTAAGTAAAATAAATTCTACAACAAATATTTTATACAGCTTGCACAATCTCAAAGATTGGAAAAAAAAAGTATTTAAAAGTATTTAAAGTATTTTACGGCCTTAACATCCAGCTGCTATTTTCATAACAAGCAGCCAGACTAATGCTAATTACTAGTGCCCTCCCAAAGCAGACATACTGTGTCCTGCAAAACTGATGCCACCAGAAAGAGCTCGTCCTTTCATTTTTACTGACAAAAAAAATCCAAGATCAGATTACCTGAACTGTGCATGTACAGTCAGTGTATTGTTCAATAATTACTGTAAACTAGTATGGCTTAGATTATCTCCAGTTTATGTGTGCATAAACTGTAAATAGTTCAATTCATATCTCCAGCATGTTTTTGTTTCAGCATATTATTAGATTTTCTTTGTCTTCTGTCACAAATGAATGTTTTTGTGAGTCTGAAGTATAGTTCAGAAGCTGGGAAAGGTCCCAGAAGAGCATAAGGAGGTCCATTAACCTCTTATAGAAGTCCTGAGGGATTTTTAGCGCTGTCCTTGTCTGCCTCCTCATCTGTCTCTGCTAACATTGAATCCAGCAACTGAAATATTTATTAACCGAAGATGAAAAGGGGTGCTTCAGTGGGCTGAATAAGCTTGAATTCAATTTAACACAGTCTGAAAGTGTCATGTCTGACAAGCACAGTAGTCTAAAATTTAGGTCTGCAGTTCAAATAACAAAACCTTCAGAATTTTTGAATGTTCAAATGATTTATTAAAGCGATAGATAAAAATAAAAATTCCCATCTGTCACTTGTTACAAACCTGTTTATGCTTCTGTTGAACACAAAGGAAGGTACAGTATATTGTGGAATACTGGAAAAAAACATCCATGTGTTCCTACAATGGATGTCATTGGCTGTTTTTCTCCAACATTTATTTCAGAGCGTCTTGTTTTGTATTTAACAAAACATTTATAAAAGTTTAAATGATGAGGACATTGTCATTTTAGGTAAACTATTCCTTTAACTTTGGTGTTGCATGAGAAAAAGTATCATGTGAAAAAAATGACTTGCACAATGATGCTCCAATTTTAGATTTTCATGTAAAGCAATAAATTATACTTTTTAAATACAGTTGAAGTCAGTATTATAATCCCTGCTGAATTATTAGCCCTCCTGTATATTTTATTCCCTAATTTCTGTTTAAAAACTGCTTTTATTTTAAACAAAATAAAACAAAAACATTATAGACAATACTGTAAAAAATGTATTGCTCTGTTACTGTAAACTTTATTATCCCCCTTTTTAGGCGATTTGTTCTGCAGCGTAATATACATTTACAACACATACATATGACACCACACACTTAAGACAAACATTAAACAACAATAATAGTACTAAAAACAGCAACTACCTCTTCCCGTTAAAATTCAGCAAATTAATCGCACAAGGAACAAATGAAAATTTAAATCTGCTGGTCCTTGCCAAAGGAAGCCAATACCGAGATCTTGAGGGAAAGATTTGAAGTGAATCAAAAAGAGAATGCGATATATCAGATGTAATCTGACGGGGGTTTTTTTAACACCTGGAGTTTATACAAATAGGAGAACCCAGGCACCTTTACCCCTAATAGCTCAGTTAAACACCATTTTTGGCAAATATTTGAAAAAGAAAAAGATATCACATTAGGGCTTGTCATTTTCAGACTTCAACTGTACAGTATATTCAGTATAACCTTTGTTTTATAATGTGATACGGTTTTACAGTATTACTGTTTCACTGTATTTGAATGCACATTTGATGAGCATAGGAGACTGCTTTCAAAAAAAATATTTTTAATATGAACCTTTGAATATTAGTTCACTGTAGCTCCTAGAATGCATGATGATGAAACAGCTTAATTTGTGAACCACTATATTGGAATGAACCACTTTCACATCGATGAAAGGATTTTTCAGATTTTCCCCTAGCTGTTATTTGAATCGCTTCTGTTGTTTTTACAGGAAAAACCTCTGGTAAAGTCTCTTCAGAGGGGTGAAGATCTACAGTTTGACCAAGTAAGTACCCTTTGCTCGGTCCTCACCCCCCCTACCCCTCCAAAACATACTCGCTCGTCCCCACATCCAGCCTGTGGACAGATGTCCCAGCGGAAAGACAAGAGACTGGCCGTCTGGGCCAAAAATTAATCTGACTTTTTCAATTATTAAAATAGATTCATGGATCTGTCTGGCCTTCAAAGTGACCTCAGTAAAAGCTTGATGTGGTTTTTGGCTTGTCTGACTGTCTGGGAGCGAACACTTCCATTTGCATCTCTGATAGATTAGATAAGTGTTTTATACCTGTAATTCTTGACAACCAGGAGACATTGTGTGCTCTATTAGATCTTTAGACATTTATTATTGTATAGTGTCAGGCATTGATTCTCCATTATTTAAACATATATTCTACAAATAGATTTTTATAGGACTATAACAATATGTTTAAGAGTTTACAGACATTTGAGAATAATCTTATATTTCTCCCTTTTTTGTTGATTCCTTGTTAATTGTATAAATTTGGTTATATATTTTCTTTGTAATATGATTCATAACATGTAAATAAAATAATAATAATAATAGAATTATAATAATAACAATATAATACTATAATAATTATTATTGTTATTATTGTGGTTGTTGTTGTTACCAACAATAAGGCACAAGATGTGTATAGGGAGCGATAAGGGGCAGGACATGTATAGTGCGATTTGTTGCTATTTTCAGACAAGCGCAACAGTATTCATGTTGTTCAAATAGCCACTTTGTGGACTCATGGGTGTGCTGGTCTAAAAAGAACGTGTGTTAGGTGCATTTGTTGGCGTGCCGCTATTTTGATGAATTGAAGTGGACTAATAGAACAATAGACTAATTGAAATAGAACTAATAGCTGGTCCAGCGCAGAGTGCATTAGTTGTTTTCCTTACACATTGCTTTATACACACAGGATGTACAGCAATGTATAAATATATTTACGTATGAAAAAAAATGAAGAATTAAAATGTTTTAAAAATTATTGTCTTCTACATAAATATAAAAACTACTGCCTCCATGCCTTCTTTATCTCTGAGTTTGTTAGTTTTTTCAGTTTATTCATGACAATTTGCATTTGTATAATGTTGTTGTTGTTATTATTATTATTATTATTATTATTAGCAGTATTATTTATTTTATGCATATTTATATTTGTTTTAATAAGAAGAAGGTTAGATTTGTCCATCTGTCAGATTTTGGAGATGTATGTATCAACATATGCAGCATAAGAATAGGACCTGTGTTTGGATATAACTCAGTTTTTTGACCACACTTCGTTATTATTGTTATTATTATTTATAAAATTGCTGTAATTTAGAAATATGTAGGAATTAAATATGTATTTATGTGTATTATATAGGGCTGTAACGATACACCAAACCCACGATTCGGTTCGTATCACGATTTTTGACCCACGATTCGATTCGTATCACGATTTTTTTTTTTCGTGTTGGGGTGGGAAACTTTTTTTTTTTTAAACAATATTTTTTATCAAATAACATTTGAAAAATCTTTATAAACTGAACACCAAAAAACAAGATTAACCATGCAAATTATTAACTATATAAATAGCCAAATATAAAATAAATAAATAGCCAAAGCTATAACACTTCTGTTTTTTTGTAACAAAATACTGTTGAAAAACAATCAGAAGTAAACTCTGTTGTGGAGATGATTCGAGCATGTTGAAAATTCTTTTTCAATCAAGTTATCTTACATTTAAGAGATGTAAACTTTGCTTGAAAAATGTGGCAGCATGTGGAGGAAACAACTAATTTATACAAAGCGCACAAGAATGAGGCTGCCAAAATGGGCAATCGAGCGCAGAAGTCAGACGAACAGGTGCAGCCATCAATTAGTGATGCACAAAATATAGGAGGGATAATGTGAGGTGGAACAAATGCACTGATGCAGTAACCAAGAATCTCTGCGAAAAAAATAGTCTCTTTCAATACTTTTTTTTTCTTTCGGAGACCTCGTAACCACACCCGACAGCTATAATGAATTGTCCGGACGTACATATTTCTTCAAAACAGCTATTCTACGAGCCTACAAACGTATCCGTGGTGAGCTGCAACAGCCTAATTCCACCACAGTCGAGTATTTTTCACTTACAACAGATGTGGTCGAGTACAAAAATGACACTTTACATGTCGCTAACTTTCCATTTCATTGACACGGAATGGACACTGGCGTCAAAATGCCTCCAAACTGAACCTAGCTATGCCCAACACAATTGAGAAGATGGAGAAAGCCCGCACGGACCGTGCCCTTTCTGCTGTGAACTATTAAATTCTTATTTTCCCCGGAGCGGAACAAATTTTCACCGCACAGTTGGACAGGCACAAACAAAAATATAATTAATAAATTTTTCTTGGAAAAAAATATCTTTTTGAAACGAATTTTGTTAGGTATAAATTTTATCTTAATTGTGATGTAGTTTTGGTTGGTCAGTTATTTACTAGAAAAAAAAGAATAATGGATAACCTTTGCGGTGATGCGCTTCAAAACAAGCGCGCTTTATGCTTCAGCGCCAAAACACAAGTTGCCGTGAGATTGTGTTGGTTTGGTAGGCCTAAATAAAATAGCCTAAATAAAATGAAAGTTAAATATTCATAGTTTCAGAGAACCCCATATTAAAGTCGGGACATCTGGTGAACGCCCATCCCTCTCTGTGCAGCCAGATTAACAGTGTGAGCAAAGCATCTTATTTAAAAAACGGCCTCTTCGACAGCATTGGCAATGTTTCGTTGTCTGTTGTCACGGGAACTTTTGAGATGCTGATCTTCCAATCTATCACAGCCTCTTTTACGTAGATTCTGTACTTTACGTATCATCTGTATGTTGGTTGTGTTGCCTGTCACTTAAAGCACTTACGGCATATTGTGTGGGTCTTGTCGAGCAATTGCCATCCTTTATCTCCACTGGGTAGCTGAAATGTTGCCATACTGCTGACTTATATGAAGAGGGAGGGTCCGCAATCTCTGGGTTCGTTGCCATGTTTCCTCACGTTCTTCTTCAGCTTGCTCAACTTTTGCAGGAAGGCGTTACATGATTAAAAAGTTAGTCACGGGTGTGTCGCGATTCTTCCTTATCACATCGCGACACAGGATCGTGGATCTTAGTGTCGCGATTCCGGTTTCATATCGCGTATCGTTACAGCCCTAGTATTATATGTATATGTATGCTTTTTTATATTAAATATGTAGTCTAGTGGATGTCATCAATGGAGTGTGTACAACACTGTTTCCTTATCTACGAAAGTAAAGGAGAAAAGCAAAGTAAAGTAAAAATAAAGAGGTCAAATGGAGGAGGCTCGTTCTTTACCCTTGTGTGCTGATGGTCTGGTAAACTGTTTTCTTGCTAGTGAAGCGTTCAGTTTTTCCACTAACTCTTAAAGGAAATGGGAGATGAGACACTGATTGCTTTAATGCACGTTATGTTTAAAAAACACCCTTAAATCATTAAGAGAATTAGCACAACCCTGTTAGACCATGCGCCGGGGCGCAGAGTGTATTTTTCCGTCCTTAAAATAGCAAAAGTGAATTTGGACATGCAATTAATGCTTTTGCACCATGCGCCTTAGACTTTGTGCCTAGATCGTTAAAATAGAACCCAATTATGATTATAATAGAGAATAAAAAATATAATTGTTTAAGTATGATTTTAAAATGATTGTAAAGCTGATTTTTTTATTTTATTCTATAAACTATTGATGACATCCCTACAAAATATAATAAAATTGTTGTCATAGAGCTTTTTTTTTTCATAAAAAGTCACAATTCAATTCAGACATGTTTAAATTCGTTATACTGCAGGTGACAAAACACCAATGCTTAAACTTTAGAACTTTTTGAATAATAATTGGGTTGGCAAAAATCATTCTGCACCAAAATCCAGAATGAGCAAGCAGAAAAAGCTTTATTGTTTCCAACTTCATTACTGCAGTTAATTAATTGGTAAATTACAAAAAAAAATCTGCTAAATGTGTAAAACACATAATTCTGTTTACCCTTTAGTAAACTTATTTACTCAAGCCCAGAATGAAAGCTCTTCTTATTGCTGGCTTGGGTGGAGTGTGTGTTCCCTGTCCTGAGTTTGTAAGTTTGTTTCTGTGTGCATGTGTGTGAGCTGGAGGCAGGTGAATAGCAGCCTCATTCAGAGCTCACAGGGCTGCGTTTGTACCCAGGATCCCCTGGGCCTTTCAGCAGCCTCACTGAGGGTGGATTCTTCTCCCAGGGTTCATCAGGGAATGAAGGGCTCGCTGTGTTCACCCTCAGCCCGTGAACACCACCCTTTCTCCCTCCCTTCGCTCTGTGTCGAGTCTCACCAGAGACCGCCTTTCCTTCCTGCACTTATTAATCCAATTCCCTCCTCTTTTATTGCTGTCTTTGCAACTTGGGTACACAGTTAAGACAAAAACTAACACAAATATGTCTGTTTTTACCAAATACCACCAGAATAACTTTCTCAGGAAGATGAACTATGCATTACGTGGCCTAAATATAAGACTTTACGTACACTACTGGACAAACAAATGGTTCTACTCATTAAGGATGCATTTTTTGAACAATATTACAATAAAACAGTAATATTGTGAAATTAATTTTAGATTTTAAATATCTATTTATAATACATTTTCTTATTTAATTTATTCCTGTGATTTAAAGCTTGAATTATTTCAGTCTTTATTATAATACTTATAAATAATGCTGTTTGATATACCCTGTAGTTTTGTAGAAATTGTGATGCATTTTACTTTATATGATTTGATTTTAATTAACAGAAAGTTAAAAATTCCAGCATTTCTTTCAAGTTTTTTTTACATTATACATTTATTTGTTGTTTGTATCTTTCACTCATGAACAATGTAATTTGCTTTGATGAATATTAGTAATTATGTGTAAATATTACCTTTGAATGATACCGTATAACAGTTTTCACAAAAATATGAAGCAGCCCAACAGTTTCCAACATGTTCAATATCAAAATGATTTCTAAAGGATCATGTCACACTGAAGAGTGGTGTAAAGTTGCTGAAAAATCAACTTTAAATCCCAGGAATAAATTAGATTTTACATATGCATAGTTTTGTTTTTGTTTTTTAGGTGGAGATTAATATTTGCTGTCTTTTTGTTTCCAGTTGATCAGCACAATGAGCTCTCTGGCTGAGTATTGCCTGCCGTCTATCCTGCGCACCCTGTTTGACTGGTACAAAAGGCAGAACGGCGTTGATGATGAATCCCATGAGTACAGACCACGTTCAAATACAAAGTCCAAAAAGTGAGTCCTGCCTGCATCTCTTAGACAATGTTAATTGTTTAATCTTAATACAATATGTTCTGTAGAGTTGATTCATTCAGATGTGCTTCATGCATAAAAAAGACTTTTAGAGTTTTATGGTTTAAATTAATGTATGGGTCATAGAATAAAATAGTTTTTCCAAACATTAAAACAATAAAAGTGTAAAAGGTCTTTAAATTGTTTAATATTAATGACATACAGTATAGAAAACAGAAATAGCACACAGTTTTACTATGATTTACTGAACCCACTTCCTAAAATGTCATTGTGTACATAGTTTATACTGTATACCAAAACATGTCAGGCGTATTTATAACAAGAATCAAATGATGATTCATTAAAAGAATCTGTTTTAAATCATTTTAAATCATTACACATTGCCACGAATCATCAAAGGAACATATTTATATTTCAAATAAATGTTGCTCTTTAAAACCTTATCAAAGAATCCTGAAAAAATGACAATAAAAACAATAAAAACACAGCATCACAGTGCTTTCCAATACTAATATTAATAAGAATTCTTAAGCAGAAAATCTGCATATTAGATTGATTTCTAATTATTGTTACGGTTTTCAGTAAGGATGTGGGAAAGGGAGCGAGGACTCAATTGCAGTAAATAATATGGGTTTATTAATAATAAAAATATAATAAATAATAAAATAAAATAAAATGCAAAACAAACTACCCCAAGGGGGAAAACATTAACAAAACATACAAACAAATTTGGCTGGGTAGGCTGGCAGGGATCAGGGCTGGACAGACAGAACACGACGACGACGAACTGGCTCAGGACAGCAGACATGAGGAGAATATAAGGGAGAAATAATTAACAAACAAACAAACTAACAGGTGAACATAATAAACTAATAATGGGTTAACAAGGAGGGAGGGACTAGACAATAGACGAGAGAGCACATGACACAAAGAAACAACACAAGCCATGTGGTCACATAAAACGAGACTAGAACACACAGACAATGAGTAAACATGAACCAATGTAAACATAAACCATGTGCTAAAACACAACCACAGAAGACTGAACTCAAGACATGAATACACGAAAAATTTAAAACTCACCGTGCACTCAAACAATCAACAAGCATGTTTCATCCCAGTGTCAAGTGAAACCGAAATAAACTAGACTGAGACGTTGGGAATGAAACACCACGCTGCAGACAGAGCAAACACAAACACCAGGACAAGAACGCGCATCATAAACATCAGCGTGCACGGCCCAAGTGCAGTCGAGACGGCGCTAATACAAAAGACAAAATGACAGAAATGAGAAAACTGGAGCCGAGCACAGCATCCAAGACATGACAGTACTAGTGTCTGGACGCTGCTACCAATACAAGAATTAACAAGATCGCAGTGGCAGAATCCTGAAAACTGTGTAATGAAAACTGGACTAATGGCTTTTGTCAGCACATGAATAAATTATATTTTACTAAATTCTTTCAGCTATTTTGATCAAATAAATGCCTTTAATTTAAAAATCTCACAGATGCACAATGTTTGTAAGTACATTATATAACACACTCATAACGTCTTTAATCAGGGTAAAAAGGTTTTGCGTGAGACAATGTTGTCACTTGTTCTGATAACTCAATCTTAACTGGACAATTTGACACAGTTGTGCTAAATGAGCCCAGTGACATCAGACAGTTAACTGGGTGTAAAGCCACTCAGATGCCTCTGTGACTTCTGCTTCCTGTAGCTGCAGTGCAAAACTCCATCTCATCATTGAGAAATGATATTTTAGTCTGTGAATGTGTGAGAGGGTGGGAGCGGGATTGGCTTACATAATCTGTTTACTTTCTCTCTCTCTCTTTCCCAGTGATGAGCAGCAAAAAGATTATCTGCTCGAGAGAAGAGATCTAGCCATCGACTTCATCTTCTCTCTTGTGCTCATAGAAGTTCTGAAACAGGTAACATCAAGCACGTATAGATTCAAATATAATCTCAATATATTACTGAAATAGACCTACAATTTGTCTATGGTCATCACCGGGAAATCTGTGGTGGTCTGTTTTTCTCAGTACACTATTTTTACAGTTATGCCATAGAAGAACTTTTTTTCTTTTAGTTACAAGTACATCATCATATGTGAACTCAGAAAACCAGATTTGACGGAATCAGTAGATGATGGATAATAAAGCCCAGAGTGTCTTTTTCCAAAGATACAAGAACTGTGAATGTAGACCAAATTATTCAGCAACTGCTAATATTTTAGTTTGGGAATGTCAGTTTTGAGAAAATGCCTCTGACGGTGAGGGAAAGAAGGACACCGATATAGTCTCAGAAAACTTTATACAGAAATCTCATTTTGTATGCTATCTTCATCAAATCTGAAATATAAACTCATGAGACACTTGGCTTTCAAGTCATATTTTTTCGAGGACATTACATTAATGTTTTTACTGTGTTTGTATATGGAAAAACAAATATTGAACACAATACAATTTTTTTTTCTCATATCTTCATAATGTATAACTTTTTTATGTTTTTAAGCATGTAACTTCTCCTTTTACCACAGTAAAGTTCAAAGTGTCTTCTTTCCAATGATACCTAGTTTGTGTTTGTAGCTTACTGGAGTCAGGAACTGTTACTATTTAAACTTAGATAGGTGTAAATACCCTAAATTGAGTGCTGGGTAACAGGTTTTAAGTATTCTTGAGAGTCATGTAATAAATGTGTACTGTTGATGTTTTCTCCTTTTTGCCAGATGCCTCTTCACCCAGTTGTGGATGGTTTGGTCCAAGAGGTCATACATTTGGCTTTTAAGCACTTTAAATATAAAGAGGGGTAAGGCACATTTCCAGAACTGGTTGTTGGATACATTTAGCAATACACGTTCATATAAATGTGTATATCTGAATTAATTTACATGCCTTCCCTTATGACCAGGTATCATGGCCCCAACACTGCCAACATGCACATTGTCGCTGATCTCTATGCAGAAGTAATTGGAGTGTTAGCACAAGCAAAGTAAGCAGTCATCCATCCAGCAATGACCATGTTTTTGAAATGTGCAAAAAGCATACAAGATACTGCATGTAAATATGTTTCGGGAGGTTTTAGACCAGTGGTCGCCAACCCGTTGATCAGGATGGCTGGTAGATTTTTATCACTCTTTCGGTAGATCCATAGTCTTGATCCAACTGCAGTTTTATTTTTATTATCCTTAACTGTCACAAATGTTGACATACTGTATGTCTCTCCCTGCAATGTGACTCAAACAAGCCCACATAGTACCTACAATAGCTAAGCTTTGAACGGCGGAGGCTCCTCTAAATAAGTTAAAAAGAACAATTTCTACCAAGAATGAGAAGATGAAAAGTTTGTGTCATGCTGAAAGATATTGCGTACTTGAATATTGTATAATAAAAAATCAAATCAAGGTACGTGATCTGGACTACTGACAGATATCTCACAGACTGCCTTAGACTGAGAACTAACCAAAGAGAGAATTAGCAGTATTCATTCACACACAGATCTGAGTTAGTTACAGAGTAAGCAACTTCTAATAACATTGTGAATTGGTGTTTCAGAGTATGGGACAAAACCTTTATGTTGTTTATGTTATAATGCACTTTTTTAAGCAAATAATTGTTGTTATTGTAGTAGTAAAATTGGTAATGCTAAAAATACATTACAATTCTAATGTCGTACCTCCAGGTGTATTACTGAAAATCATTTTACTTTTATCATTGAGACTTTTTTAGTTTACATTGGCACTTCATGTGATCTAATTTCTGCTAATGTCACAGTGCATTGTCGCCCAGGTGCTAAAGTGCTCAAATTAAATAACATGTAATATGCATTACTTTGGCATGGGTAGATAATGCCTTTTAGCAAGTCCGAGGTCGGGCATCTTGGTCTTACAAAGGTTGGTGACCACTGTTTTAAACTTTTAGAACTGCATAGCATTCAAATGTTCCGGATTCTTAGCATCCTGTGTACATACATGTCATTCCTAAAATCTGTGTGGTACTCTACACTTCTCTAATTCCAGGACAGTTACTTCTGTGCATCTTTTTTATTTAGATCTGAATGAAACACTGTGGGAAACACAATGGTCCTGGTCCTTGTTTCACTGTAAAAAGTGAAGAATTTCATCATTCAAAAGCGCTGCTTTTAATCTGCTATTTTAATATGAATAATACAAATATTTTAGCTAATTTGAACCTATTTTCTTTATTTTATTTTACTGTTAAAGTTATTTTTTTTTAATGTTATATTGTCATAATAGGGCACAATACATAGGTTTAACGAGAAATCCTCAATTTTTTTTCATAGTGTTGTTTATATTGATGTCAGCCTACCTCGGTTCGCATATCTGTGCTTCCTTCCACACTGTTATTTTATTTGTTATTTTCTCTTCGTAGATTTCCTGCTGTTAAAAAGAGGTTCATGAGTGAGCTGAAGGAGCTTCGTCAGAAGGAACAGAGTCCATATGTTGTCCAGAGCACCATTAGTCTCATAATGGGTGTGAAGTTCTTTCGAGTAAAGATGTATCCTGTAGAGGAATTTGAAGCCTCCTTTCAGTTCATGCAGGTAAAAGTAGAATATCAAAATGTTAATCTTCCTTCCTATTGGCTTGCTTACTTGTTATTTATTGATTTATTTTTTTATTTTTTTATTTATTTAGGCATTACGTTACAGTATTGATTGCACTGATTTTAGAGACTGCAGTGATATTAGCCTTGGAATGTGAAAAGGCTAATTCTCTTTTTCATGATGCTGTGCTCTTTTCAACAGGAGTGTGCTCAGTATTTCCTGGAAGTGAAGGACAAAGACATCAAACATGCTTTGGCTGGACTCTTTGTGGAAATTCTTGTTCCTGTTGCAGCGGTAAAGAGACATTTTTTTAAAGATCTGTCAACACTCTGCAAATTGTATGTCTTATTTACATGTGTTTTTCACATAGACCTCCGCTTTGTATGGCCTGTTAATTCTGTAATTGTTTAAATAACATATATAGCCAGTATATCACCCCTTTTAAAACTTATTTTGCTGCAAATGTCTGTTTCTGTCCTTTAATAGGCTGTCAAGAATGAGGTGAATGTTCCCTGTTTAAGAAACTTTGTGGAGAGCTTGTATGACACCACCTTGGACCTTTCAACAAGAAAGAAACATTCTCTGGTCAGTAGGGTTTCATAACACATAGTGTTTCAAACAGGTTGAGAGCATTTTTAATGATTCCCTTCTCTCTGGTCTTTTAGGCTTTGTACCCAATGGTCACATGTCTACTATGTGTCAGCCAAAAGCAGTTCTTCCTCAATAGATGGCATGTCTTCCTCAACAACTGCCTCTCCAATCTAAAGGTATACATTTTCACAAGTTATCTTTATTATTCTGTGATTCAACAAGAAGATAAATGTGATTGCTTATACTTGCTGTACTGTTACAGAGTAAGGACCCTAAAATGGCAAGGGTAGCACTAGAGTCCCTCTACCGACTTTTATGGGTCTACATGATCCGCATCAAGTGCGAAAGCAATACTGCAACTCAAGGGTAAGCATGTGCATGGTACAGTGCTCTCCACTTATATCAGCACCTTTGGTAGATATGAACAAAGAAACAAATATAAACAAAGTAATAACATAAAAAATTAAGATATGAATGAGACTAGAGGCTTTTTTCGTGAATCCTTTCTAAACAGTTTGTGCTGACGTTGAAGATGTCTGTAGTTTTGGAGATTTTAGGACCATACTTCTACTATTTCTTCAGCTGTGATTCTTGGAGATTTTTGACCACTCGAACCTCCCTCCTAACAGTGCGTAAGGACAAGATAGACACACAAATACTTCCAGATAGATTCATAAAACCTTAAGTTGACTGGAATTGATTAGGTATTATACTGATGGCAGTGCTTAATTTGTAAATGAATAATTCCTGGAAACAAAACTAGAAATTAAAAGTTTCTGTGAACGACGTCCACCAAATTATTTTAGTTTTCCGGTCATTAAACGTCATGGGATAGCGCAAAAAAAGAGCATCACATTTCTAAACGGTCTTTAATTATTTTGTTCATGGATAATAAAAACATGTAGCTACAAGCATAAATCGGAAGAACAATCACTATTCAGTTCACTTCACTATTATGTGCCAAGTGAAAATAATAATAATAAAAGCACTCTAATCTTCAAGAAGAGCCCACAGTTACCTCTTCTGTCATGTTTTCTGGCTGACTTGAGATTGCTTTGCTTCTGTCTCCCTCTATCCTGATCCATTCGCGCAGTTTCATCCTCTCAAGATCTCTTTTGATCAGGCTCATTATCACATTCACTCGTGGTTTTAAAAAATGAAAATATTCGTAACTGCCTCTTTGCCATTTTAAAAATACAAATATTATTTAGGTAGGCCACTATGCTATTATTTATATTTCGTTGCTCACTGCACAATCACCAACCAGTCAGAGTGATTGTAAACATAAGAAAGCCGATTTGCTGAAAATATTGTTGAGGGCCAATAGTTAAACGTGACTTTTGCTTTAACTTGCGCACTCACACACAGTCCACACAGCCTGCGCTTGCACTCAATCACGTCATCTCTCTTTCTTTCACACACACACACACACACACACACACACACACACACACACACACAC
>CAIGQQ010004837.1:14161286-14178163 GCA_903798035.1 Danio albolineatus | reverse complement strand
TTTATTTTATTTTATTTTATTTATTTTATTTTATTTTATTTTATTTTATTTTATTTTATTTATTTTTATTTTTTTATTTTATTTTATTTTATTTTTTTTTATTTTTTTTTATTTTATTTTATTTTAATAAAGCAGACACTTATGTGTATGTTCTGTTCAGTTGTTACAGAGTAGCTCTGGCTCCAGACTGCCTGCTGAATGGACTTCTCACGCCACAGTCCTGCATGCTGTTGAGGGTCTCGCTTTAGTGCTGCTGTGCTCCTGTCAGACAGGCACACGCAAACTAGCCGTGTCCATCCTTCGAGAGGTCCGCCAGATCTTCATCATCATCGGACAAACTGAGGTAATAACTTCCCTTGATCACATATAGGCCTTTAAAAGAGTAATGACATGTGAAATCTAAGCTGCCTTGGTCCTTGAACTAGAAGAATTATTTGTTCCACTAAAACATCCTGCAAGATTTAACGCTCTAATAGGTCCAAACCATTACAAAACAAAGCATTAATTTAATCAAGCTGCAAAAATGACTCATTTGGCATTAAGGTGGCATATGTCACAGGCATAAATAAACTCTACCTTCTGGACATTTGCTCCGCCCTCTAACGTTTATTCACTTAATGGTGGGCACTTGTCGACACTGAATGTAAGTGTTGTGTTATGTAAAAGTAAACAGTATCAATTATAATCCTTCTGCTGTCTACAGATACCGCACACAGATGTGTGTTCAGTTTCTGATGTTCTGCAAACTCTTGACATCGTGTTCTAACAACACATAATGCGACACACATCCTGGCGGCAAACAGTTTGGTTGTCCACATCAAAAGTGACATGACAGAAACATTTAGATATCACAGACATTCAGAAGTGCAGAATAGTGCACTGCCCTCGCAATGAAATGGACAGGTTTATAATCTAAGTGATGGATTAAGCTTAGGAATTATTTTGCGCTACACTTCTAACGTTATAGTTTTATTTTCAATATCTAAGGTAAATAATCCATTGCCACTTTCAGTATGGTAATAAATGCCACATAAAATGGTATTCAAACTTATACTGGTAACATTTAACACCAAATTAAGCACATAATAAACATCTGAGGTGATCATTTTCATAGTAGTTTATGCTGTCGTTCAGACGAGAGTTCGTAAAAATAGAAACTGAATAGAATAGAACAGAATAGAATAGAATAGAATAGAATAGAATAGAAAAGGATCGAATCGAATCGAATTGAATAGAATCGAATAGAATAGAAACGAAAGAATAGAAGGTTAGGACAAAAACTCCTTTTAACATGGGAAAAGATACCTTTTACCATGTGCCGTAGCACCGAGTCATGTGTTGTTAAAACATGAGAGACTACAGACAACCAGGACAAACTGAACAGTGAATAAACTTTTCACTTTGATGTATCCACTTTAAAGAGCTCATTTGTGGCTCTGTACAGATTGTGGATGATCTGTGTCAGGAACAAGTGGATGGTTTATTTTTAACAGTGTCACAAATAATTTTGGTGGATAACATGCATTTTTATCCAAATCATTTGACTGCAGACTGACTGCATTTGACTGTTTTGTAAATAAGGCACAGTGGAACGATCTTCTGAGATTCATTTGTCAAAAGACAAAGCACACAGCTTTCTCCTGGAGCTCTCCAGCAGCTGCATTAAATATTTAAGTTATTCATTTCATAATGCTTTTTCTGTGAGTGACAGTTATATGTGGGTAATGTTGTCAAAAAATGTACTGCAACAAAACACTGTGAGGGAGTGTCCTACTGTATGACGTCAGCCAATCAAAACATTAGTCATTTACTCACAAGCTTTAAAAGACCTTAAAATCAGGTCTTTTCACAAAATGGAGTTGAAAATCAATGTTTTTCTGCATATATAGTGGCTTTTTAATGTTATAACTTTATTACCATTGTAAGTGAATCTCAAGGAACAGATTTACATTAAAATCCATATCATGACCCCTTTACAGTAAGTGTATTTCCGCTCAGTTTATGGATGAGTATGTTTTTTTTTTTTCGGCTACAGGAAGATGAAAGGCCCATGATAGATGTGCTGGACCAGCTGAGCCCAATGGTGCTTGAAAGCTTTGCTCACGTGGCAGTGGCTGACTCTGTGAGTACCTCTGTTCGGCCCTTTTGCGGTTTTGCTTAAATGTGAGTCTTGGAGGACATCTACAAATTGTCTTCTGTTTTGAGTTTATGAGAAGGCCTGTTTTATTTCTCTGAGTTGGAGTTTAGTGTATTAGGTGGTGACTACCTAATACTAGGCTAACATACGCTGATCTTCAAGCAGCTGGATGCAAACCTTTGCACAATGTCAAACCAAAAATAAAGATTTATTTATGTAATAAATATAGATATAATAAATATATATTTCTCTTTTTCTTTCACTTGGTTTGTTTTCTTTGTTACTGTTGCTTGAGGCTAGTTTAGTTTAGGGATTAAACATACTTCATATTCAGTACTATTTTTGGTTTGGATGAGAACAGAACTTTAACTGATTTGAGAAATTTAATGACACTTTGTCTTAATAGAGTTGCTTTATGGCTAAATCCAATTTATTTTATAATTGTTATGCTGATAACAATTACATCGGCATCATGTTTCAGCATGATTTTGGCACAATCCATTTGACTTCCGTTTGTTATCCACAATTCATTTGTTAGTGTTGTGGTAATTTGTAACCACTTTGAGTGCTGCGATGCAAGAAGTGATCATTTATCTTGTATAGTGTGATGTTGTGGGACAATAACCGACTTTTGTTTATGCTCCTGTTTCCAGAAGTCAGTGACTAGTTCTGTCTTCTTGATGAGATTAAGAAGCCATGTGTAGTCTGACGTATGTCTTGTCCACAACAAGAATAGAGCATACAGTATAAACTAACAAAGTGCATTTAATAGAACAACTACATTTGTTTATGTATTTTTTTAGATTTTTTTATCTGTATGGCAAACATAATGGCTATAAACATATAACCTATAAACCTATTGGCTTGAATGTGAACTATTTTAGCATCCAAACCAGTGGACTCTGTTTATCAGCACACACTGTAGTTTAAAAGCAGGATTGATTCTGACTATCTGGGATTTTAGTTTAGTTTAGTCATTTTTTTACATAATTGGTTCTAGAAGAATGACATAATTAAATGAAATCATAGAAATATGAAACTAATTTTAAGATATATATGTAGAAACAATATATTTCCGAAATCCCACTGCAGATTGCTAATAAAAAGGCACCAGAGTATGTGGTGACAGCAACCAATTACCCGTGCCATGTAGTTGGAAGCAGATTGGATAGGACTAATAAGCCTGCAGGCCCAATAGAGTTTTGTATCGTGTGTGAGTGTTTTTGTGTGAATGATTATATATACAAATTTAATTTTGAGAGATTAGAAAACATTAGAAAAGCACCTTGCTCACTGTGAGCGTCTAATTGGTGGAATTTCTGTATAGCTACATGAGTAATGTAGTTATTTTGTATGTATTCTGCTATTAAGCATGGTTGTCAAAAAATAAGCACATACTGTACAGTGCAGTTGATTAATAGCCTTGCAGTTATTTGTACAACACACAAATATATATATATATACATTTTGGCATTATTTTCCAAAAATTTTAATAGATTGATTGAATTTCAATACTGAAGTCTGTATAAATGGCCTCTTCTCTCTCTCTCTCTTCCCTGCAGGCGTCTCTCCCCGCTGGGCAGCACGCGGACCTGCAGTGGCTGGTGGAGTGGAACGGATCTCTGGTCGGCAGCCACTATGACGTTAGGAGCCCGTCTCGTGTGTGGATTTTGGCACAGTCTCTGAAGGAACCCTGGGCTCTGTGCCTCTTCAGCCTTCTGAGACAGGAGTACCTGCCTAAACACTGTCCCACAGCGCTCAGCTATGCCTGGCCCTACGCCTTCACCCGTCTGCAGCTCCTCATGCCTTTACTCGAGCCCAGGTACATGATGGATAAAACATTTATGGGTGCAATTGACCTTTTAAACAATCCTAAGATGTATATATATCAGTGGTTCTGTTGGTCTATTGCTTATATCTTAATACGTTATGTAAGCATTTAAATCTAGTTGACCAGGCTTTAACCTTAAAGTGCAGGAGGAGGTTTTGAAGCATTAACTCTATCTCTGTCTTTAAGTTTAAGCTCTTAATGGCTTCCCCTACCCGCTTTTTATAATGTTGCAACACTTGTTTAAGTGGTTCTGCATCTGATAGCACACTCTATATAGTCTTATTTGGGTCACACTTATTTTTTATACGATAGTTTTTCTAAAAGAAATTGATACTTAACAAAGGCGCATTATATTATGACATTAAGACATTTATAAGGCTGCAAAGGATTTCTATTTAAGATACATTCTGTATTTTTGAGCTTTCTGTTTATCAGAGAATCGTGAAAATAAGTTTATCATGGTTTGCACACAAATATGAACTTGCACAGCAAAAGAAATCAGAAGGATCATGTAATTGTTGCTAACATATTACTTTTAACAAATATTACTTTAAACAAAAAACTTTTAACAAATGATAATATATGTGGTTCTGCCTCTGATAGCACACACTATATAGTCTTATTTGGGTCACATTTCTATTTTATACAGTAGTTTCATATTACTGATATTGCTTTTTTTTTTTTAAAGAAATTGATATTTATGCTTGACAAAGGCACATAGACCCTTTTCACATTTCTGGGTTTCTCAGTAGTGGAAGTCGTCATCGTTGGGAAAACTTAGAGCGCAGTGAATGGGAGAATACAACAAATCATCTTATTTGCTCAAATAATAAAAGAAAATCTCCACAATAATGTTATAAAGACTTTTAGGAAAAGGAAGAAAAATAGTGTGAGACTGATGACGGCAGCCAATGGAGAGAATAACGTCAAATTTACTGTCCTGTCCCATAGACGCTGCATTAAAAAGCCTGCATAAGCGGTAATTAGTTTTATGTAATTTAAGGCAAAAGATGATATACTGCATACATAAATACATATAAATGTTCATACGTTTTAAAAAAAATCTAAATATGAAAAACTTTCAAGGATTTAAGATGCTGATGACCATTAAATGCATCATAACAGGCTTGTGAAAAGCGTCCATTATATTATGATGCATAAAATAACATTAAGACGTTTATAAGGCTGCAAAGGATATCTATTTAAAATAAATTCTGTATTTTTGAGCTTTCTGTCCATCAGAGAATCATGAAGTGTATTCTGGTTTGCACACAAATATGAACTTGCACAACATAAGAAATCAGGATCATGTAATTGTTGCTAAAATATTACTTTTAAAACATTCAACAAATTATAACTTAAAGATAGTATTTTCCCAGTGATGAGTTGCAGCTGGAAGGGCTTCTGCTACATAAAACATATGACAGAGTAGTTGGTGGTTCATTCCACTGTGGTGAAATTTAATGAATCAGTGCATCAATATTTTACACAATTGATTTTTTTTTTACAGATTTTTTTTTTAAGATCAAAGTTGAATTAATTTTTTTCTAATATTTTTATTTATTTATTTTATTCATTCATTCATTCATTCATTTTCTTTTCGGCTTGGTCCCTTTATTAATCTGGGGTCGCCAGCGGAATGAACTGCCAAATTATGCAGCATATAATTTACGCAGCGGTTGCCCTTCCAGCTGCAACCCATAACTGGGAAACATCCATACACGCTCATTCACACATATACACTATGTGCAATTTTTAGCTTACCCAATTTACCTATACCACATGTCTTTGGACTTGTGGGGGAAACCGGAGCACCCGGAGGAAACCCACACGAACACGGGGAGAACATGCAAACTCCACACAGAAATGCCAACTGACCCAGCCAAGGCTCGAACCAGCAACCTTCTTGCTGTTAGGCGATCATGCTATACTCACTTAGCCACCGTGACACCCTTATTTATTTTATTTTGACTTATTTATTTTTTACTTTTCATGGGGTCAGTTACTTTATTTGAATGTTTTAATCTTTTAGCAACCCAGTTAACGCCAAGAAGACGAGTTCGGCTGGTTCAGCAGACACTTATGTGTCTCTATGGAGAAACTATTTGATTCTGTGTTTTGGTGTGGCCAAACCAAGCATCATGAGCCCAGGTCATCTTCGAGCTTCCACCCCTGAGATCATCACTCCCAGCCCAGACAGCAACAGCAGCTATGACAACAAGGTGGGTGGGTCTTTTTTAGCATCACACACCAAGTCATGCGCCTCAGTCAGTCATTTAATAACTTGATGGAATCACTGATTAACATCTTGTTCATTAGATTCTGGGCACGCCATCTGTGGCTTGGCTGCTGAAGCAGTTGGTCCCTCTGATGCGTTCAGAAAGCATTGAGATCACAGAGTCTTTGGTGCTAGGATTCGGCCGTACAAACTCACTTGTTTTCAGGTACATTATTAAAAATTTTGAATTTAGGCTCACTCATTGTTTTTATTATTACAGTATATATACAAAAATACTGTATTTTTGATGTTTTAAACAATGTTTTATAGGGTTTAATGTGTCATGTAAGTTTAGCTAGATTTCTGAAGATAAAATGTGAGGAACAGCATATATCTGATGTTCACATTCTAGTCATACCTCACATGTCAGGTTTTTGAATTCCTTGACTTTGATAAGGCGATGCACATACACTGAACGCATACAGTTATGATACCATAAATGGCCAGGAAAAGAGCAGATTCAAATGTTCACACATTCACACTGAACTATGCTTTCTTTAATGTTTAGTTTATTTTTATGCTTTTTCATAGTCTGCATTCAGATGCAAAAAGTTTAAAAAGAAAATGAAATCCTGACTCCATCTGAGGGCCACTTTAATCATCCCTAAATGTGAACTTAAATAGTTTTAAAGCAGCGACTAGATGTCTAATATTACATCAGTTATGTCTGCTTATTTCACTTCTTGGAATCAGGAAAGTATTAATGGGAATAGAGCAATTATTATACTGTATACTGTGGCAGCACAACATTGATTCCTCTTTATCCTTATTGATTTCATATTTGTTTTGTCCCATACAGAGAGCTGGTTGAGGAGCTACATCCTTTGATGAAAGAAGCTTTAGAAAGAAGGCCCGAGGTCAGTTATCATATTGTTTTTTGGGGCTTGTTAAGTCAGATCTGATGGTTGTATTGTGCGATGCATACATGACTTGCCTTGCATTAACAAAAAAGCAAAAATAGGGTTTCAATGTACACAGAAAAGCTGAAAGTAGTTCATCTAAAAAATGAATTGGCTGCTAATGCTTTACACCCTCAAGGCATCTAAGAGGTTTCTTCAGCTGAGTATTGCAAAAGATTTTTACCTAAAACTGTGGTCTCTGGTGTGTTGTAAATTTAAGTCAATGTCAAAAAAGCTTATAGTCAAAAAAACATACAGAGGGAGAATTCATACTCATGTCTCTGGCCAATACATTGAGGTCCTATGAAGTGCTACAATCCACTTGTGCAAGAAACTGAACATTATTTACAACATTATTACGCTTTATCCACAAGCTCCTTAGCCTGATCACAGTAGCCTAGAGCCCTAATTTCTTCCAAATTTAATTTCTATGGCATGTACATTAGTATGATGTGTTGAAAAAAACTTAATTACTTAGTACTGTGTGTTACGCTGGGTATGACACTGACAACAGCGGTGAGGATCCAAGCACAGATTTAATAAGAAGGTCAGTACAGCAGTGGTCAACGGGAGCAAACAGATATTTAAGGGTAATCAGAATCATAGTTGTAAAACAAGCAAAAGGCCAATAAGGCTGGTAGCAGGCAAGGATAACAAATAAACAAGACTAGGATCAAAAGCACAGAATACAGGAACAAAGAAAACGCGTTGTATGTCAATAACAGCAAACAATACTCAGCGATGAGTGTGTGTGTGTATGTACTGCTTATGTAGTGTGTGTAATCAGTCTTTGACAGTCCTCCGGTGGTGTGTGTGCAATCAATAGTGATATGGAGCAGGAGTGTGTGCTGCATGACTGGAATTGTAGTCCATTTACAAGCCAATCTGTAGTTCATGAGATGAGTGTGTGTGTGTGTGTTAACCAGCGATCTCTGGCTGTAGATCGCTGGTGATCGTGACACTGTGATGCATGTTTTCTGGAACTGTGACATGATTTGGACTTACTGGAAAGAAATCCACAAATTAGTTCAGAAGATTATTAGTAAACCTTTTACCCTATCTCCGGTTATTTATCTTCTGACTTGTAAAACTAATCTACACCTTGGTCATGGACTAAAATCTGGGTTCTATCTTTGTACTTATCTAGCAAGAAAATGTATTGTGTTGTTGTGGTCCTCTCCTTACATTCCTTCGGTCAGTATGTGGTTGAATCAGATTGCTATTATCTTACCCTTAGAAAAACTGACTTACGTCTTGCGTTAGAATTCTGATGATTTCAGGCAAATCTGGAATCCTCTGTGGGAGTTTTTGCAGAAATTATATTGAAAGACTATTTTTTTGTTAATTTCTCTTTCCACCAGATACTTGGATTACTAGCCGATGAAAGATTGTATAATAGATGGCTGTGTTATTGTTTACTGTATGATGTCATGAAACACCTGTACCACAGTTTTGTCATTGGAAATCTTTAAATAAATGAAAATATAAAATAAAAAATCGTATTAATAGTCATTTCTTTGCAAAATCTTTCATCTAGAATAAAAAACGGCGAGAGAGGAGAGATCTCCTCAGACTCCAGCTCCTCAGGATCTTCGAGCTCCTGGCAGATGCTGGCGTCATCAGTGACAGGTGAGAAAGATGTTATTATTATTTTTAATGGATTCTGTCCTCCTTTGCACCTCATTGTGAACTCACGCCCTGAGAAACATGACATAACTCCTGTCTCTGTGTCTCTCAGCACCAATGGAGCTCTGGAACGTGATACACTGGCCCTGGGCGCTCTCTTTCTTGAGTATGTCGACCTGACACGGATGCTTCTGGAAGCAGAGAGTGACAAAGACATGGAGATTCTCAAAGACATCCGAGCTCACTTCAGCGCCATGGTGGCCAACCTCATACAGTCGGTCCCAGGTGAAGATCAGGCACAATACATTTCACAAGCTCTCATGTCAAAATAACATCCAGTTTCAGCCCATTTGCTGCATTGGCAGACATTTTTGTTTGTGCACAGTGTATTGGTACACATTTTAATTCATGAGTAGTCATAATATTGTTTTTCTTACTTTAAATATTTGTTCCCCACTTTAAGTAATGACATCATATGGATGGCTATGAAGTTGTATCTCGCTCTGGGAAGCACTCCACATTTTCTTTGTTTAGGAAAGGGAATTCATTGCTAGGTGACAGCCGATTCGGTCACAGGACTCCTGACGTCAGTCTTGATTTAGACTCCCTTGTGGAGACGCTTCCCAAAATAGCAGTAGATTAATGAACGGCCATTTCATGGGCTAATGAAAAGAGTCATACAATGGTCAGCTTTATCCTTATTCCCCTGAACCAACTAATCTAAAACCAACCATTAGTTTTGGTTCAATTGTTTAGGCACTAGCACTATTTTTATTAAGGGTTGTATACAGCACAGTATGTCTACAGTATACTGTACTGCTTGTTTGGATGCACAAACCATTTTTCCTATATGTTATGTAGGTTTTCACTTAAGCATATCTTCATATCTAATGTGGCTCAAAGTATACAAGATTTCAGTAAACAGATTTATTTATTTGGCTGCTTGCAGTATTTTCTTCATTATGGACTGATAAAAAAAAGAGATGCCCAAAATCCCTTCTGTAAAAAACTTTCACACTTTGACACTTCATCCAATGTTCGAAATTTACAGAAAATTAGCTTATATTTAATAAATTAATGCCTTATTTGCATATTTCCACATTTTGGAAAACTTATGATACAAATAAATGTTGAATAACTATTGAATTATGGTGATACATTTTAGTTAATATTTTTCCTTATTCACTGCATGCTTTTTTGACACCTAATACTTCTCTTCCTCTTTCCTTGTCTTATTTATATCATAGTGCATCATCGGCGCTTCCTCTTCCCTCAGCAAAGTCTTCGGCACCACCTCTTCATCCTTTTCAGCCAATGGGCCGGTCCTTTCAGTATCATGTTCACACCTCTGGATCGCTATAGTGACAGGAACCATCAAATCACTCGATACCAGTATTGTGCTCTTAAGGTACAAGACTATTAAATTATTTTGAGTTGTTTTGACAACCGTTCATACAGTTTCTCAATTTGCATGGCCAAATGTGTTGTTTTAGAATATAAAATATGTGAATCATAAATACCATGAAGTATTAAAATGGCAAAAATATACACTACCATTATAAAGTTTGGGGTCAGTTTAATTTAAAATAATATATTTTTGCAACATTAATGTCAAAAACAATTGTATTGCCTAATAACATGTATTAGGTACACCTGTCCAACTACTCATTAACAAATTTCTAATCAGCCAATCACATGGCAGCAACTCAATGCATTTAGACATGTAGACATGGTCAAGACGATCTGCTGCAGTTTAAACCAAGCATCAGAATGGGGGAGAAAGGTGATTTAAGTGACTTTGAATGTGGCATGGATATTGGTTCCAGACTGGCTTGCCTGAGTATTTCAGAAACTGCTTATCTACTGTTATTTTCACACACAACCATCTCTAGGGTTTACAGAGAATGGTGCGAAAAAAAGAAAATATCCAGTGAGTGGCAGTTCTGTGGGCACAAATGCCTTGTTGATGCCAGAGGTCAGAGGAGAATGGCCAGACTGGTTCAAGCTGATAGAAAGGCAATAGTAACTCAAATAACCACTAGTTACAACTGAGGTATGCAGAAGAGTATCTCTGAATGCGCAACACGCTGAACCTTGAGGCAGATGGGCTACAGCAGCAGAAGACCACACCAGGTTCCACTCATGTCAGCTAAGAAAAGGAAACTGGACTACAATTCGCACAGGCTCACCAAAATTGGACAACAGATGATTGGAAAAATGTTGCCTGGTCTGATGAGTCTCGATTTTTACTGCGACATTCAGATGGTAGGGTTCAGAATTTGGCGCCAGCAACATGAAAGCATGGATCCATCCTGCCTTTATCAATGGATGAATGGATCAGGCTGGTGGTGGTGTAATGGTGTGGGGGATATTTTCTTGCCACACATTGGGCCCATTTGTACCAAATTAGCATTGTTTAGTATTGCTGACAATGTTCATCCCTTTATGACCACAATGTACCTATATTCTATCTACTACTTCGATGGCTACTTCCATGTCATAAAGCGTGAATCATCTCAGACCGGAACGTGAGTTCACTGTACTTAAATGGCCTCAATGTGGTGGAATGAGAGATTCACATCATAGATGTGCAGCCGACAAATCTGCAGCAACTGAATGATGCCTTCATGTCAATATGGACCAAAATCTCTGAGGAATATTTCCAGTACCTTTTTGAATCTATGGCACTTAGTGTTAAGTCAGTTCTGAAGGCAAAAGGGGGTCCAACCCAGTACAAGAAAGGTATACCTAATAATTTTGTGGCCGGTGAGTGTATTTGACATATAAATCTTTTAAAAAGAGATTAAACAAAAATCGTAACTGTCATGTTTGATATATAACTGGGACAAATCTATATGTGAAAGCAATCAAGAAGGACGTTTAGCCATGCCTCTAATTTAAAACATTGTTTGGTTTGCTTATTCAGACTGCAGACATACTCTTAGCTAATTTTATCTGCACAGTTCTACTTATAGCCCAGGATGTGCTGTAGTCATTTACAGTTCAAGACCTCAACATGGACACAAATGCCTGAGAGACAAAAGTGCATCCATTATGTGACGAACGAGTCCATTTGTGTGCTCTGCTCTGTCTATGGGAAACCTGTACTCACAATGCCAGCTCAGTGCAGATTGATGACATGTAAACACACAGCTCATGTTAGGTTTGCTCAGGTTAGAATTTCTGGAAAAACGACACCCAGTTGTAAAGCAATATTGTTTATGTGTGTACCTTCCCCTAAACGAAATGGCAAGTGGCGTAAGACGATCATATATACTGTATAATGTTTTAGCATTTATAAAAGGTGTGTAATTTCAAAACCCTAGTGTCTTTAAAATGCACAAATATCAAGAAGGCGATCCTCTTCCCTTCTTCTTTGAAGTATTATTATATTTTTGGTTCTGTTGAACACGATCGGGCGTGATTTCCTCAAAACAGGAAATTCCAAGTTTTGCATGAAAGCCTTTCATAAAAGAATGTTGTTGTTTTTGCTTTCTTTGATAGGCCATGTCTTCAGTCCTTTGTTGTGGCCCAGTGTTCGACAATGTTGGACTCTCTCCTGATGGCTACCTCTATAAGTGGCTGGATAACATCCTCGCCTGTCAGGATCTGCGGGTACGAGACAGAACACTGTGCAATAACATGTCCCACACACTGTGTGTTCTCAGTCAATCCACTGGTGCTGATATCACTAAACCAACGCAAGCATTTTAAAATGATTTTTTAAGCGTGCCTTTTGACCTAGTGCAAATTTGCTCATTAGATAAGCCTCCTCTCTTAGATCTGCCTCTCTCTCTTTCTTGTGATGTTTAGCTTTCATTGTTCTACAAATGTTGATTTAGGAAGTGAAAGTCTGGCCTAGAGCCCTGAAATATTTTTGTTTGAATATGAGGGGCAGATTTACTAACAGGTTTGTCTCAGTGTAAACTGTTTTTGCTGTTAAATAATCATAAAGTCAGGTAACACTATATTTTGATGGTCCATTCGAGTATTAGTAGACTGTCTACTTAATATCTGTTGATACTGACATTCAACAGACATTTAACTGACTATAAGAAACTTTGCAAGTACATGTCAACTTACACTAACCCTACCCCTAACCCCAACCCTAACCCCAACCAAACAGTCTACTTAAAATCTAATGAGAATTAGTTGCAATGTAACTTAAACTCAACAAACAGATCATCAAAATAAAGTGTGACCGAAAGACACACAGTACAATTTTAGTGCATTTATTAATGACTTAAAGGGTGTATGTTCAGATGCAAAATTGTATTGAACAATAACGTGTAATTGCAGTTAATTAATTTTGTTTTTATGTCTTATTAATTATTTTGGAAAATAAATTTAGCACGTTTGCCAAATGTTAGTATACCGTGGTTTGTTTTCCAGCATTGTGTGGGAAATGGCTGAGTGCTAATCTCTGGTCTGACCATCCTCAGGTGCATCAGCTGGGCTGTGAGGTCGTGGTTCTTCTGCTGGAACTGAACCCAGATCAGATGAATCTGTTTAACTGGGCCGTGGACCGATGTTACACCGGCTCCTGTCAGCTGGCTTCTGGCTGCTTCAAAGCCATCGCCACTGTCTGTGGCAGCAGGTATGCAGATATTCAGAAGCCTGAAAAATCCAAAGCAACAAATAAATAAATAAATAAATAAATAAGTAAATGTATACAATTTCACATAAACAATATATGACAATTTCTGATTAGGAAAAAGAAGTCTTTTATGTACAATGTTTTTCAGTCTTAGTATACAATGTAACTGCAGAACAAGTGTTTAACTGTAACTACAATGTAACTGCAATGTGCACAATGTAACTACAGAAGAGTCAAGCTTTAATTACACTCAAAATGACTTTTGCTACTTGGTCAAACTATTTATTTAAAATGAGTTGAAACATCACAATTTTAAAGTTTTTTGGGTCAACTTGTTTTATGTTCAATCCACATGAATTTGTAAAAATGGTTAAGTTAGCTTAATTGATTTGTGCTGCGACAACATGAAGAAATTGTGTGAAACCCAGTATTTACAGTTTTTTTGTATTTTTTTTATCTTTTGAACGAGATGCTGACGGTTTATTCTGATTCAATGGTTTATGCTAAGCTGAGGTAAATGTGCTCCATCCAGACCCAAGGATCAGCTGAATGGATTTAAAAATTATGAAACTCAAGTTTGACTCTTGAGTTTTTGAGGAGAATTGTAAAAAAAAAGTGGAGTGTTCCTTTAATAATATTAAAATTAACATTACGTAAAATATTAATCACAATTATAAAATGATGTTTTCTATTTCTGGTTTAAATTTTTTATTATGTAATGGGAAGTAGATTTTTTAAAGAAGATTTTCAACATGTAGAGTTAAGTTTAAACATTGCACATGTGACTGGAAGAGAAATGTCTGTGTACCTCAAGCAAAAATCATTGACCTCAATCTTTTGAACGACTATGTAAAAACTTTTTGTAAACTTTCTATAGAGCATGCAGCTGTAAAAAGGGTTTCTCTTGCAATATTGGCAACAGCAGATAAAAACCCTATTCAGTAGAGCTTTGCCTGGCTTCTTTTCTCATGATAATTTGTTTACATACACAGTGCCAAGTCTAGACAAGTCTTTGCACTCATTCAGTTATCAAAAGCAGTGCAAGTTGCTTTTAACTATGTGATCTTTTATTTCCCTTCACAGAAACTACTCCAGTGACATTGTGACTCTGCTGAATCTTGTTCTCTTCAAAGCGTCCGACACTAACAGAGAAATCTACGAGATTGCTATGCAATTAATGCAGGTCAGAGAGAGAACGTTCCCTGCCAAAGAAGTGTTGCAATAATAAAGAGCGTCCTGGATTAAATGCTGTGTTTGTGTGCTAATCTGTTTACGTATGCGTGCGTGTGTGTTTTGCGGTTGAATAGATTCTGGAGGCCAAGCTGTCTGTTTATTCTAAGAGGATTGTGGAGCAGAAAAGTGGTGCTATCCTGTATGGGACACACCGGCCTCTTCCTCCGCTCTACAGTCTGTCTGTTACCCAGCTTTCCAAACAGCTGGCCAGGATGTACCCTGAACTCACCCTGCCTCTTTTCTCAGGTAGCAGATCTTTGAAAACCCATACAAATACATTTAATTGTTTAAATATCAAACATTCCACACTAAAGGAATACTTTTTGGCTAAACGTTTGAGGCACAGAGTTCTTATATAATATATAAGTTTTGGTACCAAAATTGGTACTTAGTATCAGCTGATCACCATGATAAGGAGTCAGTACTCAGTATCAGCTACAAAAATCCTGATTAGATCATCCTAGTATTTATGGTCTTATGAACTAAACTGTGCTGCTTAATATTTTTTCATTAAAATTATGCAGATTTTTATGTGATAGTTCTAAAAGAACAGAATTTATTTCAAATACATTCTATAAACTATTAATTTTCTTCACCTCAGTGCATCCTCATTGGATAGAAGTATTCATTACTGTCTCCATGTTTTTGAATTCTGGTGTACATTCACGAATCTCTGTCTCTGTATGTCTAGAGGTGAGCCAGAGGTTTCCCACCACCCATCCAAACGGCCGCCAGGTCATGCTGGCCTACCTGCTGCCCTGGCTCAGCAACATCGAGCTGGTAGATGGAGGTCTGTTGTCCACTGTCTCAGGTCCGAGCAGCTGTGTGGACAACAGAAAGGGATACACTCACAACAGCTCATCTCCACATCTGCTCCGGGGTACAGGCTGGGGGTCCCTGCAGGCTTCCTCTCTGGTCCTGAACAACCTCATGTTTATGACTGCTAAGGTATGATGGCGAATTGCTGTCACTGTGGTTTTTGGTCAGTTATAAAGCTGTGGATGGATAGTACAACACAAATTTTTGAGATGAGGAAATGTTTTAATAATTTTTAAGAAGAGTATTCTGCTCACGGTCGACATGGTGTCCTCACAGCTAGAAGATCACTGGTTTGAGCCCTGGCTGGGTCAGTTGGCATTTCTGTGTGGAGTTTGTATGCTCTCCTTATGTTGGCGTGGGTTTTCTCCGGGTGCTCCGGTTTCCCCCACAGTCCAAAAACACGCAGTATAGGTGAATTGAATAAACTAAATTGGCTGTAGTGTAAGTGTGTGAATGAGTGTGTATGGATGTTTCCCAGTACTGGGTTGCAGCTGGAATGGATATGCTGGATAAGTTGGCGGTTCATTCCGCTTTGGCGACCTCTGATGAATAAAGGGACTAAGCCGTAGGGAAAAAGAATGAATATTCTGCTCACCAAGGCTGCATTTATTTGATCACCATACAGTAACAACTAGACTTGTAAAATGTTGTTATAATTATCTGTTGTTGTGATTTACAGCTTTTTTTTCAGCAGCCTTTCTCCAATGCTCAGTGTCACATCATAATCCTTCAGACATAATAATTTGATGATTTGCTGTTCTTATATGGTTAATTGTTATTGGTTCAGTACTCACTCACTAATAATTGATCTAAACCTTTTTTCCTGCTTCATAGTTTTGTGGGAAATGCGATTTGACTTTTGTAGGATTTATAAAAGGAATACGTAAATATATTTTGAAAATATATATAAATTTAATATAAATACATTTCATTTGTTATCTATGAATAAAAGTAAATATATTTTAATGGTACTTTTGAACAGTACTGTATCACAGTATGAAGCAAAAACATGCAGCAGCCCAACAGTTTTCATCACTGAGAATAATAATAAATGTTTCTTGAGCAGCAGATCAAATTATAATGATTTCTAAAGTATCTTTGGAGAAAGATGCTGAAAATGCAACATTGAAACAAAAAAATAAATAACATTTTAAAATACATTCAGTACTAAAATGGTTATATTAAATTGTAATCAAAAATTACCTGTAGTGTAATTGCACCACATTGAGTTGTGTGTTTTTGTGTGTGTTAGTATGGAGATGATGTCCCTGGTGCTGAAATGGAGAATGCGTGGAATGCTCTAGTCAGTAACGAACGATGGACTAATAACCTACGAACCGTCCTGCAGTTCCTCATCAGCTTATGTGGGGTCAGCAGTGACACCTCTCTCCTGCCTCATGTAAGTCAGGTTTATGTTATGTTATGTTATGTTATGTTATGTTATGTTATGTTATGTT
>CAIGQQ010004837.1:14142594-14156197 GCA_903798035.1 Danio albolineatus | reverse complement strand
TTTTATTTTATTTTATTTTATTTTATTTTATTTTATTTTATTTTATTTTATTTTATTTTGTTTAATTATTTATTTATTTATTTATTTATTTATTTAGTCATTCATTCATTCATTTATTCATTTATTTATTTATTATAGTGTTTTTCTTTGTATTACTTTTCATTAATTTGTAATTTATTTTATGTTAATCACAGTTATGATAAAGAATTCACCATATTTATTAAGTAGCTCTATAGTATTTTACTTTATATAATGTATTACCATTTCTTTTTCTTTATTTTTGGTTTTTAGTATTTTTTGTTTATTTATTTATTTATTTTTGTTTTGTTTTTTGTTTTAGATTCACTGTCCAAATCTGCAGATTAGCCAGCATAGAAATGTATACTGACTCCTTTTTATGTCTAATCTCATCTGACCCTTTGCATCTCTGAATGTGTCTTATGGCTTATATCTCTTGAGCATGTTGGTTGATGAACAAATTATCTTTTATTAGTAGTAGTATTTAGAAATATGTTAAATATTTGTATCCCCGTAGAATAAAAACATTATTCAGGTTTTGGAAATGAGAGACTCTAAACTTTTGGAACCAGATATTCCTGTTTAATCCCTCCATGGACCTTTGCAGTAATGGATAAATTTAGGTACAAATGTATTTTTGACTTTGACTTTACTCTTTTATTTTAGGGATGGATCACTATCGGCCGGAGGTGTTTGAACACTGTAAGAGGCTCCTTTTGCACCTTCTCATCACGTTATCTTGCAACAACAATTTCAGCCTCATTGCCTCTGTTCTGCTGAACACCAGAGATGCCAACAGCAACAAGAGTCTGACTTTCAAACCCTTCTACCAGCCTGAGTTCTACACAGGTAGTTGACTTAACATTTAAAAAAAAAAAAAAAACACACACATATATATATATATATATATATATTTTTTTTTTCTTTTACTTTGAATTATTTCTTTTATTTTGTGTTTTGTTTTATCTTACTTTATTTAGATTGTTGTATTTATGTTATTTATTTTTCTTTTCTTTTGAATTATTGTTTTATTTTATTTTGTCTTTTGTCTTATTTTATTTGATTGTTCTTCTCATTTTATTTTTATTTTCCCTTTATTTTATTTTATGTGTGCCTTGTTTTTTTCTTTGAATTATTTATTTTTATTTTATTTTGTTTTTGTTTTATTTTATTTATTTCCCATTGTTCTATTTGTTTATTTTTATTTTTATTTTATTTTGAATTATTGTTTTATTTTTTATTTATTTATTTATTTTTTTGATTGTCATTTTATTTCATTTTAGATAGAGCTACAGAAGGTTTGAAATGCATAATATAATCAAATGTGATGAAATAAAATAAATGAATACCTTCAGAGCCATTTATCAAAAATGATGCTTGCATGTTTATAACATTTGAATTAGTGCAGCTAAACTGTAGTGCACTTTAATTAATTTTCCAAGTTAACTTAACATCAATCCCGGTTGGGCCAGTTGGCATTTCTGTGTGGAGTTTGCATGTTCTCCCCGTGGTTGCGTGGGTTTCCTCCGGGTGCTCCGGTTTCCCCCACAGTCCAAAGACATGCGGTACAGGTGAAATGGGTAAGCTAAATTGTCCATAGTGTATGTGTGTGAATGGGAATGTATGGATGTGTTTCCCAGAGATGGGTTGTGGCTGGAAGGGCATCCGCTGCGTAAAACAAATGCCGGATAAGTTGGCGGTTCATTCCGCTGTGGCGACCCCGGATTAATAAAGGGACTAAGCCGAAAAGAAAATGAATGAATGAATGAACTTAACATCAAGACCTGCAAATAAAGGCAAAACTTAATGCTAAATACTTTCACAATTTGCAAAGCTCTATCACATTTTTCATTTTTATGAAATTCTACCTCTAACAAGACAAACATAGCGAAGCTTCATGAATCCTGTTATCTTGAACACTTACTCATTGGCTTTGGTATTTGACACATGGCTTTGGAAAGCGCAGTCATGTTGAAATCCTGTGGAGGGGTGGAGGGCCACATTTCTTATCGGTACAAGAACAACTTCTGGAAGTGCAGCCAAAAACAATTATATGTACACAGAGCATCTAAACGTCTGATTAGAGCATTCCTATGCGATATATTTATCTTTTTGCTCCAATGGGACCATCGAATGGACACAAGGGACGCTGGTTTACACTGGAGGGTGGTCACAATGCATAATGCATGTCTAGGCAGAGACAAAATGATGGCGATAAGATGCCATTAGACAGCCTCAGACATAACAGCATAACAGCATTCTTCTTTGATGTTCTTGATTTACAATTAATCCTTTGGCAGATTTTTTCCAAAGTGATTTACAAATAAGTACAATACAACTAATCAGAGAGAGAGAGAGAAAATGTGATCGATGTTATATTTAATAGATGGAAAAATAGAATAGAAATGGAAAAGCAGTGGTTGGTAGATCGAATTACTTATTTTACAGATCCATACTGTATATATATAGCTTCCTATTAAAAATATGAATGTAAATGGACTTATATATGCTGAGCACTGTATATATATAATTTTAAAAAGACTAAATCAAAAATAAATTAGAAAGTGAAAGTGTTGCAGGACCAGAGCAATTTTTAAACAAATATAGTACAAAAAAGTAGAATATAGGTAATAGGAAATGATCTCAGAACATTCTGTAACATTCCTTAAACATTGTGTAAATGTTAACATGCAACTTTAAGAAAAACAAATGTTTTGGAACATTGTTGTAACGTTGATAGAAAAATGTTCTTAGAATATTAGTACAAAGTGGATGGAATGTTTTAATAATGATATAATATTCTGAGAACATTAATATATCATTAGGCTAAATTATATCCAATAATGCGACTATAACCAAAAAAGTTATATTAATAAATGGTCTAAGACATAAGAAATAAGGTTATACTGTATAACGTTGAGAATGTTAACGGAACATTTTTAGAACATAAATTGTTAGCTGGGGAGTGTTAGAAATAGGAGTGTGGGCAAACAATGCTTGCATTTTACTGTGAATCTATCAGAATTAGGGTCAGAATTAGAGCAATAATATGTAAGTGCTATGACTAGTTCCAGTTGGTCAAATGCATTAGAATGTACATTAGAATGCACAGAACACAGGTTTATATTCATTCGTTCATTCATTTTCCTTTGACTTAGTTCCTTGTTTATCAGGATTTGCCACAGCAGACTGAACTGCCAACTATTCCGGCATATGTTTTACGCAACAGTTGCCCTAACAGCCACAACCCAGTACTGCAGAACACCCATACACTCTGGTACACACACACACACACACACACACGCACTCATACACTATGGCCAATTTAGTTCATCCAGTTAATTTATACCACATTTCTTTGGACTGTGGGGGGAACCAGAGCACCCGGAGGAAACCTTAACATGTAGAGAACATGCAAACTCCACCCAGAAATGCTAACTGGCCCAGCCAGGTCTTGAACCAGTGACCTTCTTATTGTGAGGTGACACTGCTAACCATTGAGCCACTGTACCACCTAACATGGGTTTTATAAAACAGAATATGACTTAAGGCTAATCTGTTTGAATTGGGCAGGCCGCATGGTTTAGCTCATTCAGGAATACATCTTCATCTGCAGAGATTATTCTTGCCAAACAGTTTTACTCATCCTGTATTTTGTTTTCAGGTGGTGTGGACTTCTTGAGGAATGGTCAGGCCTCTCCTGTGCCAGATTCAGGCCTCAGTTCGTCCTCCACCTCGTCCAGCCTGAGCCTCGGTGGTAGTAGCTCCAACCTGCCTCATCTGACACAAGAAGAGGTGGAGAACATGGAGAGCAGCACTGAAGACGATGAAAAGAGCAGCAAACTCATTGAGTTTCTCACTACCAGGTGCACAAACCTACCGTTATCCTCATCCAGATAAATGTGCTTTAAAGTGCTGTTCCAGTATTTAAGAGTTCATTCTTAGGAACTTTTTGATAGCAAAAATGCCTTAAAACAATAAAGACATGATTATTGTGAATTCAATTAGTTGATAATAGAGACAATAAAGTGATAATAAAAACTTTGGCAGGAAAAAAACATATAAAAATATTATTTAGAAATTGTATATCATTTATTTAAAATGACCTTTTAAAATGTCTTTATATGTTAAGTACTATATTACAGCTGCTCTTAACTCTGAGAGCAGATAACAAGAATTCAGCATGCTGAATTTCATTTTAAACTAAGAAATAATTTTCTTTTTTGCATATATCAAGTCTAACCTTTAATTTAACATGGAAACTGAAACTAGCTGCATGTGGGAAATTTGCTATGCAAATGCTCATATCACTGTGCATGTTTGTTTTTGCTTGCACATTTCAGTTAAAAATATGAAACATGCAGTTCCACAGTTGTGAATTGATTATAAAGTTTAACAATAATAGAGTGAACATTTATGATTTGAACGTGTTATGATATGCAGATACTTGCTGAAATGCTTTTATTATACTTAATAAAGTAACAAGCCATTTTTATAAGGAACATAAATCCTCTACGGTGTTCATAAACCATTACCGAATTATTTCAGTTTACCTTCATTGTAACTGAAATGAACGGTCATTTCATGTGACTATTCCAGAGCTGTTCAGGAACTGATTCAGGAAATGACACATCTGACACATCTTGCATCTGACCTCACTCAGGATATTACTGACTTGTATGTTGTGTTTCATCAGTCTACATTCCAGCACTTCTCAATGTTATGTGGATTTAAAGGGTATCTGGTGTTGGTGTTGGTTTTGGTTCTTTCAGACTGTGTTTACACTTCAGACTATTCCAAATTGGTTTCCAAATGTCATGTTTAAGACTGTCACTGTTATGTTATTACTATTATGTACTATTTCTTTTGTTGACATATAGTAATAATATACTGCCATTTTTTCTTTTATTGCTTTAAGCTGAAAATATTTAGATTATTATTGAATACTTATTCAAGCAACCTTGGTAAACAGAGAAAAGTAGTCAGATTGGAATTAAACAGGGAACAAAACTATTTGCGCTGATAGTGTGAACAGGTCTGTATGAACCCGAGGAAGAAAAATCAATAATTGTTTTCTTTCTGTTTGGTATGGGTTCATACTTTTCTCATTTGATTTCCGAAAGGTTTCTATCCTGCGTTTTTATAATATTTCACAAACAGTAATTGTTGTATGTACTTTTATTTTGATTGAACAAAGCTATCTGAAACTTACCTCATCTTTTACAAACTACAAATTTAATCAAAGTGATAGTTCACCCAAAAATGAACGTTTACTTACTATTTATTCACCCTCAAGTGGCTCCAAAAAATTCTGAAGATAACACAAAAGAAGATATTTAGAAAAAAAATTGAAAACTGTTAACCATTGACTTCCAAACTAATTCTATGGAAGTGAATGGTTACAGGTTTTCAACATTTTTCTAAATATCTTCTTTTGTGTTCAACAGAAGAATGAAAGTAATGGTTTGAAACAAGTGAAGGGTGAGTACATTTTTACAGAGTTGTATTTTTTAGGTGAACTATCTCTCTAAAAAAACTAAACTAATGGTGGTTTTCAGGGAAATACTGTAGGATCTTGTGGCATAGTCCGCCATCTAGTGGCAGTTTTATTCCCAAGACCAAACATGCACTCACCAGTCACTTTTTTGGGTACATGTTAATAGTACCAAGTTGGATTCAAAAAGCGCTGGAAATTACTCAGAGATCCTGCTCCAACTTGACATTAGAGCACCATGCAGATGCTGAGGTTTTGTTGGCTTAACTTTCATAGTGCTTTATTATAAGCTGTTCCAACGCATCCCAAATATGCTCTTTTTGATTTGATCAGGTGACTGTGGAGATTTTCGCAGTATATTTGAGACTCATCAGACCAGGCAAACTTTTTCCTACTGTATCTTCTCTTGTCCAATTTTGATAAACTCATGTGAATTATAGCCTCATTTTTTTAATCTGACAAGAGTAGCACCTGGTGTAGTCTAATATAAACCCTTGATATGGGTGAGCATAAAATTCCTGGTAAAATTGAGATAAGTTTTCGAGCAGTCTGTGCGGCACAACAAACATCCCACATTCAAAGTCACTTAAATCATCCACATTCTGATGCTTGGTTTGAACTCCAACAGATGTTCTTGACCACATCCACATGCCAAAATGCATTGAGCTGCTCCAATGTGATTGGCTGATTAGTTTCATAACATTAGCTGAACAGTTGTACTGTACCTAATAAAGTGGCTGGGAAGCGTATGACACTTCTTTCAAGGTGAATGTGGCTTAACTTGCCATTATAAAGCATATCAAAGAGTTATATAAATATTTGCCCTGGTTTGTTTAGGCCTTTTGGACCATTGTGGAGCCATGAAGACATCACACCTAAAAATCCCCAGTCAAAGAGCACTGAGCAGCTAACCAACTTCCTGCGACATGTAGTGTCTGTGTTCAAAGAGTCCAAATCAGGTAAGTCACATACTGTATATCCTAAGTTATTCCAGAGTTCATTTACATTTAAGGGATAGTTCACCATCATCATTACTGTAACTCATCCTTCCACTTCAGTTGAACTAAAGAAGACATTTTGGAGAATCTTGGAAACCAGTAGCCTCTGACTTCCATAGTATTTTTTTCTACTATGGATTCCAATGGCAACTGGCTTTCAACATTCTTCAAAATATCTTATTTTGTGTTTTAACAGTTAAGAGAAACTCATAAATGTTTGCAACCACTTGAGGGTGTGTAAATGGTGACTAAAAAGTGAACTATTGTTGTTTTTTTAAATGCATGTTTCTGTGCTTGCATGTCTGCTTGTAGACATTCGGCTTGAGCAGCAGTTGAGTGAAGTGGCATTGCAGATGGCTCTGTGCAGCTCCTCCAGGCATTACGCTGGACGTTCCTTCCAGGTGTTCAGAGCTCTGCGGCAGCCACTTTCAGCCTTGGCTGTGTCTGACCTGCTTTCACGTTTAGTTGAGGTGGTTGGGGAGCACGGAGAGGAGGTTCAGGTGAGGATCTGGCTCCGTAGTGACACTTCTGATACATTCACGGATTGAGTGAACTCATAATGCATCTTCTTTTCAGGGCTATGTGATGGAGCTTCTACTTACTCTTGAGTCAGTGGTGGATAATCTAGCCGAGTGTCTGAAAAACAATGACTTCTTCGTCATACTACGGTAAGTACAACAGTAAACATTTAATGAATGAAATAATAATGAAATATACTGCTTGCTAAACTAAAATGCTTTTGATTGCTAAACGTAAGATTTTGGTAATTTAGAGGCCTTCGAATCATTTAAAACAGTCATTCACAGTTAATTTTGTTTAGCATCATGTTTAGGGGTGTGAAATGTCTGTACAATTGTTGAAAGCATGAGGTGTTTGGTCACAGTGGCTCTTTTAGATTATAGAATGCAAAACACATCTTCCAGACACCTAAAACCAATAATATGATGACATTTTGTGTGCGTTTTGCATCATTATTCATTCAGCCGTCCGTGAGCATGACTCAGAATAGGAGTCTTCTAACATTTTCATCAAGTCAGAGATGTTTTATTCTCTGTTATTGATCATTCTCATGTTATTGATCCTTTGTAGGGCATCTTCACCAGATCTTCCATCCAGCGGCAAGTTAACACTGAACCGTAAGAGCACAAGCCAACTGGAGCTGGTTCCAGGATCTGCTACGGCGTCAGAGCGAATACGCCACCAGCGTAGCTACTCCGTGCCCAAGCGCTTTGGCGAGGCTGAGCGTTCCTCTGATGTTCCTCGGAGCGCCACCCTTGACCGCATCCACCATCATCAGAGCAACATCTCCAAGCTTCGATCTCTGTCTTCGTCCTCCTCCAGGGACAACATGGTCTCCACCGACCCGACCAACGCCAACCATCCTCACAACCTGCTGGCCACCATCTTTTGGGGAGTGGTGTCACTCATGGAGTCAGACTTTGAGTTCGAGTACCAGATGTCCCTCAGGCTGTTGGGGAGGCTGCTAGGCCACATTTCATTGGATAAGCAGGAATACAAAGAAAAGCTGGAGAAGATCCAGCTCCAGCTGAAATGGAAGGATTTCACAGGGCTTCAGAAGCTGCTCCTCAAGGGATTCACCTCTGCGAACACTACAGAACTGACTCTGGAGCTTTTCAGCCAGCTCACACCTGTCTCACGCCTGCCAGTGGTGGACACCTCACAGGCCATTGGTAGACCTTTATGTTTCTACTGGCAAATTCACATTCAGCCGTTATTATAAGTGGAATTTTTAATGCTAAACTTCTGTTACTCTTCAGGTTTCCCACTGAATGTCCTCTGCCTCATTCCTCATCTTGTGTTAAACTTTGACTCACCTACTCAATTTTGTAAGGACGTGGCTGAGAGAATTTCCCAGGTCTGTTTCTGTTACTTTGATCTGCACTTTAACACTTCACTGCAAAAAAATAACCATCTAAACATGAGAACGAAATGAATGATTTAAGAAGATACAGCCAAGAAACAAGTCAAATTATCTGACAGTTCAGTAAGGTACTGTAAATGTACTAGTAAGATATACTGGTAAGACTCTTGAAAGAAAAAGAAAACTTGCCTAGGCTTTAGTAAAGAATTTTTTTTTTTAAATAATTATTAACACTTAATTTTGTCTAATTATCTTAAAACTAATTTGTTAGTAGCTTTTTAACATCTTCAAGCATCTCCCTGTCCTCATCCTTTTCCAGGAACAACATGGTCTCCACAAAAACACTTTATTTTGTCTAATTATCTTAAAACTAATGTGTTAATTGCTTTTTAAACAGTATGTTTTTCTGTTTTTGTGGTAAATGGTCTTAAAACTAGAGTTACTTACAAGGAGGTTGCCTCTTAATTTAAGAATTGTTATTATATTGTCTGTCTTAAAATGAGCCAAAGCATTTAAACTTAGGGTTAGGCGATGTTGACCAATTTGGCATCGTACAATGTCAAACAAGGAACATCGAGATGGACGATGACATCGTCGTCTGTGGCGGTGGTGAATAAATTTTTTATGAATTCATTCATTCATTCATAAGAATTAATTATTTGTAGCCTACCGTTTCAGCTACCTGACCCGAATTTTCTTTGTTTTACCCATAACCAAATCTTAAATTGATAACGATAAGTTACACACAAATTACCACCTGTCATTCACTTTTTCCACGGGACTCTGGTATGAATAGGCAGAGTGATCTGTGTCATTATAATGGCATCGACAAACTTGGTTGGTAAAAAAAGGTGCACAACCAACAGTATCTGAGGTTTTCGCTAAAGTTACTAAGTACAAGCGTTAAAGCGAAAGAATGAAGCAGTGTACTGAAGCTGTGACACATTAACTGAGAGATTCAAAAGACAGAAGAGTCGTTAGATAGAGAAAAGATGAATTAAATATCATGTTTAACAATTATAGTGAGATGCGATCCAGCAGTACATCCTTGATAAACTGTCCGACGTGCACTGCTCTCTGGGGCTTTGTGCTCAGAGCACCCGCTGACTGCCTGGAGCTCAGACGTGCGCATATGCTAGAGCGAATGACAGAGCGTGTGTTGTGTGCGGTCACGTGATGTGTGTTTTCAGCGGTATAGTGTGGACGGAGGGATGTTCAGAAATGCTAGATGAAATGCAAGTGTGGACGTGGATTGTTTTCATTCTAAAATGCCATTTTAAATTTAAGACATATTAGTGTACATGGGGCCTAAGTGTGTATTGCTGCGAGCAGGTTGCTGCTGCGACAGGGGAGGGGCGGAGGATCGCGATGCCAGCTCAGCATCGTGATGTCTATTGGCCATCGGCTGTGGACGATGGCATCATCTATTGACCCAATCCTATTTAAACTTAAAACAAGATTATTATTAGTATATAGTTTTAAATCAGGAACACATACATACAAACTGTCCACAATTTTTTTTTAATCCAAATGAAGACAGGTAAAATACCTAACTTTAAACTTGATTATTAAATAATCTTAAATCAATCATTATAATCATACACAATCTGATCTTGCACAGTAATTTATTCTTAAAACAAGATCAATAGGATTTTATGGCTAGAAATAAGATTGTAACTCTTGACTAGATTGGGAGTTTTTGCAGTGTTTGTCAGATGATCTACAGCATGTCTGTGTGCTGACAATCAGTCATTTTGATTGACAGATTTGCCTTGAGGAAAAGAACTCGAAGCTGTCTAACCTTGCCCATGTGATGACCCTCTACAAAACACACTCCTATACACGAGACTGCTTCTCCTGGGTCAACGTGGTGTGCCGATACCTGCATGAAGCGTTCAGCGACAGCACACTCAGCATGGTTACTTACATGACAGAGGTGAGGAGAAAAAGTATCCATAAACAAGATATAAATAAATAGGCATGTGAGTGCGACACATACACTTAAATACATACACATACACAAATACTCTTTATTAAACATGTACACATGGACATTGCCTATATGCTTTATAACTGCAGGTTAACTATGTTTATATATAAAAACTTTAACTGTTAAAAGCCATTAGTTACTAGTTAATTAGTTACAGTGCTTAGTAACTAGTAAGGTTATGGTAACTAATAATAACCTGAACTTTTTCCGAATTTGATTGTAATGCAATAATGTGCGCCTTTTGTAAAGCTGTTTAAAACAACAATTATTGTGGAAGCGCTATACAAATAAACTTGAATTTAATTGAGAAACACATTTCTAATGCTTTTATGTGTTTTGTAAACAGTTGCTGGAGAAAGGATTGCCCAGCATGCAACAGACTCTTCTACAAATCATCTACAGTCTACTGAGTCACATGGACCTGAGTGGTATTCAAGCCAAACTCTTCAACATGGAGGTTCTTACAACCATAGAGAAGTTTGTTCAGGTGTGGATATTATAAATAATCGCATAGCCAAACCATTTATTTCATGATTTGCGCACCGAATATTTTTATTTATTTGATTTGTCTTTTCACAGACTAAAATGCCAATAAGTAGTTGCCAATAACAGTCATTTTTATACCAACATAAAACATGTTATATATATTTAGAACATGAAAAAGGTTATGACATATTAAACATCTCTATTTAGGGATCACAGCCCCACAAAAAACTATTTTTGTAATTTAAAAAATTAAAATTTGTAATCTTTAGAATTTGCCACAATCCCACGAAACACTTGGTTTTACCCATTTACCAGCAACATGTTTTTAAATAATTTAATATACAATAAAATTTTGTTGGAGTACTTAAACTTTCAACACAGGCTCATTGTGAAAACATACCCCTGTATACATTTCTAGAGAGGGCAAATTATGTAGCCAGAGGTACGTATGGCTGCATTTCATCTTTCAAACGAATGCTACGGGGCGGTATGATGCCGCCGTTGGCTTCTGTTTCTTTTTCGCGATACCAGCTGACCGCTTACCTTCCGCGGTTACTAGTTTGCTCACTGGCTCGCTGTGTACAACGGCAGACATGAGACGTAGAGTTGAGTTGACAGCGACAACAGAGTTCGAGTCTGGCGAAAAAGATTCCAGAAAGCAGGTTTAAAAAAAAAGGCAAAAAATTGTATAAATAAGTAAATAACAGAGTAAGAAAGTGGTCAGATCTGAAAGCATTATAAAAATCAGGCAAGGGCTTTTCTTTTTCCGGATTGCTTTTGAAAACACTATTGGTTGGGTTAGGAAGGGGGTGGGTGGGATGATCGGTTGGTCGGTCAGTCAGTCAGTCGACAGCGGTCTCTGGTGGATTTACGCAAGAAGAACTGGCGTGAATAGCACTCACGAGAGAAATTTGTGATCTCAAAAAGTGTACCTCAGCGGCCTTTGGTGGATTTACGAAAACAAAAACTGCAAAAAAATCATACCTTCTGGGACATATTTCACGCTCTCCAGAAATGTGTACTGGGGTACGTATCCATAATGGCTTGTATACTTTTATATTATTTACGTAAATAGATTACACTCAGCGACAAAAATTCTTTCACCCATAGTTTGACATTCATTTTCACCAATGCTATTTGAAACGTTGAAATACACACATGCAGTAAAATCACTTTTGTAAATGTTATGCAAATTTTAATAATGCAAAATCTTGCAACTGCATATGCAAACAAAATTAAACTAGTCAAAAAAAGTCAAGTTTACCCAAATTAAACTGAATTAAACACTTGCAATGATTTTATCCCCTGTAGTTATTCACCAAATAACTATTCACTTCTAAAATTAGCCGCAGTGATTACATGTATCTGCTTGATTTAATCCAGTCTAAACTTACTCATGACATAATGGCATTTTATAGCATTCACAAAAGCTCTCTTGCGTCTACGGTAATACTACTGGTTTTCCATCTCTCAACCCTTCCTTCAGAGGGAGTAAAGAAAAGAACGAATTAAAAAAAAGGAAAACTTGTGCCAGAGCTATAAATCCAAAGGCACACCCAGCAGCAGTCTATAAACAGTCAGTCCTATTGGCTGCTGTCCACATTACTGAGGCCTTCAGTGTGGCCTCAAAGCAAAGTCTTCTCCTCTCAACTGCTGCTTTCCTCCAGTGTTTATTTCGGCAGAAGAAGAGACGGCTACTGCTTGTGAAGATGGATTGACTGTATGTAATGCTTTGGCAGGTGAGCATGCTTCTGAATGCGTCTTTTGAGGATTAACTCGGTTCTGTTTTGTGTTTGTTTCTGGGATTTTAGACTACACACTGGAAGGAAGCCTTGAACATATTAAAGCTGGTGGTCTCCCGCTCTGCTAGTTTGGTTTCGCCTTCGTCCCCGCAGAGTAACTCATCCTCTGTGGATGTCAGACGTGTTTGGGACACTCCCTCCAAAGCCCTGCCTGGAAAGACCCTCGACTTTCATTTTGACATTTCAGAGGTGGGACTTTTCTGTCTGTCTCCTTTTTTGATTGTCTTTGTACAATACACAACACACTTTCTTTGTGTTTTATAAAATATAAAATTAAATGCATGACAATAGTTTTGTAGCAGTCAAATGTAGCCTTCAGTACTGGGAAAAATCCCAGGATGCACCTCTTAAGGTTGGTTAAGAGAATGAGTGAATGACTCTGCTGGACTGGAAACTAGGAAAAGGGTGGAGACTTTGAAGGGGCTAAAAATAAATTGAAAGTTTTTTTGGCCACTGTATATCTCTCATGATTTTGGGTATTTCACATATTTCACACACAAGAAAGACATTTCATGACATGAAAAGTAGTTGTTGTTGTTAATTTGTATCATAGTTTTACTTGCACACATTCTTAAAGTGTTTTACAATACTGGTAACACTTAAGACTGGAAAGTATTTATAAAAAAGAAATTACTATTATTTGTGTTAATTAAATGCTGTTATTATTTATATTTTTTATTATTAATAATAATAATAATAATAATAATAATGTTATTATTATGATTATTATTAAAAGTAGTAGTAGTAGTAGTATCATCGTTAATATAAAAAAAAATGTTTTTAATTAGTATTAGAAGTAGTAGTAGTAGTATTTCAATTATTACTATTATTAATTACCATAATTTGTACTTCTTCTTTTTTTATTATTTACTTTATTTATTATTATTATTATTATTATTATTATTATTATTATTATTATTATTATTATTATTA
>CAIGQQ010004837.1:14100059-14134044 GCA_903798035.1 Danio albolineatus | reverse complement strand
TGTTTTTGAGCCATTGTAGATGACCTCCAAGACTAATTTAAAATAAGAAACATTTAAAATGGCCTAATAGGGCCACATTAACATGAAGATTAAAAACAAACTATTTTTTTTTAGATTTGACTAAGCTTTGATACACATTTACTGGTGAAGTTTTTTTTTTTTTAACACGAGCGTAAAAATAATAGATGTCAAACATTTTCCATTTTATATGTATTTTTTCAATTTTCAAATCTAAATTCTGTGAAAATCTTTCTTTTTTTCATTTCAGAATGTCAGCCTGTCTCCTACGGAGGATCTAAACCCCATGGATTCTCCTCCTGTCTCCTTTGACAACACTCAAGCTGACCATATCCCTCTTTCCGCCTCAACGCCAAGTTTTGAGATCTCACTACCCGAGGGCTCGAACCATCGGGTGAATAAGAGCTTCAAAATGGCTGACTTTTGGGGGCAAACACATTCCTACTCATACCGCACCTCTGTTCTGGAGCTTTTCCATTAACACAGCTTAAATAATCTCTTTTTGTGCTTGCCTTCTCTGTCTGGTGCCTCTGTTTTGCAGTTCATAGGATTTGTGTAGTTATTGGCTGATACTGCTTTTCTGTTACCTGCTCTTTTAGAATGGGGGCATTAGATTGATACACGAGACCTGTTATTGCTTCTTAAACAGCAAAACCTGCTAACCATTTCTCTGCTTATGGCTTTTAATCATCTTTGAGGCCTACCACAGTCTCAGACAGAGGCCACTTGGGCAATGTGTATGGCTTCTCTGTGGGTGGCAAGACTAACATCACTCACATGCTCAATGCTAGGGGTGCAAATAAAGGGAGTGCATACCCATTGCCTGTGGCTGTAAACAGGAGACCGGACCAATCAGATATTGGTCCTTCATGTTTTTTGAAGGTCTCTTAATTCATTCAAATCTGACATTACTGCAAAAAAAAAATATATATATATATATATATATATTGAAAAGAGAAACGATTCTCAGCAGGAACAGTTTTAGACTTGAAAGGTCAGTGAATTCTGTATAATAACATATTTTATTTTATTTGTCATTTGTCAGCTAAATAATCATAAAAAGTTTTTTTTATTGTATTTTAATTAAAGATAGGACTATAATAACTAGTGCGAATATAAACAGCCATATAATCTGATCTTTACATATAATATTAGTAGTTTGTGTGGCCACAGCATTTTTTACTACGTGTACGTGACTAATACCTGTGTGTGCTGCATTTCATTTGATGATTAATGCTGATCATTTCTTTCTTACTTTTTCTTTTCTGAACCAGGCTGAGGATTCAGCTGAGGAAGAAGAAGGCATTGTTAATGAGGATGATATCTCACTCTGCATTTGCGAGTCGCCGCCTGCCTTTAGTTGTTCAGACATCCTAACACTGGAAACACCTCAGAGGGAAGAAAACTTCTTTGCTGACAATGAGATGAGCTGTGTACCCAGGTACTGGTTCAAACTCTGAACTGTTGGTAGAAAACCATGGAAATGCCACCATACACAATCACTTACACACACTACGGCCAATTTAGTTTATTCAATTCACCTGTACTGCATGTCATATGTGAAACTGGAGGAGGAAACCCACGCCAACACGGGGAGAACATGCAAACTCCACATAGAAATGCCAACTGACCCAGCCGGGACTCGAACCAGCGCTTTTTATAATTTTTTATTAACGGATACAGCAAATGATCCATTGCAGCCTCGTGTTTTTATAATAAAAAGATACAAACAAAATTATCTAAAAACCGTGACAAATTAAAAAAATACACAATTACATAGATAAAACCGCCAATAAACTTAGACCAAAAGTGCCATCCAATGATAGAAATAAATAGTGATAAAGGCATAATAAACAGTCCAATCGCAACATTGCATAAAACAAAACAACAGCTAAATTTAATTAACAAAATCTTATAATTGAGTGTATGCCTAATTCTTTTCAAATGTACCCAAGAGCAGGTCAGCCATAATTTAAGAGTTGGTGCATTTTCCTCAGTTTTCCCAAGACTTTATGGCATAGATTAAGACACCATTAGACACAAATTGTTGTTTTAAGACTCAAAATTTGTTTAGAAACTTCCAATTTAATTAAAAACGTGTCTGGTATCTAAAAAGAAAAAACAAAAGGAAAATGTTCTATCCTTCTTTTCCTTCAGTGGTTTTGGAGAGCAGTTCTGCTCTGTGGCACAAGCAGAAGAAGAAAAGGAGGAACTGCTTCTAGAGTCACGTTCCTCTCCTCCGCCTTCTCCATTTTTCTCCGCCATCCTGGCCGCCTTCCAGCCGACTGTGTGCGATGATGCTGAGGAGGCCTGGCGCAGTCATCTCAACCAGTTGGTGGCCGATTCGGATGGCTCCTGTGCAGTCTACACCTTCCAAGTCTTCTCCTCACTCTTTCAGGTAATTAACATTCAGGTAGGCCTAATGTTAAAGGTATAGTTCACCCCCAAAATAAAAATTCTGCAATCTTCTTCAGTTCACTCACCCTTAACTTGTTCCGAACCAGTTTATTTTATTTTGTTTTGTTAAATACAAAAGAACGTGTTTTGAAGAATGTATGAAACTTGTAACACTTGATTTCCATAGTATTTGTTTCTTCCAAGTCAATGGTTACAGGTTTCCAACGTTCTTAAAAATATCTTCTTTTGTATTTAAAAGAACAAAACAATTCAAGGTTGAAAGAATGATGGCACAATTTTTATTTTTGGATAAACTGTCCCTTTAAGATGCAGTTTTGTCAATCCAATTACAAGTGGACGATTTTTAATATAGGTTACAATAAGGTCTGAAATGCTTCACTGTCTGCATCATGGTGGCGCAGTGGGTAGCACAATTGCCTCACAGCAAGAAGGTCGCTGGTTCAAGCCCCGGCTGGGTCAGATGGCATTTGTAGAGTGTGCATGTTCTTCCCGTGTTTGCATGGGTTTCCTCTAGGTGCTGCAGTTTCTCCCGCAGTCTAAAGACATGCGCTATAGGTGAATTGAATGAGCTAAATTGGCCGTAGTGTATGTCTGTGAATGCGAGAGTGTATGGGTTTTTCCCAGTGTTGGGTTGCAGCTGGAAGGGCATCCGCTGCGTAAAACATATGCTGAATGAGTTGGCGGTTCATTCCACTGTGGTGACCCCAGATAAAAAAGGGACTAAGCCGGAAAGAAAATGAATGAATGTTTCACTTTCAGAAGTACTGTCAAAACTTACTTTTATGGCAAAGAATTTTTCATTTCCTTTTAAGTGAAATAACTTAATATAAACATAAGAGGTTTAGAAAATTGCTTAATTTAGAAGAGAAGTTTTTACATCTCTCACTTTTCCTATATAATCCTAGATCACAAAATTATAAATAGATAGAGTTGTGTTGTCGCAAATACGCAAGCTAAATTTTTCAGTTAATTTCCACTAAGTCAGAAGTGAAATGGATCAACTAAATGAGTAAATTGTTGGGTACATCTAAAATGTGGCAAGAGCTCCATTGATGACGTACATTTTATTCATTAACTGGAATTTTCTTTGGCTCGTCACACAAAGCCGACAACCCGGTGCGCCAAAGCTTTAGAAGACACGCTGCATCTTTGATTATATTTTATTGATACTGACAACAAGCTGTTTTGAGGCAGATCCAACTGGATATGTTGTTTCTGACTATATTTCAGAATATTCAGACCAAGTTCTGCACCTTGACCTGTGACGCGGCTGGTTATCTCGGCGATGGCCTTCGTGGGATTGGAGCAAAGTTTTTAAGGTCATCCCAGATGCTCACATCCTGCTCCGAATGTCCAACGTTATTTGTCGATGCAGACACTGTGAGTTTTGTTTGTTTGTTTGTGTTTACATGATGTCCCTCAGCATGTATGTGTACAGTACATGCCATTTTGAAATGTCCTTTTACTCTTGAATTTCAGATTGTGTCTTATGGGCTTTTGGAGAAGATGAAGTTCAGTGTGTTAGAGCTGCAGGAGTATCTGGAGACCTACAACAACAAAAAGGAGGCAGTCATATCAGTATGTCCATTCATTCATTCATTCATTTTCGGCTTAGTCCCTTTAACAATCAGGGGTCACCACAGCGGAATAAACCACCAACTTATCCAGCATATGTCTTTAAGCAGCGAATGCCCTTCCAGCCGCAACACAACATTGGGAAACACCCATACACTCCCACATTCACATAGACACAACGGCCAATTTAGCTCATACAATTTACATATACTGCACGTTTTTAGACTGTGGGGGAAACTGGAGCACCCAGAGAAAACACACACAATACTGGGAGAACATGCAAACTTCACACAGAAATGCCAACTCACCCAGCCGAGGCTCGAATCAGCAACCTTCTTGCTGTGAGGTGATTGTGCTACCCACTGCGCCACCGTGACACCCTTCAGTATGTCCAATCAAACTACAGTATATGGAAAAAATGGTCGAATTTTGTAGTTGCTCTACATATTATAAATTAAAATGACTCAAGTTTACAATTAAGTTATGTAATTCATAACATATATACAGAAGTCAACATTTTAAGTGAATCACAACCTTCCTCAAAGTCATCAAAACAACAAAACAACACCCATTTGTGTCTCAGGACAACTTTGATTTACTTTTTTTGATTCAGTTCAAATGTTGACCAGTGTATATATTTAAACTTATGTATTGTTTATTATAAAATGACTTATTGTTGTAATATTATGTAGTTACTATTATTTCATTTTAAACAACAATGTTTTAAAGATGTTACTTATGCTCAACAAGGCTTTGGTCGACAGAAAATATAATTGTTGCCATACATTTGAATGCCACTATTTATTTATTTTTTTTAATCATAATGTAAATGCATGTTATTGTTAAAGGTATAGTTCACTCCAAATACAAATTCTGCAATCTTGTTCAATTCACTCCCCCTTGACTTGGGAAAAACCAAACCAGTTTAAGTTTTTTTTTGTTCTATTAAATACAAAAGAAGAAATTTTGAAGAATGTTGGAAACTTGTAACCATAAAGTAAATGAATGTGAAGCATAGCAGATTTTTCAGCATCATTACTGGAGTCTTCTATGGCACATTATCCTTCATAAATCATTTTAAAATGCTGATCTAGTTCTTCAGAAACATTTTTTATTTAGATTTGACATTTGTTTACCTTAATGCATCCTTGCTGAAAACATTAATTCATTCATTCATTTTCGTCTTAGTCCCTTTATTAATCTGGGGTCGCCACAGCGGAATGAACCGCCAACTTATCCAGCATTTGTTTTACGTAACGAATGCCCTTCCAGTCGCAACCCATCTCTGGGAAACATCCATGCATTCTCATTCACTTACACATACATACACTACAGACAATTTAGCTTACCCAATTCACCTATACCACAAATCTTTGGACTGTGGGGGAAACCGGAGCACCCGGAGGAAACCTACGCGAACACAGGAAGAACATGCAAACTCCACACAGAAATACCAACTTACCCAGCCGAGGCTCGAACGAGCGACCTTCTTGCTGTGAGGCGACAGCACTACCTACTGCGCCACTGTGTCGCCTCTTGCTGAAAACACACATTTGATATTGATCATTATTTTCATTATGGAAGCTTTAAATTTAAAAATGTATACTGCAGGTTCTGTTTAATTTACTGTTCTAATACTGTTCATGCCTGTAATGTTTTTAGTGGCTGTGCAACTGCAAGGCCAGCTTCCCCAAATGCAGTGGAGATGGAGTGATCACCTATCAGCCCGCTGAAACAGAGGAGAAGGTATGAACATCTGTCTTTTCAATAAAATAACCGTTATTCCAAAGAAAACTAATACTTATTATATAGAAATAGCAAACTGGAGCTTTTACACTGCTCTTCATCAGTGTTCTGATGTACTACAAATAGAGCATGCGTTTCTGTCTTTATCTGTTAAATATTACTGTTTCATTGTCTACTTACTGATACCACTGTGTTTGTTCATTGTGTCCTGACTCCTGAGATACGAGTGAGAATAGTTGGCTAAAATGTGTCCGATTCCATTTCAATGTCCCTCTTATATTTTCTGCATTTCGATTGTTCTGTGATAGCTCTGTGAGTGACATCTCTTTTCTATCTGTCTGCTCTTTTTGCCTGTTTCAAATGCAAGCTGTGTTACTTCACAACAGCGCCCTCTATTCTTATGTTTGATATGGCGGTTGCTCTCTGCTGGCCATTAAAGCGACAGTTCACCCAAAATTGAAAATGTACTCAATTAGTCAAGTAGCTCAAAAACTTTATACATTGCTAAACACAAAAGAAGATATTTCAACAATACTGGAACCTGTTAACCATTGACAATCATAGTAGGAAAAATGAATGGGGCGCTATGAATGGAATAGTCAATGGATTTCAGATTCTATTTTTATACAAAAATATCTTGTAGGGTACACCGTGTAGGGTGAGTAAATGATGACATCATTTTGGGTGACCTATCTCTTTAACTTCACAAACACATTTTGTCCATATTGAATACTGATAAATGGCAATACCTGTATATGCAAATTACATACATGACATATAGTTCATATTAGAATTTCACATATATAAAATACATATTATTTAAGCAAAATATATTTAGAAATTATTGCAAAAATAGACGTTTATATATAATTTTTTCAACTATTGGAATTAGAAGGGCGGGGCTCGAACCAGCGACCTTCTTGCTGTGAGGCAATCGTGCTACCCACTGTGCCACGATGACTCCCTTGTTCAAATAACTAATATATTTAAACATATTTTTTTATTTCATTGCAAATTGTATATGTTAAACATGCATATTTTGCAATATACTGTATGTATATGCATAAATGACATACTTATATTTTATATATGTGAATTAAAATTATGAACTTGTAAATCATATATGTAATTTGCATATATTTCCATAGATCAGATTTCTATTTGGGTGGGGACACCTGACACTTGTTTTACATCAAGTAAATGTGGAATTTTGGATATAAATTGATAATAATTGTCTTATTTTGTCATCCAGCACAGTCCCCAGTGCAAAACTAAAAATAAGTGGGCATACTGTAGTTGTGACTTTCTTCTCTCTCTGCATGTCCGTTCACTTTACTGCTCATGCATGTGGAGCCACTGTTCGCTCATGCTTCAAACTGCCTGTTCCAATGCAATGACTGCATGTTTTCACACTATATTCGAAACTTCTCTTCCTTCTCACCTCTCACCTTTTTCCTTGCAATGCCTGCTTCATAGCAAATGGAATCTCTTGCAGTAAGTTTAACACCTTCTTCTTTAACATCACGTCTTCCTTTCCCTCTGGTCCAACAACCAATAATATCAACGAATTTTATAATATAAAGCATATCCGATTTTATCTCAACTCATTTTTAAAATAAAAATTATTGTCGCTTCAGTCATTCAAATCATTTATTCTGTTACAACTGTGACATCCATGTATCTTAAGAGAGATCAAAACAAGTATTTTGCTATTTATCTGATCCCTGTGTGTTTGTTCACAGCAACTGGAGCTTTGTCAAAGACTCTACAAGCTCCACTTCCAACTGCTGCTGCTTTTTCAGTCTTACTGTAAACTGATTGGCCAAGTTCACGCTATTAACTCTGTACCAGAGGTATGCTTACATCCATGTCTACTGAAAAAAAGCCTACTGTAGCTTGCAAACACTCATTAAATAGTATACTGTGTAGTACAGTGGTTCTCAACTGGTTTGGCCATGGGACCCACATTTTAACACGGTCATCAAGCCGCGACACAAATTTTAAGGAACTATATTTTAATTTTAGGAATTATAATGAATTAATTTGTATTTATTTGTTAACATACACAAGTAGTGACAGATAAATCATAAGAAATTCACCAAGACTTACAAATCAACCATTTTTATTGATTTCATTGGACAAAATGTATCAAATTATACAAATATTACAAAGTTCAATTGCGCATTGCAAAATAAAAGTCCGGTATATGCATTTCAAAATAAAAGTCCGGGATAAGCATTTCAAAATAAAAGTCTGGTATAAGCAAAATAAGTTAAAAAATTAATGTTTTACACACACTCCGCGACCCACTAAAATAGTTCCCGCAACCCACTTTTGGGTCGCGACCCACCAGTTGAGAAACACTGGTGTAGTATATAGTAAACGAGAACATGATATGCAGGAAGGAAAAAGAACGTCTTGTGGACAGAAATAGTTTTCATGACTTGAATTTGTTCCCATTATTAAATCAGTCATTTGTTTTGAGCAAATCATTGATGTGCTGTAATAATTTCATTAGTTTGAGGCAAAGTGTTGGCACATCATAATCACATATTACGCCCCAAAGTCTAGGGGAAAAAAACATAATGGGCATAATAAACGAAAAACAAATGTTGTGGGTGGTGGATTTCCCCCCCCAAAAAAAACTTAATTCAAAGAGACCCCTTTGGTTGCCAACCAAACTCAGACACTCGATTGAGAGTAATTGAATAGATTTATTATAGAAAAATAGTATTTAAAGTGCATATCTTCAGGGTGGCCTCAGGCCAAAATAACAAACAAAAGAATCTAGAAAGTAAAATGAACTAAATTGCCTATGAATATTTAAAGAAAATACAGGAAGCTTACCTTTTTCCATAACATGAACAAAGTCAAAAGTAATCAAATAAATCGGCAGGCCACCCCTACAAGATCAAACTCTCAAATAGTCAATCAAACGTGTAAACAATGGCACAGGATGAAATACATTGTTGGTTGTCGGCCGAAGGGGAAAAGGAGGAAATCCAGGAGCTCCACTCCCAACAACCGTCGCACCACAAATTAGCTCCTCGAACCTTGCCGGAAGGTCCCATTTATAGGCCTCCGCGAGCAGCCAATCAGGGCATAGATCTCATTGCAGTGAGAGCCTATGAAATAATAGAAAACACCACAACAAGGCGGGACAAACAAAAAGATACATATATTGCGCAACAAAATAAATAAACAAATAAACTTCAGTCGTAACACTAAATAATAGAATGCATTGGTACAATTGCCTAAAATTAACAACAATAGTTTAACTAAATCAAATGGTGTTAAAATGTGTAATCATTTTAATTCTCAATGTCAATTATTGACAAAACAAGTGTTCATTAATATGTGATTATTTTTGTCAGTGTGTTTGTTTGTTATATATTCTTTATTGACATAAAAATTATCATATTCTGATTACCTTTTTATACTGTATATGTACAATGTTAATGTCATGGCTTTATATAGTTTGTTGGTGTACTGTATAAATGTCTATACTTCATATAAATCCTGTAATACATAATTATAGCATTCATTACCAAAATGTGTATCATAGTAATTGATATTATCTGATACTGTACTGTGGTACTCTCTCTCTCCCACTTTGGGGAGGTCTAACTTTTCATACAAACGATTGAACTGATTTGCATCCTTCCAGCTGCAGAACATGTCGAGAGAGTTGAGTGATTTGAGGAGTAACCTGGGGGCAGCAGCAGCTTCAGTGGCTGAAGAGAACACAGCCGATAGGAGAGACTCCACCGCTGAAGGCTCTTTCAGCTCCTCTGAGGCAGCAGTGCAGGCCATTCTAGAGAGCCTGAAGAACAGCGAGTTCTCCAGAGCCATCCGATACATACGGGAATGCAGGTAAACTCCCCCCTGGAAAAATGAGGCCAGTTAATGGATTTATAATGCAACATCTAGGGATAGTCCGCTCAGAAAATGAAAATACTGTTACATTAATTAATCTTCATTGCATGGTGGTTGTAATTCTTCAAAGTAGCTTTTGTGTTTCAGTTGGGGTGTGCAATATTGACCAAAAAAACAGAATCAATATTTTGGGGATTGAACTTTTCACTAATTAAATAATATTTGTGTGTATACAGTTGAAAAAAGTTAATTTTCTGTGTAAAAAGTGCCTGACGTCATGTGCTCCAGTACCAAGACCATTGATACAGTCTGGGCTTTACATTAACACCCGTCAACCCGCCAAATACGGTAGATTTTCACTGTGGTGGGTTAGACGAACACCGCCACTAGCCACTCTGGCCAGTTGAAAATATTTTTTAAATGGTAGGCCTAGTTTTCTTAAAAGCAAGTTTCGACAATAAGGATGGCCCAGTATTCATACAAATATGATCCTAGAATCGAGAAGCAGCATGACTGACAAAAATAACTGTTCACGCGAGCAAGAAAAAAGCAGCGAAATACAGAATGAGAGATCACTCTCGTGCACAGGTGCGACTGTTAAAAAGCGCGCGTGCGCTCCCGTTTTCTTGCGCGAAGCAACCGTGCCTAGAGGAAACACAACTGGTGCAAACGGATCTCTTTGAAATAGACTGGACAAAAAGCGATGATCGGGCACCCACAGTCCTGCTGCTTTTAAGAAAAAAAAATATATATATATCCTTTAGTAAGCAGCAGCGGTCACTGCTTTCATTTTAATTATTCATTGAACAGATTGTTAACAGTCCTAACATTAACCGTGTGCGCCTGATCATTATTTATTATTATAAACACACAATGTTTTTTATGTACATGCTTTCTTTTGCTCACATTTGTTTTTTGTTATTATAGTTTTATTATCTTTCTTTACAATAACATTGGTTTAAATATGATATTAACTACCCATTTATGTGTACTGTGATCTGGGATCTTTTTAAAGATAATTTTGTTGAATTAAAACAAGCATGTATACTGCTATATTTTGCTTGTTTGACACATTTAAAACTTGTGGCTAAGAAATATTTATTTATTTTTGGTCTGGTCAGAGATACATTTGGTAAATCCTTAATTTTGAGCCCTGAAATGTCATGTGAAATTAAAACTAATTGCAATTTAACACAACCCATTTGCTCATGCACATTGAGCAAGCTCATACACAACACACAGAACAGTGAAATGAATGAGGAGGCATGTGGAAAAACACAAAGTCCAAATCAAGTAATTTTGGCTAGTGAAAATGGCGAGTGGCTAGTAATGTTGGAAATCTACTAGCCACAGTGGCTGGTGATCAAAAAGGTTCATGTAAAGCCCTGGATACAGTGAATGCCTATCAACATAATGTCAAGAAAAAGCAGTGTTTTCTGCACTTTTAGAACTGAAAACCACATTCTGCATGTGTCAAATGAATAAAAAACGAAGTATATATTGGACACCGAGATCACAGAATTTTCCTTTTTGGCTCGACTATCCCTTAAATTATATTGGAAACACAGATAACATATTCATGAATGAAAAATTTACAGTAATATGCAGTTACTAACATTTTTCTCATGGCATCTTTCAGGAAAATGTGGCCAAGTGACATCTTCGGCAGCAGCTCCGAGAATGAGATCCAGACTCTTCTCAACATCTATTTCCGGCACCAAACTCTGGGTCAAACAGGAACCTTTGCCCTGGTCGGTTCTAAACAAGACCTGTCCGAAATATGCAACCGACTCACTGAGCTCAACTGCGAGATCCGAGACATGATTCGACGGGCGCAAGGCTACCGGGCCATTACTGCCTTCCTTCCTGACTCCAGCGTGACCGGCATCAGCCTTTGAGTCAAACTTTTAGGGGTCAGGCTGGCATTCCACCACTCCCGTCTGAAGATGCTGCTGCCTTCGTTGTTCTCCCCAAACGCACTCATTACTGTCCTGCTAGACCTCAAAGGATCAGCTTTTATAGCTTGGAAAAAAATGCGAGGGGATAGAAAAAGAAGTCCACGCCTTGGCTTTTCTTTTGCACTACTTTTGTGTATGGAGCCTCAACTACTGCAGGCATCAATACCAAAGCTCCACAAATGGCTTTTTCTGCCCACGTCTACCATTACACATGTTACAGGGAAATGTGCAATGCTTCACACCAAGTGAAACTTTTCATTTTGGAGAGAATGTTTGGAAATGTCAGTGCTCTCGGCTACTTGATAAAACAGAAATATTCTGTTTTTGTTTTTATATATATCAGATAAAAGCTGAATTGCTTGTGTGGCTTTTTAAAATTGTTCAAAAAAAGATCAGACTTTTTACTCCCTGCTTCAGCTTTTTTTACCCAAACAGACAGAATGTCTCTTAACACAATGCAAAGCTACTGTCAATGAGACCTGGATGCAAAAATGGGTCATCCAGCACTTATTTATGGGGTTGTTTTTGATTTAACTAATGTCTTTGTACTGTTTAGTTGCTCTTAGATTTATTTATATTCTCAAAAGTAAGATGGTCATGCTTTGATCGTTATGAAATGATATAGTTTTATAGGATGGAAATCGTGTCTATTCTGTCTAATGAAATGGCCAAGCATGCAAAAATGTGTATACTATAAAACGAAACAGAGATATTTATGGAATAAAGCGTTATTTTAAAAATACATTTGTACATAGTAGAGAGAGTTTAGCCCATACTTGTAAGATTTTTATTTTTATGGTGTTATTTTGCTGTCTGCTGTATGAAAGTGTGCATGCAATAAATAGATGAATAAATAATATTATTAAGAAACCTGTTTTGTCTCTGAGTGATACATGCTGTGTTCTTAAATTTTTTAATGGTTGTATGTAAATATACACTTACCGGCCACTTTATTAGGTACACCTGTCCAACTGTTTATTAACGCAAATTTCTAATCAGCCGATCACATGGCAGCAACTCAATGCATTTAGACATGTAGACATGGTCAAGACGATCTGCTGCAGTTCAAACCGAGCATCAGAATGGGGAAGAAAGGTGATTTAAGTGACTTTGAACGTGGCATGTTTGTTGGTGCCTGACCGACTTGTCTGAGTATTTCAGAAACTGCTGATCTACTGGGATTTTCACACACAACCATCTCTAGGGTTTACAGAGAATGGTTCGAAAAAGAGAATATATCCAGTGAGCGTGGGTGCAAATGCCTTGTTGATGTTCAGAGTAGTAATGGCCTGACTGGTTCAAGCTGATAGAAAGGCAACAGTAACTCAAATAATCACTTGTTACAGCCGAGGTATGCAGAAGAGCATCTCTGAACGCACAACACGTTGAACCTTGAGGTGAATGGGCTACAGACGCAGAAGACCACACAGGGTGTCACTCCTGCCAGCTAAGAACAAGAAAACTGAGGCTACAGTTTGCATTGGCTCACCAAAATTGGACAATAGAAGATTGGCCTGGTCTGATGAGTCTCGATTTTTGCTGCGACATTTGGATGGTAGAGTCAGAATTTGGCATCGACAACATAAAAATATGAATCCTTCCTGCCTTGTATCAACAGTTCAGGCTGGTGGTGTAATGGTGTGGTGGATATTGTCTTGGCACACTTTGGGCCCATTAGTACCAATTGAACAGTGGCAATGCCACAGCCTACTTGAGAATTGTCCACCCATCTTCTGATGGCTACTTCCAGCAGAATAACACGCCATGTCATAAAGCACAAATCATCTCAGACTGGTTTCTTAAAGATGACAATGAGTTCTCTGTACTCAAATGGCCTCCACAGTCACCAGATCTCAATCCAATAGAGCACTTTTGGGATGTGGTGGAACAGGAGATTCGAATCATGGATGTGCAGCCGACAAATCTGCAGCGACTGCGTGATGCTATCATGTCAATATGGAGCAAAATCTGTGAGGAATATTTCCAGTACCTTGTTGAATCTATTCTACGAAAGATTAAAGCAGTTCTGAGGGCAAAAGGGGATCTTACCCAGAAGTACTACTAGTATTAGTATTTATTAAGTGAACCTAATAAGTATATAATATCTGCTGGATCACTCCTGTCGTGTGTTTATCCTGTCTTGTGTTTAGAATGATAGGCTGTACGTGATTTAATGTGGATGTTTATTTTTATGGTCGCTGAACTAAATTATAAAATTGTGAGAGAAACATGTTTGTGCGCCCTCCAGTGTTACCACAAAGTAAGTAAACACTGAAGCGCTCCAAATGAGAGAAATAATCGCTCAAAGTAAGTAGTATTACTGACTATGAACTTCCAAAGTATTCTGAAAACACTGTCCAAAAATGGGGATCTTATTTTCGGACATTAAATGTAATGTCAGATAATAAAACAGTTTAGTTCAAAATCATTCCACTAAATTACTACATCGTTCATTTAAAAAATGCAAGTTAAATTAATACATTTTAGAATAAAACAAAATAGCATTAAAGAAATACATAAATGTCTTCAAAACCGTGATAAAATAAGTCCAGTTTGGCGCACGTAACCCCGCCCCTTGAACTGACGCACGTATTTTGGTTGGTCGAGACAAACGCTCTTCCGTTGACGACACGACGCTTATTGGCGGGACGTGTAAACCAGCTTTATCCACGCGCAGGATAAACATTTCCTCTCAGAAGAGTTCAGGAAATAAAACATCTCGAATTGGCGATGACGAAGACGTTTCGAGGAATGTCAACAGATGAGAAGTTTCGAAACACGCGTTTATCAGTGTCGACACGCTGATGTGCGGTAATTTCCAGTTCCGTTTTCCTGTTTGTAGCTAACGTTAGTTCTTATAGCTTAGTAAACAACAGTGAAATGTATGACATAACGTTACTTAACTGTCGATGACAAACTGCTTCTTGATAACTTTGTAATATAAACACCAGAGACGGTGACGTGAGAACAGAGATATACGTTGTGTTGAGTTTGAGAACTTTTCTCTTTGTTTTCCCTTTAGGTCCAATGACACCGTTACTGTGCTTGGTTCAGATTTAACACCATCACACTCATGGCAGCATGTTTGAAGATTTCTTTCATCAAATTGACAGAGGTATACTTATAATAATACTGTGAACGTACTTAAAATACACACAGACACAATTATGTTTGTATTGTTGCTAAATACATTTAGTAAAAATGTGAGTTATTGTGATTTAAGAGCTTGGACCCCTTAACCCTGACTGGTTTGAGGAGTTGACTGTAAGAGCTTCCAGAGATGAAGGATGTCCTGAAAGTACTCAAGCTGAGGAGAATGAGACAGTCAAAGCACCAGAAACGTCAGCCCTGGCCAGTCAGCTGTTTTCCACACCTAGAATATTTAAGCAGCGACACTTCCCACAGTCCCCTGATTCCATCCCTAAAGAAGAGTCTCCAAATGAAGGTGTTGTAGTTGTTATGTTATGTGTGAAGTATGTGTACATAAGGATACATCATATATATGTGCTTTTCTTCCTCTCAGGTGGTAATGGAGACTCATCCGCTTTTCCTTGGACGGAATCAAGCCCATGTTTGTTTGGCTCAGCCAAAGATAGGTAATTATGTTTATTAGTTTTGTTATTTTCATGTGAAAAGTCAAGCTAAGCGTGAATGTACATTTTTTTCTTTTCTTCCTTTTAGTCAAAAACTTGATCAATCTTCTGAAAAAACAAGAGATTGCTTTGGTAAGAAAGTTTTCATTTTTCTTTTCTTTAGTAAAGTAACAAAAATGAATTGTTTTATGCCCTAAAATGAAACAATTGTTTTTTTAAAACAAGTATTGTAAAAATAAAATCTAAGTAATTTCTATATGACATTACAGGCCTTCTGGATACACCAAAAAGATCTTTGGTAAGTCAGAACATATTGGTTGTCATTTTTAATTCTTCAATTTCCTTCATTTTTCATATAATTTTTCAATGTGATGCATATCGATTTATCGATGTTAACTAAATTGTTTTATGATGATGCTTATGATTTATTTTAACAAAGCTATTTTAAAAAATTAGAACTTTACAGATCTAAAATTAGTTTTTTCACATTAAATTCTGATGCCACTGTAGGCATGAATTATGAGGTTGTTCTCTTCTAGGCACGTTCAGCTAAACGGATATCGGAGAGCCTTGGGGCACAAATCAACCCTGACTTATCCTGGACCAGCTCCTTTAACACACCACCGTCTATGACTCCCACTGTGATATTGCGTATGTTTGAATGAGCTTGTTTGTTTAGATAAATTTAGAAGAGGATGATGTGGTGTTTTTTTATTTATTTATTTATTTGTTATTATTATTTTTTTAACTATCCCAATGTTGAAATCAGAGTCTGAATTATTATGTTATATTAATCTCTTGCATCTTAAATAGGAGCACATCTGCAATCAATAGTATTCATTTTTTAAATATAATTTATTTAAAATCAAAAGTACTTTAAAGTAGGGCTTCACAATATATTATTTCAGCATCGATATTACAATGTGTCAATCTGCAATCGTCACATTGCAGGATATGCATAATAATAGATAATAGTTGATCAGCATTACAGTTCGGAACATGATTTGTGGAGTCATCACAAAGTTTAACCCTAAAATAGAGTGAAAGATTATTTGGATGTGTTAAGACCTGTGACACTGTACTATTTAAGCAACCGTAAACCAAGAAATTATAAAGGTATATAAACCAAAATTAATTGTATTTAATTGTTTATACAATCTAGACACTTTACATTGTTATTTTATCTATTATTAAGCTTCTGTGCTGTTAGATTCAGCAGGAAACTATAAAATCTATGTATTTGTTCAGTTGTACTTTTGTACAAATGTATTTTTTGTATTGTACTTTATGCAGAATCTCCTCTACAAAATAATCCCAATCAATGTAAAAATATAAATTTCAAACAGAGTTATACAAAATTTTGTGAAAATATGTAACCATTGACTTCCGTAGTAGGATAAGCAAATACAGAATATAGAGAAATATGGTTTATAGCTTTCTTCAAAATATCGTATAAAGCCCTTACAGAAGAGAGTCAAATAGGTTTTAAACAAGCAATGTTTTTAAACAAACTTTTTTTTTTTCATAAATCATTACTTTAAAGATTGAATGAGTCCTACATTTCACAATTAAACCTGGTCAAATCTTGTGTGGTGACTACCAGTGATAGAAATTAGTTTATTAAACAAAAAAACACACACACACACAGTGGTTTGAAAGGAAAGACTAAATCATATGTATTGAAGTCGTACTATGGTCTCTTTATATATTATAAGCTATTTGTTCTCCTTTAGCAACAACAGAGGACCGGGTTGCATCAGCAAGTATCCTCAAAGACAAGGAATCAATTGTAAGTTTAAACATCAAGTTATCTACATAATGCATTCTATTTCTGTTGTTGTTGTTGCTTTTAATTTTTTTGTAATGGTGCAATATTCCGGTGCAATATGCAATTTTATCAACATTCGGAGAGTGTTTCTACCAAATTAGAATGATCTGATAGTTTGTTCTCTTTCTTATGAATGCTAGTTTGTGCGGAAACTGTTTCCATCTCTCTCAAAAGACTCTGCAAATGCTGTAACACTTCAACAAGACGGTGAGTGTCACACACTAGATGTATAACTATAAATTGCTAAACTAAATAACTCAAATTAAAATTTTTTAAATCCCATTAAAATGATTATTTTCTTATCTATTCAGTGGTTACCAAGAGTGAGACCATTGAAGCTGATGATATAGGAGAAAAAACTGCGTGCTCTCCAAATGAATCTCTTGATATAAGCAGTCTGTGGAAGCAGAGGGTTCCCAACGCTATCGAGGATGGGGATGTCCGCAACACAGTACAGAATGTTCTTGATGGTGCTGAGGACGTTTTGTCAATATTTTTCAGCAACAACACTTCAGCTCTGCGGAAAATCAAATCCAAAGAGAGGATCAGGAAGAGGATAACCAATTCCTCAAAGGATATCAAATCAGTTTTTCTAACTTTAGAGCCAGAACAGAAAATAAAGACTGATGCTGAAACAAAAAGCCCAAGCAAAAATGATGATTCCGTTCAATGGACCCCACTAAGTTTATCAGAGTCCATCCTGACTGAAGGTTGTTCAAGTACCTCTTTGATAGACAATAACAACACGGTAGCATCCAGTGAAACTAATGATGGTACTATTTTCAAATGCACTTCAGAAAGTAGCCAGACTTTTTCACAGAGTGTTAGACTCGAGTCTTCTCTTGAAGGAGCTCAGTGTCAGAAGTTTTTGTTGGACAAATCATCTGCTTTCATGCTTAACAAAAAGTCCAGGAAATTTGTGTATCAAGTGGCAAGTTCAGATATGTCAACAACTGAAACTGGAAGCAGAGCAGCTGTGCCAAATTGTTTGGACCAAACACTTAAAGGTAAGAATATTTTTTTATTAAAGTATCTAACAAATATTTTGTGTGCATGTTCTTGAACAGGAATTTTTATATTGACAGATGGTCCTTCGGTGGAAAAGCTATCTGTTGCTCTTTATAAATCCAGTGAAAATACAATTGCAGATCAAACAAAGCCACAAGCTGTTGAACAGTTATCTTCAGAACCCCATTATCTCGAACATGGACTGGATATGACGCAGCTTTCCAAGGCATTTGCAGAGGAATTCACACAAGAAATAATGGCAGGAGGGCTGCTTGACATGCCGGTACAAAGTGACCAAAAAGTCCAGGTGCAATCTAAAGCAGAACCTGAACCAAAAAACCATAATAGCGATTACACAGACATCTCTAATTTAGCAGAAATGTCTGTGAACTCCCCAAACAAGTCAACAGCTATCACAACCTTTGAAATCAGTCATGACAGTGGCTGCCCCACTACTTTTTCTGATTTGGATGGTACAACAGCTTCATTTGCAGACATCAATGAGTTTTTTCCTTTATTTAAAACGGCAAACAACAAATTCATTTGTATACCAAATGAGGCGATAATGAAGGCAAAAGCATCGTTAGAAGAAGTTGCAGGGGATGGCTTAGCCAAAACCTCAAATCAAACAAAACCAAAACGTTTTCACACAACAGAAACATTGTGTAAATCTGTTTCAAGAAGCACTCCTGCAAGATTGCCTTTAAGACAATCCATCTTTCCTAACCATGCATCAGGAGTGAGTGTTAGTGATGCTTCAAAGACTGACAGTCCGAAGACGTTTAAAATGAATGTTTCAAATGGCTCTTTACCACAGTCGAGTGAATCTGATTATAAAACTGGTTCAAAGTCAATTATTACAGTTTCAGATGCTGGTCTTCAACCAGAGTCTCTTTTGAAAGAGAAATTGGGGAGAAGTTCAGAGTCGTCAAAGCCCATTCATCAAAAAGTGGATTTCGAAAGAAGTGCTGACAGACGTGCTGTGTTTGACATTAGCAGCACACAAAAACCCACCGCAGTGGACTCCAGCTGTGACGATCTTGAAGAAAATGGCGCTTTGACAGCATCTCAGAAGGCTGATGTTACAGAATTGTGCAGTCTTTTGGAGGAAGCAAACAGTCAATATGAATTTACCCAGTACAAATCAACAAATCGTGGCTCGCACAACCACACTACAGAGAGAGAGTGGGATCCTGATATACTTAACGACATTGACTTTGATGATAGTTTCAGCTGTGATGTTGTCAAAGGAAATCATCCAAGCAAGACCAATGCTTCTTCAGTCAACACTTCTGATCTAATTTCATTAAGATATGATCTGAAAAAAAAGCAAAATGGTGCTGTGGCTTTGTCAATAATTGAGGAAAATGCTTTAGTTAATGGAATGAGGAATGTCCTATCCAAATTCAGTGATAAATCTCAATTCCAGTCTTTTGGTTTTAAAACCGCTAAAGGGAAAGCTATAAGCATCTCAGAAAAGAGTTTAAACAAAGCTAGGCACTTTTTTGAAGAGGATCATGAAGAAGCCACATTTACTGGAGTAAAAAGCAAAGAGCATTCTGAAACTGGACCATCAGTGAAAACTTGTATGAGCACAGATAATAAAAACTATGCTCAGACAAAACAAGATAGAAGTTTCAGCTGTGGAGATGGAAATGCAGCTCATAACATGATAAATTGGCAAGTGGCAGGAAATGCAAGTACGGAACTGAATTGTTTACGTGAAAAAAAAGATGTTTGTGTTGACTCAAATAGTCATTTTGGATTTAGTACAGCTAGGGGAACAAAGCTGAAAGTGTCTGAAAAGGCACTTGTGCAAGCAAGAATGCTTCTTAATGATGTTGACAGCATAGGTGAGTCACAAACTCCCAAACTTGCTCCCTATTCTTTTGGAAACCATGATGTCTCTAAGCAGTCAACAAGACTTCAGAAAACAGAAGATCTTTGCAGAGGTGAAATCTCTATAAAGATAAGTCAGCCAGACACTGGAATGGCAAATCAAATATCTGATGGCCCAGGTATTTCTACGTTTAACAGTGAGAATGTTTTCCAAGAACAGAAATCTAGCAATCCGGCTAAAGATGTTTGTGAAAAGAGTTCCTCCTCAGAAACGTCCATGCCTCAGTCACAGCAAGACTATGGCTTTCACACCGCCAGTGGAAAAAGAGTTTCTGTTTCATCAAGTGCCCTCACGAAGGCAAAGGCCATATTCAAAGACTGTGATTCAAACCTTGACAGCTTGGAATCTGCGACTATGGAGGAAAAGAAGACCAAAATAGATGTTGAAATTGTCAAACATATTAATACATTGATTTCAAATAGTAAAAGTGTGACATTTTCAGATCTAGAAGAGGTCAAATCTGATCTAATTAACAACTTGGACCAGGAAGCCCCTCAGAAAGGCCTTCAAAGTGATTTCTCTAAGATGATTCCTGATAATGGCAACTGTGGTTTCAGCACAGCCAGTGGTAAGAAGGTCTCCGTCTCGGATGAAGCGCTAAAAAGAGCAAAGGATGTGTTTGAATCTGTGGATGGTCTCTTGAGTGCTAATGTTGATGATAAGACGAATCTGGTTGTGGATATCCAGCTAAATTCTAACTCCTCAGAGAAACATAAAGGATTCTGTACAGCAGGTGGAAAGAAGGTGGCTTTCTCTGCTAATGGGCTGCTGAAGGCAAAGAATCTCTTCAAAGACTGTGAAGAGGAGAGCTTATCTACTGACGGTCTTCAGCACCAAAACCGTAAAGGTCTCAGCAATGTCTCAATGCTGGGTTGCAATGACGTTTCATTCAACCGTGAACCTGAATCTGGGAATTTTCCTGAAAATGATGTAGGATTTTCTACAGCAGGTGGGAAGAAGATGGCCATTTCTGCTACTGCTCTGCAGAAGGCAAACAGCCTCTTTAAAGACTGTGAAGAAGAGAGTTTAGCTTCTAGGAGTCTTGCACACCATGACTGCAAAGGCTTCACTACTGCCAGTGGTAAAAATGTTACTGTCTCCGAAAAAGCACTGAGTGAGATTAGAACAGTATTTGCAGGCTGTGATGAGACTTCTTTTAGTCTTGAGCTTAAAAAGTCTTCTGAAAACAATGTAGGATTTTCTACAGCGAGTGGAAAGAAGGTGACCATCTCTGATACTGCTCTGCAAAAGACGGTGAAACTTTTTGAAGACTGCGAGGAGGAGAGTTTAGGTTCTTGGAGTCTGAAACACAGAGACTGCAAAGGTTTCACCACTGCCAATGGTAAACATGTTACTGTCTCAGAAAAAGCTCTGAGTGAGATTAAAGCAGTATTTGCAGGCTGTGATGAAGCCTCTATCAGTCATGGGCCTAAAAATATTTCAGAAAACAAAATGGGATTTTCTACAGCTGGTAAGAAGAAGGTGACTACTGCCCAGGAAAGGGCAAAGAACCACTCTGAAGATTGTGAAGAGGGGAGTTTAGCGTCTAGTAATCTTAAGCACCAAGGCTGTAAAGGCTTCACTACTGCCAGTGGTAAAAACGTTACTGTCTCAGAAACAGCCCTAAATGAGGTGAAAGCAGTATTTGCAGGTTGTGACGGAGCCATCTTCAATCTTGAATCTAAAAATTCTTCAGGAAACATAGGATTTTCAACAGCAGGTGGAAAGAAGGTCACCATCTCTTCTACTGCTTTGCAAAAGGCCCAAACTCTCTTTAAAGATTGTGAAGAGGAAAAAGAGGAAGAGAAAGCTCCACTTCAAACTAAGAATTTCCTTAGAAGAGGTGAGGACATTGTGGATGGAAACCTAAAGTTTGACCAATTACACAAGAAAATTCAAGGTTTAAGCACTGATAATGGAAAAGGTGTATCCGTAACAAAAGTGGACTTGAAGGAAACTTCATTTTTCAAAGAGACTAACACCCAAGTTACTGCTACTGAAAACCAACTGCTACTAAGTGATTCCTCAAAGCATTGTCCTCAGCATAAAGAGAGACTAACCAAAACCACTCTACATCCTAAAGTAGCTCGGAATCAGCCTGCACACTTAGACTTGCACTCTTTGGATTTTAACAGTTGCACAGACACACAGCAGATGTACTTTGAGCAGGAAGCAATGGCTTGCACTAAAGCTCTACTGGAAGATGATGACTTGAATGAATCAGCTGAATTGATTAGTTCTGGGGACATTGATAACGAAAGACCATATATTCGTGATGTACAGACAATGGAATCTGTTGACCAGAACAGGAAGAGGAAACGTCAGCTTGATGCCAGCTGTGTTGCAGGTACATTTAAACATTTCGCACTGTGTGGCATTTGTATAAATTAATGTTGTTGGGTTTTTTTTCAACTTGCTTAATACATTCATCTGTTTATATTCAGGTCAGCCTCCTTTGAAAAGACAACTTCTCTCTGAGTTTGACCAGACATTACAGAGAAAAACCTCTGACCTCACACCACTAAAAAGCTGCCCAAATGGTTAGATTGTTCTTGTTTGTTTCTTGTTTTTATTAAGATTGATGTATAACTCGATTCTTATAGATCTTATTCATGTTAACTTGTTATAGGAACTCTAGGAGACAGACGTGTATTTAAATATAATGTCCAGCTCAAGCCATATGTCACGAGTCCAGTTTGGTAGGTTGTTTAATTGTTTTAATAGATAATTCTTTACTATGTTAATCACAGGCTATTAATATAGAGAATCTCTTAACATACAGGTGTCCTGTGGACCAAAAGTCAAACAACATTGAAGAACTTTGTTCTGCTGAGTCTTTCCAAAATAGATCAAACAGTCAAGATAGTGACTCTAAGGTGCTCAGTTGTTTTGTTCTACCATTCAAAATGGAAAACAAAGAAAAGAATCCTAACAGCAGGGAAATTGATCAAATTAGGGCAATTACTAAATCGCATTCTGGCAGTGTTAAACAAGATTGTAATGAGAACCAAGATTCTAAGGCTAAATCAAGCTCTTCAGTGCAAAGCATGCCTTTGAAAATCAGGAACTTTGACGAAAAAGGTAGGTATTTAATGTATTTTTTTAATTGAATGATTTTAATTACAATTCTATCATAGTATTGGAGTTATTTATGAATTCAACTTTTTCACTCTGTGTGTGGGAATGTTTATAGACATGGTAGCATGGCAGAAGTCATTGCAACTAGCCAGAGATTTGCAAGACATGAGGCTCCGAAAAAAGAAAAGACAGACAATCCGTCCTGTACCTGGCAGTCTTTACCTTGCTAAGACTTCTGGTGTTTCCAGAAAAAGTCTGAGAGACGGTGTGGGATGTACATGTCCTGGTCAATACACACAGGATGAGGTACATAGCACTTTTTGCCTGGTTGTTTTACAGTTTTAAGTTACTGCAAAGCTTGTGTTTTGTGTGCTGTGTTTACTTTTTCCTCTCTCCTTTTCAGTTGTATCAACACGGTGTGCATCACAAAGTTTTAGAAATAAACAGTGAGAATGCTGAATCATTCAGATTTGACTGCAGTGACTACTTCAAACGTGAGCTCCTCATGGAGTCTGGAGCTGTGCAGCTAGCAGATGGAGGCTGGTTGGTTCCAGACAGTAAGGATACTGTGGGCAAAGAAGAATTCTTTAGGTAAGAAGTTTGCTTATTGTGTTACACTATCAGTACCTCTTTGTTTTGTGGTGCAAACAGATCTACACTCTAAAAGTCATTATTATCTTGCAACAACAACATTTATCTTTTAGTAATTCACTTTGTGTTTTGGCAGTGCATTATGTGACACACCTGGTGTTGATCCCAAACTGATTAGTGATGCCTGGGTCTTCAACCACTACCGATGGATTATATGGAAACGGGCCTCTATGGAAAGAGCTTTTCCTAATTTGATGGGTGGCCTGTGTTTGACCCCAGAACAAGTACTTCTACAGCTGAAATTCAGGTACTGAGAATTAGTAAAGCTCATACTTTCTCCAGCCAAACCTTTAAACATAACTGTAAATGTTTGGGTTCTGCACTTAGGTATGATGTGGAAGTAGACCACAGTCAGAGATCTGCTCTTAGGAGGATAATGGAGAGGGATGACACTTCAGCTAAAACATTAGTACTTTGTGTATGTGGTGTTGCGCAAACATGTCAAAATCCAGAGAAGACCTTGAAAGATGACAAAACTCCCAATGCAAAGATGGAGTCCTGTGTGATATGGCTTACAGATGGCTGGTACTCCATCAAAAGCCTGTTGGACCCTCCACTCTCTGCCATGCTAAACAAGGGACGTCTCAAAATCGGAGATAAAATCATGACCAGTGGAGCTGAGTTGGTTGGTTCCCAAGAAGCCTGTCCTCCACTGGAAGCTCCTGAATCTCTAATGCTAAAGGTGAAGATTTAATTCAACTAAGATGGTTTATGTGATCCAGATGACGCTAGTTTTTGTTGATTTTTGCCATTTTTTGATTTTAGATTTCAGCCAACAGCACAAGACGAGCTCGGTGGGACACCAAGTTGGGATATTATCGTGACCCTCGGTCTATCAGGCTTGCACTTTCATCACTTTACACTTCTGGTGGTGTTGTGAGTTGTGTGAACATCATGGTGTTGAGAAGTTATCCCACTCAGGTGTGCTCCACCCCAAATTTCCTTTGAGTTTGTATGTATTTTGCTTCTGTATTAAATTTCTGACTTTTATTCTCATCTATAAGTGGATGGAGAAGAAGCCCAATAGTGTATTCTTATTTCGCAATGATCGTGCCGAAGATCGAGAAGCCAGAAAACACAGCAACTCAAAACACAAATCCATGGATCTCCTGATTTCCAAAATCCAGACCCAATTTGAAAAAGAAACGGAGGGTATTGGTTGCATTCTTTTTGTTTTTAAGAACTGATGCTAAACTTGATCGTGGCTTTGTATGTTTGGATTTTCAATGTATTTTTGTTCCCATACAAGGTAAAAAGAAAAGGCGAGGTCAAAGGAGGACTTTTAGCCGGCATGAGATTGAAACCCTGCAGGACGGGGAAGAGTTGTATGAGGCAATGGAGCGAGATCCTGCTGTTGAGGTAAAGTTGAGTTAACATTTTAATACATTATTCATAAACTTATGATATTAGCGAAGTGGTAAATAATGAACATTATCCAAAAATGTGCCAAAGAAAATTCAAGATTATTAATTTTAACTCTGTGTTTTGGAGTAGACCCTTCTAAGCCAAAAGCAGATGGAGGCAGTGAGTAAGTACAGACGCTGTCTGGAGGAAAAAAGACAAGCAGAACTACAAGAGCGGGTGCAGAAGGCTGTAATGGAGGCCCAGGAGGCTGAGGGTGGGTGTCCTAATCGTGATGTCACTCCAGTTTGGAAACTCAGTGTTATTGATGCCACTGACCTGCAGAGCAACTGTGGTAAGCAAAGTGGATTTTGGCTTTACTCTGTGGTTTGATGTAAAAGTAGCATGTTTAATCTGTTATGCAGCGGTTCTCAAACTGTTGTACGCGGGCTTTCATCTAGTGATACGCGGAAGAATCTCTGAATAATAAAATAATAAAATGAACACTTTTTTTAACCCTTTGACTCGTACGATAACACTGTGATCAGAAAGCATTGGCTGTTCCCTGAAGCGTATAATTACACCGTTGTGCCAAAATGTTTACTTTAGTGCATCGCGTCATGAGATGTTAAAAAAAATCTGCTTGGCGATGAGGATGAGGTGCGCGGCGCTTGCAGTGTGTGCGGTGCGGAGCAGACACGTGCCAGAGAAGCCCTTCTGTTCTGCAGACTGTCCTGCTAATTCAGGGATTTCCCCATGCTGCATCATTGGTAAAATAATTATTACAAACGTGTTTAAATGAGTGCTCGTGGTTTGTGTAAAATAATAAATAAATAAATGCTTTCGATATATAATGTTATTTGTTTTGTAAAGCAGCGTGGCTTTCGGTTTAGTTTGTTACTTCAGATTTGTACTAATTCATTTGGGTGTGATTCAAATGGCGCGAGACACCGAACAGACTCAAGTAACTTTTCCATGCTTGAAGCTTAAAGGTAGAACATAATTAAAGTTACTCTCCATGTGCACAGACGGAGGGACTGCGAACTGTACACGAGTCTGCTTGAAAACAGTGGTCAGTGTGCGGTTAACGCGAATCTCATGTGATCTCATTCGCACCAAATCACGGAAATACTGCACGTATTAATTGGTCAAGCACTGTATATATGCATTTAATCACTCGCTTTTCTGACACACATAGGCCTACTTTAAATGACGAGCAGTAAGCAGATCAAATTTCTAATTTTAATATATAATTCCAAATAATATTAAAATACAAGTTATTGTTTAGATTTCAAAGACATGCAAATATGCCATCTGTACATAAAATATATATCTCAAAATGTATTTAAAATGTGTGTACTGTATATATTTATGTGACACACACAGCCATTATTCATCTGGTCCAAGCAACATTTCCAGGTTTAGATGAATAGGCTGCTACAGCAGTTTTCTTTTTACTTTTTTAAGAACAGTGCCTTTTTTAACTAACTTCTAAAAGCACATTTTAATTTAAACTGTAATGTTTTTTATTTGTCTGCAAGCACAGTTAATGTTCAAACTATTTAGAATGTTTAAAGTGGCTGACAATAATACATATTTTTAATAACTTAATCTGCCTCGTTTTTGAAGTGTGCAGTGCTGTAGCTGCTTAATTATGCCTACTACGCTACTGTATTTCAATACCGCTCATTATGGTGGTACTATGATGGTAAAAAGGTTTGAGAACCACTGTGTTATGGATGGCTGTTGTTACATTTCCCAGTGTACACACTGAATGTCTGGCGCCCAACACAAGAATTGCAAGGCTTGCTAAGAGAGGGGCACAGATACAGAGCGTATCACCTAGCTGCATCCGAGGGCAAGAAACGCTCTGGCATTGCTCACATCCAGCTCACTGCAACCAAGAAAACACTTTTTCAAGATATTGAGGTAAACTAAATGTTTATTATTATTATTATTATTATTATTGCTTTTTTTTTCATTGCATGCAAATTAAATGATCTGGTCTAACATAAAATGTGATTGAGCCAGGTGTCTCCAGAATGGTTGCATCAGCATTTTCGTGCTCGAGAATGTGTGCGCTTCAGAAAACTTCAGAACCCTCATTTTAGCTCACCTTGTGGGGAGGTGGACATTGTGGGATATATCGTCGCCATAGAGGGAAAACAAGGTTGGTTTCATTTAATTATTGTTTTTGGTTAACTCCTCATTGTACAGTTCATTTTTGCTCAATCTTTAAAGTGTTAGTTCCCCTCAAAATGAAAATTCTGTTTGAAAATCTGTCGTTTGTCTTTAGAATACAAAAAAATATATTTTAGATGAAATCTGAGAGCTCTCTCATCCTTTATAGATGGTAACAGTCCCAACTTGTTCAGAAGAATACCAAAAATATCCTCAAAACAGACCATATGTCTTCATATTTTCAAGCTATGATTATACTTTTGTGGCCACATAAAACAAAATAAACAACTTTATCGAACAGTATTTTCAGAGGAAGTTGTGTGTCGGCATATATAACAGTGCTCATGAACATGAGCGCTATACTCAAATCAGAAGAAAAAACTGTTGGATAAAGTCGTTAATTTTGTATTATGCTTTATTTGTGGTGTCAGGGTTTGGGACATCATGAAGGTGAGTATTGACAGAATGAAATTTTTTGCGTGAACTATACTTTAATACTTCTGGATTTGATTTTGGTTGTTTAAATGTCTTCTCAGGCCATTGCCCAGTACTGCATCTTGTGGATGAGAACTTTGACCTGGTCTCTGTGAGAGCCTACAATAGCCTGGAGCAGTTAGCGGTTGAAGAGCTGGTAAAACCACGAGCACTGGTTGCTGTTTGTAATCTTCAGGTTCGAATGCTCTCTGGACCTGTGCCAAGCCTTTATGCAGGAGAACAAGCTTTATTCTCCAAAAACCCCAAAGAATCTTATTTGCAAGAAGCTATGGCTCATCTGAAGACGTTTGTACAGGTTAATGGATCACCATTGAGACTTGAGAAATTTTGCATTTTAAATGTATTAATAGCACATGTTCTTTGTTGTTGCTTATTAAATTCATGTTTGTTGTTTACAGAACTACGAGCAGTTTTTCAGCATTGCGGAGGAGAAGGTGTCAGATGTGGTTCCTTCAGGTGTCTTTGGTTCTTTTCAGTCTCCAAGAACTCCTGGTGTGCAGCCTATTCCAAAAATGAATGGCACGGTGCGTGAGTGTTCTTTTATGTGGTGAAAGATTGGTTTTATTAGTGGTGCTTAAGGCATGCATCTATATAATTAACTTGTTCCATACTGTTTGTTCTTTGTACATGAAAGCAGCTACATCTACAGAAAAAGTTTTTGTTTCTTACCAATTCCAAATGATATACAGATGTCTACACGTCACATTAAAAAAAAATTAGTTAGATCTCCATATTTAATTTATGGTGGTTGTTGTTATTAGTAGTTACCACTTGCTTTATATTATATTATATTATATTATATTATATTATATTATATTATATTATATTATATTATATTATATTATATTATATTATATATGTAAATGTACAAAAGTTTGGTCTTTTTTTTTTTTCCTAGACATTAATCATTATTCATCAAGGATACGTTTAGCTGATTCAAGGTCAAATATTTATAATTAAGATAAAACAAATTCTTGTTTTAGTCATTTTTTTTTCTAATCAGTCCATAATCAATAGGTGTCTTATCTCTATTTTTAAGTACTCTTGGGTTGTCAGAAAATCACAAACACATCAAAAGGTTGCAGTTACAGTCTTAAAGTGTGAGCATAAAACACTGTTCATACGGTCATGGAAAAACCTAAAATGGGGGAATTTTGACATGGCATTGAAAAAGTTTTGGAAAAATAGAAAAGCCCGCAAAGTTTTGGAAAAGTCAAGGAAATTAGTTGAATAAAAATCTGCATACTTAAATATAGGTTAGTTGTCTTTATTTTTTTTCTGTCCATGGTCAAACACATGCTCTTACATTATTAGTGCTGTGTGAACAATGTCTTAATAAATTTTACATAGATATAACTACTATAAGGATACTATAACCTTCTATGTGAAGCTGCTTTGACACAATCTACATTGTAAAAGCGCTATACAAATAAAGGTGAATTGAATTGAATATAAATATTCATTTAAACTAAATAGATTGTCGCATGTTTTATGATATGCCGTAATAACTTTGAACTTCCATCCTTTTTCTTATTATTTACCATGCATACTTAGATATTACATGAAAGATTAGGTCAAAAAAATTTACTTGAAAGTCCTGGAAAAGTCGTTGAATTTTAGTAGTAAAAATGTGAATTAACCCTGATAAAAGAATTCAATGATTAAACAAAATATTTCTGAAACCTCCATATACTGTATTTGAATGCTACTGTATACTAGGACTTTAATTGTCTGTCACTATTTCTAAACTCAATATTGTATGTTCATTAAATGTGACATCTAATTTTTATACTCTTTGTTGAAATTCTCAGGTTACCCCACAGCAGAAAGGCAGCATTTTCTCGCCTTTCACACCACTCAACAGAAGAACTCCTGCATCTGCAAGTAACAGTGAAGTAAAAGATCCTAAAAACTTGAAGAGACGACATGGTTTGGACTACCTTTCACGCATTCCGTCCCCTCCACCTCTGATTCCTCTGAAAACCAGAGCTTCTCCCTGCATTAACAAAACCTTCAATCCGCCACGGAGATCAGTGACTCCCAAACCTCCACACAAAGACTGTTCTCCAGCATCACGTCCTCCACCAGGGGAGGAGAAGTGGGTACATGATGAAGAGCTGGCCATGATCGACACACAAGCGTTAGTGGATGGTCTAAAGGACGACTGAGAGGAAAAGAGTGAATCTCCTGCTGAAACACTAAATGTGAGTTGAGACGGCATCACAGACACTGAGAACAATAGATGATGAAGCTACTGTTTGTACTGTGTTGGAAAAGAAAGCAAATGGCACTGCTTGTGTGTTTGCTTTCTGGTTTACTGTGGTTCTCTGATGGTAGTTTATATGAAAGAACTGCACCTTTTTACAACCAATGCAATCATTTTAAAATTTTGATTGTACTACTGTAATACAAAAGTTAGTCATGTTCAGGGACAAAAAAAAAAACGCATATGTAAAGAAATGTAAAAATGTTTATATATATATATATTTTAATTTTTATTAAAAAGATGGACCGTAATTGTGTGTCGATGTGATAAAAGTGCTATTACTAATTATGATCATATAATATGTGTCTTTTTAAAAACCAAATCCTAGCCATACTGGAAGCAAGAGTGAGGTGTTTAATGTTTTGTTGTGTGTCACAATTTCTAAGGTGCAGTAGATGATCCGTCACAATGCTAACCGGTTAGCATAAAATCTTTGAAACACAGTCCCTCCCCTGCTGTCCAAAGCCACGCCTCCTGAATTCACAAACGTGTGCACCTTATGATGACAGCAGACAACCCTCTCTCACTTGCTGGACTAAAGCGACTCTGCTTAATGGTTGGCCGACGGCTTAGCATGCAAGTGCAGCTTAGTAATAAGTGTAATTCCTGCATTTCAGACTGAATATTCAGAGTAGCATGGTAAACATTATAGGGTGCACATCACAGGCTGTCACTGTTCAAAAATGAACCAATGTGAACATAAAACCAACTTCACCTCAGTAAAGCAGGCTAGGCGAAATAGCTCTATTTACGTATGTTTTGTTGTTAAACTAAATAGAAATTTACATTATCAATGCTGTAAAAGGACCTTATGAAACTGAAAATAGTCATTAATCTATCGCCAGAAGATTTCAGTGGCCAAACATATAACATATTCTCTGCATATAACCCATTTGTAACGACACAGCATACATTAGTTTTGCTTGACTAAAGTAGTTTTTAGCATAACATTTCCTTTCTAAAAGAAATCCTTCAGCCATGGTGTCGTCCTTTCTCCAGCGTGCTAAAGTAACTCCAATATTGATTCAGTATTTATAAAAGTTTTGATTCAGCATGTTTTTACCATGCTCGCTCGCTCGCGCTCTCTCTCTCTCTCTCTCTCTCTTTCTCGTTTGCACATGAACACACAGCATGTGTACGCACAAAGACGGATCTGCTTGAACCGGGTGTGCAGTTGTTCAAATCTGCATTTGTTGACAAACAGTTTGGACTACTTATAAGAATTATGGGAAATATCGTCCCGACAATGTTTAATTGGATGGACATTTTTTAGTTTTATGCCTTACCAAGAATATAAAAATGCATATAAATACATTTAGATCATTTACTTTAATCATTACTATTGGTATGTGAGAAGACTTTCAACCAGTACAACAAAAATCTTTCTAAAGATATTCACCTACTGCACCTTTTAATGAACAATTTATTGAATGATTCATTCAAGCAATTTGTTCAAAACAACTAATTGTTTCAGTAGTGAACTAAAGGTTTGTGGCCATTTTTTATTGCTTTAAAATGATTGAGTTCTCTTAATCTCTCAATCAAAATTTGAATGAACGTAAATTGATTATACTACACAAGTGTCCACTACTGTTGGAACGTCTGAATGGGTTTAAATGGCATACTCTAAACCAGGGATGCTAAAACTCTGTCCTGGAGGGCCGGTTTCCTGCAGTATAGCTCCAACCCCAATTAGACACACCTGAACAAGTTATTCAAGCTCCTACAAGCCATACCACAAGTTTTCAAGTAGGTGCGTTTAGGCAAGTTGGAGCTAAACTCTGCAAGACATCAGCCCTCCAGGACCAAGTTTGCGCACCTCCTCTTTAAACCCTTGAGCCCATTTAGTGTTGTGTTGTCACAATCACAGTGCATTGTGGAACATATAGGTGCTGTCAGTGTAAGTTCACTCGACGAAGTAGAACACGCTTTAAAATGGCAGCTCCTAAAGTGGAGTGGAATGCAGCCTTAAAGTTCCTGTGAATTGCTTTGAAATGTGCATTTTAATTCTACGTAATCAAGCTAAAAATGAAGAGAGGGTGGGACATAGTGTAGCTCCTCCCCTTTAAAAAAACAGTCACAATTTAATGAAAAACTGAAGTATGAGGTGATGTGAATAAAACCATTGATCTATTTAGGCAGAAGTGACAAAATACAAGCTTTGCATGTTTATACCTTTTTTGTATCTCAAAGGGAATTTTGTCACTGTTTTGGTGTGTGCTAGCTTATACTGTAGATATCCTAAAAACTAACAATACTGATACTAACATCTATAAAAATAAACATCTAAAAAAAATAATAACTTTATTTTAATTTCATGGGACCTTTTAGTCTATATGTACAGACTGGGGCTAGAGAATACCCGTAATGCGTTTGGCAGGTCATGTCAATTTAAATCCAATCACATAATTTTCAACCATTGAAAAATGTACCCTATTTAGTTGTTTGAAAACCAATTCATTCAGGAAAGAAATAGTTTGAAGTTGCTCTGAAATGCACAAATATTTGTCTAGCGTTTTTTTTTTTAAATCTTTTTTCTTAGGGCTAAAAAAATACAGAGATATTTGCATATTAGCTTCATTCTAACTGCATAACTATGCGCTTTAAACTCTCAAGATGTTTGCATTACATGCTTGATAATGTCACCTCGCACATCATCAATAAACAGTTATATTATCATAAGATTGCACACCCCTAACTGTAAGTGTTATTCATGTCATGGGCTGTTTGCTAATGTCATGAATGTGTCATATTAGTTGTGTGTGGTGGTCTAAGCATTTAGATTTACTTATTTGTTCTGAATCACTATGCAACAGAAAACAAGCTGACACTGTAAAAAACACTGGCTTCCACACATTCGATTTGTGTTAAGACAACATGAAGGTATTAAGTTAACTTGATTCTTTTTACAAATTGAAGTGGATTGAATTAAGTTAAAAAAAAAAAAACTCAAGAATTGTGCTGATTCAGCTCATTTTAAATAAGCAGTATAAACAAGCAGCAAAAATTTATTTATTTATTTATTTATTTTTTGAGTGTAGACTTTCATCATTGGCAATATTATAGTGACTTTGTAGATTGCTCTTTTGATTTCGACTTTTAAGCAACTGGTAAATACTCACTGCTCATTTTATTTAAAAATAAAATAAAAGTTGAAAATCAAAAGCAGTCCGTTTGTGTAAAAGCATAAATAAATGAATGAACAGCAGGTGGCGCTTTAACATTTCTCTAACCCTCTTGACTGGCAGAAACGCTGTTCAACTGTAGGAAGATAGGATTTCACAATCTGCCATTTTCATATTAAAGCTAAAGAAATGAAAATGGAACAAGTAATATGAAAATATCACTTAATAACCAGTAAAAACTGGCAGCATAGACTGCAGCGGCTCTGACAAACATGATGGCAAACTATAGCATCAAGCTTCATTAAACCGCATTGGCAAACAAAAGCGTTTCTTCTCTTCCAAACAGAACATTGTCACAGTTAATAATCTCTGATATAATATTACAATCCCAGGCATTTACTCAGGAGAAACCACTACTTTTCCAATCGCTTATAATAAGGATTTTTGAAATGCAAAGCAAGCCCATAATCTGTTGACTCGTCAAGGAATGTTTGAGAAAACCACAGTCATGCCAGATTTGCAGTGATCTGCCATCAGTGGCTTTCCTGCACTGTGTTCAGTTTTCCATCTATCATCCCGTCACTGAGAATGCGCTGATTCAGCACACAGACGGAGCTATTTAAAGATCCGTGGCCCACAATGATAAAGATAGCTGGCTCTCCTGTTGTCTAGCACAGACAACCAGATCATATCTGTTAGTGGTGCACAGAAAATAGATGCATCTTGGCCAAAATTGTTTCCATGAGGCCAGAACTTAAACTGCTTGTTGTAGAATGAAGTCTTGGGTCTGGAGTTTATTTCATTTTTATCGATATATTTATTTATTTTTAAGTGTAATATATTTAGTTAAAGTACAGTACTTAAATTTTATATTATATTATATTATATTATATTATATTATATTATATTATATTATATTATATTATAT
>CAIGQQ010004837.1:14079983-14100049 GCA_903798035.1 Danio albolineatus | reverse complement strand
ATTATATTATATTATATTATATTATATTATATTATATTATATTATATATAGTACAGTACGATATATATATATTAAAAGTATCTTATGCTCACCAACAGTGTTGGAGAAAGTTACTTTTGAAAGTAATGCATTACAATATTGAGTCACTCCCCAAAAAAGGAACTATAGTTGCATTACATTTTATGGTAAGTAATGAGTTACATTACCTTTGCCTTACTTTTTCTGACCTGACTGAGGCTTGATCTCTTTCAGACCTTGCAGCGGTCTTTTTTTTTTTTTGTAGAAAGAGCTCTGTACTTTACAACTACTTAACCTCTACAAGTACTTAACCTCCATTTACCTTTAAAAAAGCACATATAAATGAATTAGGCATGGGCCGGTATAAGATTCTGACGGTATGATAACCTTGGAAAAAATTGAGATTACTTCTCTATAATATATTCTTTTTAAATGTCTGGGTACAAAACATTTGAACACAATACATTATATTTTAAGAAACATTTAAAATATTTTGGGGCAGTAAACATGTCAGGCTAAATAATTCAAGTGAATCATTGACTTCTGCTGTCTTCATTAATTAGTTAGTTTCAAATTAGTTAGTAGTCAAATTAGTAGTCAATTAGTTAGTAGTCAAATTAGTTTCTTTACAATTTACACCCAAAAAAAATTTTAACTAAAAAAAATCTTACATATACCTTAGGAAAGGTATAGCAGAAAATTTTGACTGTGTGAAAATCTTGACATTTCCAAACCACGGTATACCTTGAAAATGATTATCGTCCTATGCCTAAAATGAATATAGGATAACGTTATCTTCAGAGGACATCCTGACCCCAGAACTCTATATGTCGTAAATGCAGATTAATGACGGTTAAAAAGCAATGCGTTTGCTACTTTTGTACTTTTCATATTATAAAAATAATAAAATCACTGTCTATAGAATCCTCCTTTCCTTTTCTACCATTTGTTCAAAGTAATGACTTTTTTTTTTCCATTGCAGTAATGCAAGGCTCTACCATCTTCATTCGGTTTGTTCCTGCGGTCTCTCATTGTGTGCGGTAACATGACTACATTCATTTAAATTCAGAAATGTATTTATATTAAGTAAATTAACTACACTAAAAAGTAACTTGCGTTACCTTTAAAAAAAAAAAAGTGACTCTGATATTATTAATTTTAAAAAAAATGCATTCCTTACTCGATACTTAGAAAAGTAATATTAACTTGCGTTACTTGTAATGGGTTCTGTTGTAAAACTGTTCACCAATGTTGCATTTATATCAACGAAACACAGTAAAAAAGTAATATTATGCAATCACTATAACTGAAAATAATAGTTTCTGTTTCAATCATTTTAAAATCAAATAATTGAGATGTTTTATCTTTTAGTTTCTTTACACTCAGTTTCAAGATTTAAACTCAATATTCTGAGGGAGGTCAAACAACAAAGTCAGAATTTTGAATTTACATTTCTTAACCCTGAGGGGAAAATCTGAAATTTCTAAAATCTGATGTAAATTCCGTTCTAACCTTTTTTTTTATTTCTCAGAATTACAACATTTTTCTCAGAATTATTATTTATTTATTTTTTCCATGGCTGAAACAAGCTTCTGTAAAATACATTTATCCTGCATAATATTCTTATGAAAATCAAGAATCACTGTTTAACTTCAGTCATGCCACATTTGAGTTGGTCTGTGTGTGTGTGATTGTTATTTTTATGATTTGCCTCTAGAGGCCTGATGATCTGCATTCACACAACAGCTCTGCCTTTTCATTTCCTCTTCCTTATAGGCTCATTTATTTATTTTGTGGCAGCCATTTTTGAATGAACGCAGAACGTTTTTGTGTTCTCTAAAGTAGCTTTTCCAAGACAATCATGATTATTACAGCCTGATCTCACAAGAAAACACAAGTATTGTACGTTTTGTCAGTTTAGTTCAGTCAGTTATTTTTTTATCTTGATCTTCAGTCATTAAGCCCTGTGATGTTTCTCTATGTTTGTGAGAGAGAGCAGATCAAGAAGGGTTTAATTACTGCTCTTACAGCATAAAACCTAAGACGCTCTTCATCCGCTGTAATCCACTGATTGTGGATCTGCTGATGGAGATGAATGAAGGGGGGCGTGGGGACTGGACATTTGATAGCCTCATATCCTCTTTTTGACCCCAGCACACTGAATGAATTAAGAGTCCCGTTGAGCTGCAGCATTGGAGAGCTGAGATTTCGACTAGACTCTTTATCTGAAAACTACTGATTCAGGAACAGCTGTCTCCAGAGGCTGTCAGCAGCAGCGGGAAAGAAAAAAAAAGGCCCCAAAAATATTTTTTTTCCCAAAAGTCATTTATTTATTTATTTATTTATTTATTACATTTTTGTATTACTAAGATATCGGGTGACACGGTTGCTCAGTGGTTTGCACTGTTGGCTCACAGCGAGAAGGTCACTGGTTCGAGTCCTGGTTAGGTCAGTTTGCATTTCTGTGTGTAGTTTGCAAGCCCGTGTGAATTGGGTAACAAAATGGTCCGTAGTGTATGAGTGTGTGTCTGAATGTGAGAGTGTATGGGTGTTTCCCAGTACTAGGTTGCAGCTGGATTAGCATCAGCTGCATAAAACATACGACTGGATAGTTTGCTAGTTCATTCCACTGTGGCGACCCTTGATAAATAAGGAACTAAACTATAAATTTTCTTAATTTTTAAGACTTATTACTATCATTCTAAACCTTTTTTTTTTGTATCCCAGGTTTCCCTTATTCTCCTTTTCTCATATCTTTTCTCTATTACTTTTATATGATTTTATGTAACTTTTCTCTTAATCAAAAAGGTGATTAAGACTCACATAAGCTTGTTTTAATTAGTTTTGTGCTGTTTTTGTATTTTGTACTGTTTAAAAATTATTTTATGTGTTTAATATCTTCGAGTTTAAGAAAAGCCCATTACAAATAAAATGCGTTATGTAGCATAATAAAATGTTTATTTTAGCTAAATTAAATCAAATATATTACTAAAATAAAATTAAAGTTTGCTAAGACAACATTTACTTTTATTGAAAACAACATTTTTTTGTAGAAGGTGATTACTTTAAATACAAAACAAAGAATAAACTTGACAAAAAATACAAAAAAGTTCATTTTATCAAAATGATTTAATTAGTGTTTGATTTGTGTAACAGTTTTGGGGAAAAAAGTTATGTATTACAATCTGAAGTCCCTTTTTTAAATAAGCTGAAAAGAAAATTAGTTTTGTGTTTTATATTTTTAAAGAGTAAAATAGGATCAAAATCGTAATGTATTACTTTCCTAAAATCCTATTTTTGCTAAAGGAACTTTATACCGTCTACCTTAAAAGAACCATGTAAAGGATGAGAAGAGTCTTCCACAATAGTGGAGGTTTTTCTTTTTGTCGCTGCTCTAAATAAATCAGCGAGAGCTGTTTGTCTCTCACAAGTTATTTTACTTGCTACATTTACTAACTTAAAAAGTTTATTTTTGCTGTTAACCGAGAGGGAGTTAAACCAGGCTACAATGTTAAATGTAAGGACAGATTCAATAAGTGATTTTATATATGACAATCAAAATGTCCTACTCGATATCAAACTTTTCACTTTTTTCAACAAACTCAACCACTGCTGAGCCTTTTTAAAAACATTCTCTCAGTGTTTATCAAAAGACAATTGACCTAAATATTTACAAGAACTCACCTGTTCAACTTTCTCCCAATTAATTAGCAAAGGGTCACGAAATGTTCATAGTTAAATCATAACCTTTTGATTTAGTGGCTAATTCATATCAATTCATACTATCTCATTCGTACAATACTGTTTGGGTTTAGAGGTGGGGTTCGGTGCCACGTCTCCTTGTTAAAATCATACGTTTTTATATGACTAAACTCAAATTACAAATACAAATTAACCATGAAACTGACAAAACAAAAAATATTTATGTTTCCTTGTGAGATCCGGCTGGTATTTCACCTTATACTAGCTCAAACATTGCAACTAGGTGATTACTAAAAATTTAGTTTGAGTAAACTACAATAACATAAACCTGTTTTCATTCAATATCTTCAGGATTTTTTGTCCTTCACATTGCTTTAATGATTGGCATTGAGACAAGCACATGGTGATCTTCCTGTTCCCGTGACTCTGAACTTTCCATCTCAAATAATGCCTTTACTCCTTCTGTTTTTATTTCATTTCCATCGCATCCTCCACAAGCGTCTTCCAGCAGATTTGCAGTGGAAATGAGCTTCCCAGGCTGATGACCCTGCACACCCTCCACCTGAGGTCTGACTGACCCTCCACTTCACCTGCTCTAAATCTTTCCACGCTCACTTTTTTTCACCTTCTATCCCACGAACACACACAAACACACACACGGAGAAGAGGACGTTCAATTTACTTTAGGATTAGGAGTTTTGGGATTTTGTGGCTGGGTTACTATGGCTCTCCATCCCGAACGAAGGTCCCATTTGATTCACTTACGAGGAAGTGGAGTATATGGCCCATGCAGTCAGAAGATGCTGGAAGTCATAAAAGTGAAAATTAAACAAAGCTCTCAAGTGAAGTGTCTCGTACCCTGGGCATAGCTCACTTTTTTCCATCAAAGCCCTTTAGAGCAGATTGTCCTTGTAAATAAATAGCTCTTTAATGGACGTCAATCTTGGCGTTTTCTTCTAACCTCAACACTTCATTTGTTCCAAAATCCTTTATTAAAGCTTTAAAAGAACACTGGCTTATATTGTTTAAAGGAAATCGTTTTGGGTCCTTTGAGTTTTAACCCTTTTATTATGTTTCAGACCAGTTTGGTAATGAAATTGAGCAGTCAGTCATCATGCAACAGCGGCACAAAAACTGTTTTTGTCCAAACCGACTTAGAGGTTTCGATCTCTGTGACGTCAAAGCTGGAATCATAAGCTCAGGTAATGATTATTTACTTTATTAAATGCTGTGTCTAATGTGAGTCTACATTTTTAATTTTGTGTGGCCTGTATTCATTGTTAAAATATATATCCCACTTTTAGTGCTGTTAATTACTATGTATTTACATTTCAGTGATTTAATTTGGTACAACACACTTAATGTAAATACATGTTTTTTACATTGCACTTATGTTTTTATTTGTTATTACATATGTAATGTATACCACCAAACTGCCCTTAACCTGTATCCCACCTCAATAGCAAGTAGACACTTCTATTTTGATGAAACTACTGTACTGAGCCTTACTTTACTGTAGTAAAAGGACATGTAAAGTGCAACAATTTTAGTTGCACTTTAGTAATAAGTTAAAAGAAAACTAATCTGTTAATTGGCAAACTGGATGTTTACTGTCTACTTGTTTTAGCTCTAAGCTAATATTAATGTTAGTGTACAGTAAAATAATACAGCTTTTGGATATGAAAAAAGTAATTAGATAGTTTTACAGTGAAATAATATAAAAAAATCAATCAGTTGTCCAATAACATTGATATTTTTTTCATTAACCCTTAAAAAAAATGAAAGAATTGACATAGATTACTTGATAAATTGGATGTTTATCAGAGAAGATGGGGGAAACATTGGCATTTTTGGAGGCTGAAAAAGGTCACTGTGGTGAGATGTATAATAAATTATATTATTATTATTATAGTCATTATTTTTAATTTATTTATTGTTATTGTTGTTTTTTTAATTATTATTTTTGTATGTGTGTTTGTGGTGGTTTTTTAAGTTCATATTATTTATCTGTGTTTATTGGATTCATGATAGCAACATCTATTTACTGTAATTGATGCTTTTGGGAAGGGGAAGGATGTACATAAAAATGATGGTACTGTTAAATTACTGAAGATAAAAAAATTAAATAAAGAATGCAAAATGGGCTTTTCGCAGTGGTGACAACCTCAAACAAATAATTCGTCTTTAGGAACCAATTTGTCTTGACGGTATGTGCCAATAGCCTCGCAAGCAGTGACATATACCATTGAGCCATCAATTGAGAAAAGAAATCATTTGGATAATCTTCAAAGTCTAACCATTTTTTTTTTGCATTTAGATTGGTGTTTGTCTCTGATGGCTTTAGCTACAATATTAACGCCACTCTTACCGTCAGTGAGGGAATGATGCGCACAAAGAACGCCCTGCCCCCTACTCAATATTCAATTTCAGGGGACGCTTTAACAAGCCTGTTATGATGTGTTTAACGATCATAATAATCTTAAATCTTTGAAAGATTTTTTTTATTTTAGTTTTTAAAAGACCTATGAACATTCATTTGCATTTATTAATGTGTTATTTTGTCTTTGCGTCCAATTAAAAAAAATGGATTACCGCTTACGAGGTGTTTTTAATGCAGCATCTATGGGGCTGAGAGTAAATTGACATTATTCTCTCTTCTGACTGCTGTCATCAGTCTCGCACTAATTTTTTTTTCTGTTTTCTAAAAGTCTTGACATCACCATCATGGAGTTTTCCTTTTATTTCAGCAAAAAAGGATTGAAAAAAAATATTTGTTGTACTCTCCCATTCAATGCGATCTAAGTTTACCCAGCTATGATGCCTTTTGCTACAGAGAAACCCAGAAATGTGAAAAGAGTCCGTTGGAAGTATACTATAGAATAAACTCAATGAAAAGGAAACAGTTTTTTTATTGGGTTAAACATAACAATATAAATTTTAGAATAATTGAACTTAAATAACTACATAGAATAAAGCTAAATTATGAATGTTATGTTGAATGAACTAAAACACATTACATTACTTTGATGTAACTAACTTAAGTTCACTAAAATAAATATTCTTTCTTTAAGGTAACTTAACTCAGTTACGTGGAACCAGTGGACAAAACAAAGTTAATTAAAGCCAACATATCATTTTTTGAGTGTACATCAACGTGCATTCTTTCTTTTTTATTTTTAGTTTAGTCCCTTTATTAATCTGGGGTCGCCACAGCAGAATGAACCGCCAACCTATCCAGCATATGTTTTATGCAGCGGATGCCCTTCCAGCTGCAACCCATCTCTGGGAAACATCCACACACACTCATTCACACACACACACACACACAGACAAATTCGCTTATCCAATTTATCTACACAGAACGTCTTTGGACTTGTGGGGGAAACCGGAGCACCCGGAACCCGGAGCACCCACATAAACAACGGGAGAACATGCAAACTCCACACAGAAAGGCCAACTGACCCAGCCGTGGCTCAAATCAGCGACCTTCTTGCTGTGAGGCAATTGTGCTACCCACTGCGCCACCTTGATGCTCAGTACATCAACATAGTGAAATTTATATTCTTAGCAACTTCCAGTTCACACGGACTTTGAGTGTTGCTTTTTTTCTTAAGCATAGTAGTACATCAGTGATTTACTTTACAACCGATAGACAGATGTCCGCTTGTCTTATCCTGTCTTCATTCCACCCACTATGTCTTGACTCTATAACCTTTCCAAACATTTTCAGTGGATTAATTACATTAAACTGTTGTGATCATCCAGGCTTTGTTATGTAGAGATGATGAGGTCATCAAGATCTACAATCAGAGTTGAATCCGTTGGAGACTTTCGGGATTAAAAACAATGTGTCTGAATGGTTGGAGGGGATTGGACTGATGATGTTTCAGCAGCAGGGATCTGATGACGCACATCAGCACTGACGCCTTCACTTCGGGCTCAAATCTCATGCTGGAAGTCAAACCTTTACAGCAGACTCGCTGTTTATTCCATCCGCCGCTAATTACTTTACTCCTTAAACAACTCGCAGATCTCCTGCTTTTCTCTTCGGGTGAGAGAAAGAATCTCACTCTAAATCCCAAATACCTTCCTGTGTGAAAATAAATGAATTTTGCTCCACAATTTGAAATGACTTCCGCGGTTTACGGTTTCTGCGTAACAGATGGTGATTTTTCTGTATTGTTTTACAGTCGGTTTGTCTCATGCCCACACACCTTTCTGGCGCGGAGGGTGATCTCATATCTTCCGCAGTAAATGCTGAAGCTGTGAGTAATTCTGCCAAACATCATTATGTCCTGCTCCTGGCCGTTGTGCCTCATTAGACGCTGTTACTAGAGGACTCGAGCGTCCCAGAGGAGCCCGGAGGTGTTTTCTTAAGGCCTACACCAGAGGAAACCGCGTGGCCTGAGCAAGCCTTTTCCGGGCCTGTACACGCTGCATTTATTTTCGATACTCTCTTCCGAAAATATCTTCTCCCCTAAAACAAGATGCCATGTTAAGAAAGACTGCGAGTTCTAACTGTTCTAACATAAGCTGCAGAAAGAGCGATAATAGAAGTTACATACAGTATAGACAATGGTTATGTAGGGTTCGTCAACAGAAGTGTGTTCGGAGGAATCTGTCGAAAGGTCTATTGCTTGCATTTTTAATAGATGATGGGACAATAGTTGAATCGTCCAACTGCTGTAGTTTAATTCCAACTTAAATGACTCTTGTGCACTTTTGTTCATTCAGAAAATCAATATGTATGGCTCAAATGAACTGGTTCTTTGTGAGAATTCAACTTTCAGGTAACTTTGAGATGCACGCTGTTTGAAATATCAGTGTGTTACGTAATTTTTGGTTGGTATTATTTAATATATACAGTAGTTCAGGCCAATCATTAGATGTGTGCTTCTAATTTTTGCATGCTCTACATTTTGCAATAGAATTACATTTTTTCGTTATGCTACCATGATATGTAGAAAGATGGGGTAGGGGAGGATACTTTTAGTCAATTAAAATCAAAGACTTTTTTGAACTGGTTCTTGAGATGTTTGTGTGTTTTGGCAGTTTTGTTTTTTCTTTTAGTTTTTCTTTTATAAACATTAAGGAGATATTTCAACCAAAAATGGAAATGTACTCTCCCTCACGTGGTTCCAATTCCATTTTTTCCCCACTGAACACAAAAGAGGTTATTCTGAAAGATGTTGGATACTGGTTGCCATTGGCATAGCGGAAATGGAAGTCAGTGGCTTTTTGTTTGCTTTTTTAAATATATGTCCTGTTCTGTTTCATATTTCAACCATGTTTTGAGGAAGTCGGGGGTGAGTAATTCAATTCAATTCACCTTTATTTGTATAACGCTTTTACAATGTAGATTGTGTCAAAGCAGCTTCACATAGAAGGTTATAGTAAATTGAAAATGTCAGTTTAGTTATTAATGTTTGAGTTCAGTTCAGTGTTGTTTAACATTCACTACTTAGAGTCCAAACACAGAAGAGTAATCCATCGATGCGCAGCTCTAGCTGCAGTCTAGGCGCCGGAGGTTGGAGAACTCGAGGCTCATCTGTCCTTGGAGGGTCACAGGAATCCGTCTCTTGCTTGCTACTTGTAGCGAGATAGAAGGTTGGTTGGAGTAAATGTTGACAATGTCAATTTTTGGGTGAACTATCCCTTTAATGAATACCACATTTTTGTTTTTGCTTTAGTTTTGTTGTTTAGTAATACACTACCTGACAAAAGTCTTGTCACTTATCTAAGTTTTAGAAACAACAAATAATAACTTGACTTTTAGTTGATCATTTGGTATCAGAAGTGGCTTATTTGAAAGACAACAGCCTCTAGATTACGCTTATTTTACCAAAATTAAATATGATCATGCCTTGATTTTTTTATTATTTAATTAGGACAGTAAGGTCTGACTTTGCTTAGACAAAAGTCTTGTCACTTAACCGAAATAATGTACAGTATAGAATATAAAGTCATGATTCAATGGAAAATAATTAATATTGTGTATGACTCCCATGAGTTTGGAGGACTACATCCATACATCTCTGCAATGACTCCCTATAACTTATTGATAAAGTCATCTGGGATGGCAAAGAAAGCGTTCTTGCAGCACTCCCATAGTTCATCAAGATTCTTTGGATTTATCTTCAGTGCCTCCTCCATCTTACCCCAGATATGCTCAATAATGTTCATGTCTGGTGACTGGGCTGGTCAATCCTGGAGCACCTTGACCTTCTTCGCTGTCAGGAACTTAGATGTGGAGGCTGAAGTATGAGGAGCGCTAAAGGAATGATATTATTAAGGAAGCATAGTCATTATTCTCTTTATGATTTGCATAGTTTTCTAGGCAAACTAAGGATATATTTCTGGGCTCAATCAAAAAAAGTTTGAGTTTTGCTTGGAAAATGCAACCGTCATCAAAACAATGTAATTGGTACCACATTAAATTCATTGTATTTTTGCCATTAGTCTTGTTGTTTAACACTTGGTCATTCAGGAAGGAAGTTTTCTGTGTAAATGGAAGTGAAATATGTTCAGTATGTTTTGTTTTCGAAGAATATCCCGCCTAAATTGACGCCACAGCACCATGTGTCCCAATCAGAATTGCGTTGATCTGCGTGCGTCTGGTGTCCCGTCATGTTAACACAGCAGCCAGATCTGCAAACGGGATCAAAGATGAGTTTCCTCCTAACAAACAGCCCAACACATTGCAATTACAAACATGTGGCGTGAGTCGGGTACAGATGTCGGGCCGTGCCCACACCCCTAAAACCATCAGGATGCGGTCCAGATGTGAAGAGCTCCATCTCACGTAAGATACAGATGGTGCTGTTTCTCAGACCACCGCAAGGCAAATGGTGCTTTTGTCTGAAGTCCTTTTTAAATTTAGATTGTTTTGCTACACCCAGTTTGCATGTGAAGCTGTGGGACAGGCTGTGTGTGTGTACAGCCACCAACAGTCTCATTCAGTTGGAGTCGAGAGTGGTTAGAAAAACACAGAACCGCCAACTTTTATGAGGTTGCACATGCTATAGGTTTGTGTTATAGCAGTAATGATGAACCCAGCGGACACCATGATGTCAAAGCAACATCCAAAAACTTGTCAAGAATGCTTATGATTTGATGTCAGTGGACTACCTTGATCTTAAAATGACATCAAGTTTAACGTGACCATTTATTTTTAACACCAGTGTTAGATGTAAATTTGATGTTATTTTCACATCAAGGTATTTTGATGAAATCCACTGTAAATTTGTAATTAAAGTTTAAATTAATAAAACTCGTCTTGTAGACTGAAAATAATTACATTAATTTTTTCTAACTACTCAATTTAAAATAAGCTGAAACAACACAATTCTTGAGGTTTTTTTGGGACAACTTAATTGTTTTATGTTCAGTCCACTTAAATTTGTAAAAACTAAGTAAGTTTAATTCCTTCATGTTGCCCCAATACAAGTTGATTGTGTGGGACCAAGCATATTCTACAGTGCACTCTCAGAAATAAAGGTACACGAGCTGTCACTGGAGTGGTACCTTTTTAAAAGGTACACATTTGTACTTGAAGGTACCTCAAAAGTATATATTAGTACCTAAATATTTTAAGAGGAACACTTTTATACTTTTTAGGTACTAATGTGTACCCTTGAGGTATTCATAGGGTGCAAATGTGTACCTTTTGAAAAGGTACCACCCCAGTGACAGCTCGTGTACCTTTATTTCTGAGAGTGCACTGTAGAGTATGCTTGAGTGTGTATAGCACTTTTTGTGTCATTATTTTGCCAGTCGAAAGGGCATCAATGTGTGAATGTCAAATGGATGTCAAGGTTTTGACATCAAATTGATTTGTAATTTTTTGGCAGTATGTTTACGGCAGAACAATGTACTGTACTTGGAAAAATGAAATATTTTTGAAAGTTTTGACCCTAAATGACAACATTGTCAAATTCTGCTCACATGAATCTGCAAAAAATAAAAGGACATATTATGCATGTAAGGTGGCACAGGGGCGCAGTTGGTGGTGCTGTTGCCTCACAGCAAGGAGGTCGCTGAATCGAGCCCCTGCTGGGTCAGTTGGCATTTCTGTGTGGAGTTTGCATGTTCTCCCAGTGTTCATGTGGGTGCACTAGGTGCTCCGGTATCCCCCACAAGTCCAAAGACATGCGTTATAGGTGAATTGTGTAAGCTAAATTGTCCATCCTGGTCCCCCAGGTTGGGGGTTGAGCATTGGGCATGTTACGAAAGATGTTGGTAGTGGTGGTTTTGGAGTCATGTAAAAAAAGGATAACACAAATAATGAGAGATGGAGACGCATTAGCGGAAACTAAGCTGGTGCAACGCAATGACCAATAATGTTGCACAACATTTCAAACTTGTCCTCTGACAATCTGAAATGTCATCTAATGTTAAGAATGTGGTCACTCAACATTTTTACCCAGCGGGCACCCACACATCAAAAAATTAAAAACGCAATTAAATGTTGTGCCTATAGCTTAGTGGTAAGAGGGTTGAGTAATAGCACTGAGATACTCTCGGTTTAGATGTCTTGGCTAAAGGTCCTTCACCAATCTTCCCCTTTTTCTCTTTTTCCAATGCTCCTCCACTGTACTTTCCTATAAAATAAAGGTTTCCCCCACCCCCCCTTCCCCTCCCCCCCAAATATCTAAAACTTTTGTCAATTAATCTTGATGTCAAAATTACATCCAACATTGCGAAAAAAAACTCTAAAAAACAATAACAGGCCTGACCTTTGATAGATTTTTAATGTTTTTTTGATGCCAATATTGTCAATTTAATGTCATTTTAACATCAAGGTAGTTGGCATGCATTGTAGAGGTACAACATTTTGTGTAAATTTGTCATTTAATCGAATCTTTCACATAAGAATAAATCTTTCCATCTATTTAAATTATTTTAATGTCATTATTTTGGTTGTCAAATGGGCATCAGAGTGGGTGTCAGATGGATAGGGTTTGACATTAAATCGATTAGCTTTTTGTCATTTGTAATGTCGTTTTTGACATCAAGGGTGGGAATAGAAAGATAATACAGTACATTTAAATTCAGATGTGGTGTTACAAACTACAAAATTTCAACTAAATGTTATATATTTTTCAGTTGTATTCTTGATTTTTCCTATTTATTAACACTTGTTTAATTTATTTTCCCCTCACCTTTCACCATCATTACTCCCGAAATGTTACATAAAAAAAAAAGTGGAAACTACTATGCATTTTTGCTAGATTTTCTTCTGTGAACAGGTTTACCTTTGTATGTATTGAGCAGATGCTTCCTTCCTCTTCATGGAGGCTTCAGGTTCATTCACGGTATGTATTTTATCAAATTTCTTGTGCCTTCACAATTTCACATTCGCCACCAGCTAAGTAACAACCAGTACAATGTTTTGTCCCTTTATTTTTAAATTTCATACCTTAAATAATAATCTGTCCTCATTTTCCATCTCTCTATCGTTCATTTCCCATGTAAGATTAGACCTGTTTTTAAATTGGATTATTGCAGATGGAAATCTCAGAGGCGCGAGTGGGAATCTAATGAAGGGCAGGTGCAAATGAAATCATTCCTGAATTCTCCGAGGACGTTTCCGTCAGTCCACAGGTTACTGTCGATTCCTGAAACTTGCTCAGTCTCTGAGGACGTAAAGAAGCCAAATCAGTCTCTCAGTGTCGACTGTGACCGAGGTGACGTCCTGTTTCAGCTTTATCTCATTATAACTCTATAGGTTTATCTCATCTTATGAATCCTGCCTGCTGTACTGGAGAGAGCTCCGGTCATTTATCTTTTCAGATATCTTTCATATGATAGATTGGACATGAGATGTAGACGGACACACACCTGCAGACTGGTTTGAGTTTATATGTGTGGGAAATCTTGACTTCTGTCTTTAAAAGGTACAGTGCTGTTTGAAAGGTTGATTGTATTTATTTAATTCATTCATTTAAATAAATACATTAGTTTTAATGGCGGCACTAAGTGGTTAGCACTGTCGCCTCACAGCAAGAAGGTTGCTGGTTCGAGCCTCAACTGGGCCAGTTGGCATTTCTGTGTGGAGTTTGCATATTCTCCCTGAGTTCGGGTGGGTTTCCTCCAGGTACTCCGGTTTCCCCCACAGTCCAAAGACATGCGCTATAGGTGAATTGAATAAACTAAATTGTCTGTAGTGTGTGCATGTGAGTGTATGGATGTTTTCAAGTACTGGGTTGCAGCTGAAAGGGCTTCCGCTGTGTAAAACATATGCTGGAATAGTTGGAGGTTCATTCCGCTGTGGCGACCTCCGAAACAGACTAAGCTAAAGGAAAATGAATGAATGAGTTATTACAAATTTATACTCAATAGGAATATTTAATAGGACAACTACTGTACACAGACATATTTTATGAAGAAAATGGCAGAGCTGCTATATTGCTAAATAAAGTACAACCTACAAAATTTCAACTAAATTAAAAAAAAAAATGTTTTGCTTCTCTTGATTTTTCCTCTTTTTAAAATTTGTATTCAATATTTTTCTGTAACATATAAATGTGGGTCTACTAGTTTTTGGACTGTTATTGTAAGTTATTTCGTTAGATAAGCTTCAGATTTGGCTTCAGTACTGACAAATCTAATGTACATGCATATATATAATATTACATAGCTTCCTATTAAAAATATATATTTAAAAGATAGATTTGTGAGGGGTGCATTCATATACAGTTGAAGTCAGAATTATTACCCCCAACACCTTGATGATTTTTTTTTCTTTTCTTTTTTAAATATTTCCCAAAATATTTTTAACAGAGCAAGGACATTTTCACAGTAAGTCTGATATTTTTTTTTCTGGACAAAGTTTTGACTAGAATAAAAGCAGTTTTTAATTTTAAAATTAATAGCCCCTTTAAGCAATTGTTTTTTCAATAGTTTACAGAACAAACCATCATCAAACAATAACTTGCCTGATAACCCTATCCTGCCTAGTTGACCCAATTAACCTAGTTAAGCCTTTAAATGTCACTGTAAGCTGTAAAGAAGTGTCTTGAAAAATATCTAGTCAAATATTATTTACTGTCATCATGGCAGAGATAAAATAAATCAGTTATTAGAGATGAGTTATTAAAACTATTATGTTTAGAAATGTGTTGAAAAAATCTTCACAGAAATTGGGGCTAATTCTGACTTCAACTGTATATGTTTTTTATTCATTAAAAAAAATTAGAAAATGTATTAAAAGTTTATTTAAAATATATTCATATGAAAAAAAGAGAGAACTTGATAAAATACATTTAATCAGATTACATTTCAGACAGAACAGTACTCTAAAATATTCGGGGTTTATATACGTATATGTACCTGTAGCTAATTGTCCAATTTCTGGTCAAACATGGAAAACTGTTATTTAAATGTAACTGAAAAAACAAATAAACCAACATTGGGTTTGTCAAATTCTGACCCAATGTTGGGTAAAAAAAACAAACAAAAAAAAACAATCAATTTTAGTGTGAGTAAATGCATAAGTTTTCATATTCTAACCTTTTCTTGGCTTATTTATGAAAATAATGTATATTAAAACAACTTTAATGGCTTGCATTTTTAATAAAACACAAATATCCAAATGAATATTTTTCAAAGAACCCCTTGACAGGATGCACACTACTCTTTAGGAATGCATAATTTTTCACCCCTATTTCAATGATGTTTAACGCATTATGAAATATTAGGATTACTATCTTTAAGCATATTAAAACTTCAGAAATGCACGAAGGTTTAGTCATTTACAACCTATTCATCCTTCAGCATTCCTCAGTATTTTTAATTAGCTCTACATTAACCAAACTCACTGCCCTGCACGTGTGAATAATTACGGCTGATGGTTTAATTAATGTAATGGTCTCAGTGCTGATTGAAGAGTGAGTGTTGTGGTCAGGATGAGATGGAGAGTTTGTGAATGAGTGATGTTCAGTGCAGATCTGCTTCACACTGATCCTGCTCTTCCGCTTCTGCTCGCTCCCTGTAGAGACTGGAAAAACACTTGCTGGATTTTACACCCTGTTATTCTTTCTCTCTGCAGTCTCTCCAGTCTTTGGGCCATTAGAAGAATATCTCTGTGTCTGTTTAGGAGGAGGAACACCAGACTGATGTCAGTGGGTAAAGCTGTGTGGCCTTCTCATCTAGTAAACCATGCTTTTTATTTCATTTCTATATCATTCACATGTTTCAGAAGGGCCCATATATAATATAGTATAGAGCATAAGATGTCTATCCATCTGTCTGTTTGTTTGTCATCTATCCATCCATCTATCTGTCTATCTCCGTATTTACACCATCCACATGTTCTAGTCTTTGTTTATCATTTATCTATCCATCTGCTTGTTTGTTTATCCAGTCATTATGTATGTTGTCCATGTGTCTATCCATTCTTTTGTTCCATCCATACATTCATCCATCCAATGTGTATCATTTATCCATCCATCATCCAGTTTTTTCATCCATCCATTCATAATTTATCATTTATCCATGCATCTTTCCAATGTTTATCATCCATCCATCCATCCATCCATCCAATGTTTATCATTTATCCGTCCATCATCCAGTTTTTCATCCATCCATCCATCCATCCATCCATCCATCCAATGTTTATCATCCATCCATCCATTCATCCATCAATCATTTATGATTAATCCATCCATCCATCCATCAATCATTTATGATTAATCCATCCGTCCGTCCGTCCATCCATCCGTCCATCCGTCCGTCCATCCATCCGTCCATCCATCCGTCCATCCATCCGTCCATCCATCCATCGTTTATAATTTATCCATGCATCCATCCAACGTTTATCATCCATCCATCCATCCAATATTTATCATTTATCCCTCCATCCAATGTTTATCATCCATCCATCCATCTGTCCATCCGTCATTAAATTATCCATCTGTTTATTTATCATCCATTCATTTATCGTTTATCCATCTCTCCGTTTATCATTCATCCATCCCTCCGTCCAGCCATCCATCCATCCATCCATCCATCATTTATCAATTATCCATCCATCCATCTCTGTTTACCATCCGTCATGCCAAGTCTTACTAAAGTAGTTTATAAAAATGTGAAAAATGTGTAACAAATATGACTTCCGTCATCGATTTGTGAATTATATATTATATATTCTAATTTACATGAATTTATCTTTTGCTACTGTACTATTGTACAGTAGCAAAATGTAAATATTCTCTCTCAAAGTAGAATTTTATGACTTTATTATTTCAGACGTTTTAATTGGCAGAAAAAAATAAGTATGTTTTTCTTCTTGTGTATAACTTATTTCTAATCTAAAAAATCTTTCTCAATATCTTTGTCTTGTTTTCTAGTTCAAATACATTTCATTTGAAGCAAAACTACTTAAGAAATTTAAGATTGTGTTCTCGGGTAACCTTGTAATTCAAAGAACCATTATTTCTTAGTGTGAAGAAGTTTTCTGTGAAATGTAAAAGTGATTTTGGATGTAAATGGTTCTTCATGGAACCATCAATACTGATAAAGAACCTTTATTTTCAACATTTAAATAGTGCCGTCTTATAAATAAAGGTACAAAAGCTGTCAATGAGGTGGTACCATTTCAAAAGGTTCAGTTCTCCCAAACAACTTACTAATCCATTAATTTACTAATTCATCAAATGGTTCCAAACCTTCATTCTGTTATAGAAAGAAAGAAAATATGAACGGCACTGAATGCACTTTCAAAAATGACCTTGAGGAATCATAAAAATGGCCAAAATACTGATTCATCATTCAAATTAATGTTTTAAGTGGTTTTAACTGAGATTTTGTCAGGAGAAACGGTGTACTGAACCACCCAAACCTGTTACTGGTGCAGTTCATGTTGAATTGGAGTCCAGGGTGGAGCTGAAGTAAATCTAATAGATAGTCGCCCATGGGATATGCAGTCGTAACAGCATTAGTCATGCACAGATGTTTTTACAAGCTGCTTCACACAAACACTATAATCAGTAGCAGTCAATTAGGTCTGCTGACCCTAAAAATACCCATTCAGTGTCAGAGGTTCACCTACGCTGCAGTAAACACAAGAGGATCTGAATGTAGACGTGGACACAAATCAGACAATCTCTGTACCATTGATGTCAGGATGTCTATTTTCTCTCTCCAGTCCTGCAGGGTTTTGGACAATGCTAAAAACACGGAGAGACGGGAGCCATGACTCACCGCTCTGGAAAAGCATCATATCTGGCGGGCCAAGCCGTAAACAAATGATGGGTTTCGGTCAAATGGGCCAAAGATCAGAGAAGGGATTTGGAGTCGGTAAAGACGTTTGGTGATCTGCCATATTAAGAGATTATGCACGCACCGTTTGGTTACTTCTTAAAAGAAAGAAAAGCCACTTAAAAGAATAAGTTAGTTCCTGTTTAAGCTTCATAGTTTAGCTTTGTCAATTTGGAAATAATTAGATGTTTTTTTTTCAGGATGGGAAGCTAAGGTCAAATGCACATTTTCCACTTTGTGGAATGTAGACTGATAGTGTGAGGTTTGGTTTAATGATAAAATCTAATGGGTTGGGAGAAATTACACATCCTCAAAACTCATAAATTACACACATCCTGATGAATGAACCAAGAAAAAGTGTTAAGACGATAAATTATGTAGCAGAAAAAATGACTAAAGTATAAATCACTATGAAACTCTAAACTTGATTCACATTATTCATTTTAATAGATCACTTCAGTAAAAAATCGGAAGATTCACATGATGGTCACTATGAATATTATTATCTACTAATAGTCAATCAGCTAACACAGCTTATCCCCAAAACACAGTACGTTGGAATAAAAAAAAATGTATGTATAATTTTAGCATAGCATAGAACAAAAAATAAATGATTGCTCCATCACATCTGTTAATGGACCAAAAATGAGCTTCAAATGAAAACTTTACCCATTTTGAAATGATTAGATGTGTGTTTTTGATGGGAATCTAAGGTCAAATGCAAATTTTCCACTTTGCGTTGAACTTTTCACATGCAGACTGATAGTGTGGGGTTCGGTTTAATGATAAAATCAAATGGGATGGGATAAATTACACATATCCTCAATGGCTTAAATCCTGTTGACACTAATCGATACAACATGCGCATGATAACTCTGCAGTCCACCAAGCAAAATTTCAAAATACCCCATAAGAATTAAAAGATAATGTAATAGCATTACAATCGAGATCTCTGGCAATGTGTCCTCTAAAAGTAATTCATCCATGTCAGCACAGCAACATCAATCAACGCAGCTGAGAAAGGCATCGTTTACAAGTCGACTTCATCTTCTGCTGGTCGCAGCTCTGCAGTCTGTCATGCGTGGACTCTGTGGACTCAGAACTATCAAGAGGGAAAAACTCCAGACTGGAGCTCTGCCATACCTGAAGCTCTTGCCACATGAACCTTGTTCATCCTGATTACTTACAGAAGGAGAACAAGGAAGGAGGGAATACAGACGCATGTAATGATTACTGATGATGATGATGAGTGAGAGAAGCACTGCTTTTCCTTCATCTTGGTTTTCGGTTCAAATATCTATACAAGCTAAAGTCAACTTGAAGTCAGCACGAAATCAAAAAGGTGCTCTTCTTATTTAGTAATGCTTTTTAAAAATGATATTTCTGTGCAATTTATTATTTTATTTAAAAAATTATTTGCGCTAATAATCTTTAAGCAAACACTGTAACATTGATGGTGATTCCGGTGGACAGTATTCCTCCACAATTGAATGCGACTCTGTATGCCCAGTATGAGTCAATCATGCTATTTATTGTAATTAGATTCTTGAACATTTTGAGTTTATTTGCGCATGCAGTTAGCTTCATTCATGCATAAAATTCCCTTCACAACAAAATATTTTTAGTTTCGTGCAAATCAGAAAATTCCCAAATAGCACACAAGTAGCACACGAAAATTGTAAAATGCCCGTAATGCTCAATTCACAATGTGTCATTCGCTTAAATCTTGTCATTCGTGCCACCTCATTCACATGAATAGCACACGAAAATTGAAAAAAGCCCAAAATGCGCAATTCGTCATGTGTAATTCACTTAAACCTTGTCATTCGTGCTGCCTCATACATACGAATAGTGCACGAGAATCATAAAATGCCTGAAATGTTAAATTTTTGATGTCATTCGCTCAAATCTCGTCATTCGTGCCCCCTCATTCGCAGGAATGGCACACGAAAATTGCAAAATGCCCGAAATTCTCAACTGGTGATGTATCATTCGCTCTAATCTTGTTATTCGTGCCGCCTCATGCACATGAAAATCGTAAAATGTCCGAAATGCTCAATTCGAGATGTATCATTCGATCAAATCTT
>CAIGQQ010004837.1:14005782-14027491 GCA_903798035.1 Danio albolineatus | reverse complement strand
GATAGATAGATAGATAGATAGATAGATAGATAGATAGATAGATAGATAGATAATTGGATTGATGGATTGATAAAATTGTGCAAATTAATTTTTATACAAGATGATGGATGGGTGGAATTGTGCAGATTAATTGATGAATTAATAAACAGAATGGATGGTTGCAGATGAAAAGAAGTTGCAGATGAAAAGATTGATAAATTATGAGTTGATAGAATGGTACATATGAACAGATGAATTGATTCGTATGGATGGTTAGAATGGTGCAGATGAATGGATGGATGGATGGATGGAATGGAACGGATGAACAAATAGATGAATGGATTAGTAGTTTGATGTGGACAAGCAGATGGATTGATAAAATAGAACAGATAGACGGATGGATGGATGGATGGATGTGTAGAATATATGAATTCAGTTCCTTTCAATGAAGGCTGGTGGCACCAAAGTCTGATTAAATCACGTCACTGAGTGTTTCGGCACGCTGTCGCCGCCGTTCGGTGAGTTCGCGCTAATGCCACGCTCTCGCATGCGCCTCATGAATATTCATGTAAGAGTGGGAAGGCTGGTGTCAGGTTTCACTGAGGTTGAGCGCGTGTGCTGGAAGTGTGGATTCTAGAGTTGATGCTGTTGTCGATGCTGACGGACTGATCTCATCCCGTCTGCTGCGCTCAGTTTTGGAGCACCGAGCCCTTCTGAATTGGTGCAGTGCATTTTGAGCTTGACAACAAACGGAAAGAGACGGAGAACTGGAAATACACTAGTGGAAGTTGTTGTGGCACAAGATAACAAGTTAACTTGTAAGAAGATGGATATAATCTAACACGGATACTTCTGAAACGACTTTTCTTTTTTGAGTGTTTGTTACGTTGACAACTGACTGGATCTCCATGACTGAAAAGCACGAACAGATGAGTGTAAGTGTTTCATTGACTCTGCGTTTCATTAACTGCCACTTTATACACCATGAAGTCAAGCGATAAACTACAGTTCCATCAGTTAACGCGCGCATATGGCAAGCCGTTTTAGCAATTATTCCTTAAATACTGCTTTATGGCCACTGGTGATATTAAGCTATGTCTATTTATTTACCTATAGTTGTACAATGTCACTATTCGATTAGTCAAGTTACTGTAATGAAGAGTAGCTCTAGGTTATGAGTTAAAAGAAATACATTCTTGACAGTTGACGTCTGTTAAAAAGCTACAGAAGAATATAGCCACACTATGTAACTAAGGAACAAGATATTATGGTTAGTTACTGATAAAACTGAAGTACGAATCACCTACAACTTAAACATTATACAAAATAAAACAAAATTATACCAAATAAAAGTTTTTTTCTTCTGTCATAGACAGTTCTTTTACTCCAGCTTAACACTTCTATATTGCAATTAGAAGCAGTGTATTTGGCCCCGATTTTACCTGGTTTATTAAATCTTGCTCTGGAGTAAGGTTAGCACCAATTTTGTGGCGCTAGATAGATACTCAAATATTTTGGACTCTGACTTGAATATAAACAGTTGTGAATATAAATCAGTTGAGGATGATGGTTAAATTATCAAATGTTATTTGTAGAAGAGTTACCTTTTTATCTTTGTAATCCACAAAGTCAGTGCAACAAGATTGCTGAACTACTTCATAGCTGTAAGCAGAATATAATATGTTGCTTCACTTGAATACTTGAGCTTTTGTCAACACTTTGACACTGCAAATATGAAAATAAGAATGTTAACCCAGGGTTTAGGATTGTACTGTGTGTGATGTCAAGGTGCATAGACTGGATTTGTTGCAGGTTTAGAATAATCTATGATTAACAAATTCTGTAGCCCGTAGAATTATTTAGTACTCCTGGTACATAGTGCTTACATAAAAACATGCTAGTTACTTTAGAGCAATTTATGTTAAAACAGCTTGCCTTAGTTGCTTGCAGCTTATAGACCTGGACTGCAATGGAAGCATAATGTCAAATTCTGTCACAGAGAATGCTTGGTACAAGTCATATACATGAAACAACAGCTTTTCTAAATTAGTAATTTTGTACACTTAAACTGCTACATTTATTGAGCATTTTCAGCAATTAAAATGATAGTTTACCCAAAAATGAAAATTCACTCACTATTTACTCTCCCTCAACTGAACAAACCTTTTTGAGTTACTTTATTTTATTGAACAATGAATAGGATATTATAAAGAAATCTACAACCTGTAACCATTGACTTCCATAGTTGGTAAAGCAAATACTATGGAAGTCAATGGGTCTCCAACTGTCTTCAGATTTATTTTTTGTGTTTTACAAAGAAAGTCAAACATGTTTGGAGCAAGTAAAGGGTTACTAATTGATAACAGAATTTTGGGTGAACTTTCCCGTTAATCAGGCCATGCATTTAGTTTTAATATACCTCAAAAAGTAAGTTTAATTTGGGATTAATGCAAAGTTTAGTAGAGTTTGTGAAAGTCCTAATGTGATATTATGATTTGGTTTATGAGCATTATTGTCAACTTTGAAGTGTGTGTCCATTGTTTTATGTTTCAGTGGACAACAGTTAAGTAACATATTAAAATAGTTTGTTGCAATAAATCAGACCTACACCATGCAATTAATCAGACAGCATCCCAATGCAGCTGATTTTGATCTGGATACCAGGCTGTAGTTATTAAGAGCTACTGTATTTCCTAACCATGACTCATAAGTCGATTGATGTAGAGATATGCTGTGGTTCACCGTGCTTGCAACTGCTGCAGTTTGACCGCTGAACTCCATTTATTTGTATATTCTGCACTGCTGTTTTTAATCTAGCCTGGTATTGGTGTAACCCATGCACAGGCCACAAAAGCCTCCTGAACATTTCTTTTCATCGAGGGGGTGATTTGTATTGCATAACTGTAGTACTTTGCTGTTGAGAACGAATTGGACAAACATGAAATGCCAGAGCAACAACTGTGGCAGTCTGAAAACTTCGAGGCCAGTTTCTAAAACAGAAGGTCACCCAATAAAGTGTACTGAATGTACTGAATCTGATTTCAAATCCAGCACATAAAAGTGTTGCATCTGCTATATCGCATGCGACACTTTCAGTTGCATTACAGTTTTAATGTTTTTAGTAATCGTCACCCACAGCCTGACCTTTCTAGACAGTTGTAACTCAGATGATTTTTTTGGCAGCCTGTTGTACCTCGGAGGAAATCAGCTGCAGAATAACACAGGCAGATGTCCACTGGTCATTTATTTAACTCATTGACACGCCAGAGCATATAGATTTCCACTCCTTGCAAGACATTCCACCCAAATTGGTTGATCAGTGGAATTCTTTTGTCAGCCATAGAGAAATGCTGTGCTTTTGTGTTGGTGACCGGCCGGGGTTCATCCAGACCACATTCCAAATCTCCCTCTGACGATAATTAATATTCATCAAGATAATAAGCTTGTTTTCACTCATTCAGCTTGGTTGACTTCCATTTCTCTGCTTCGTTTGTTGCCATAGTGTGACACCACAGCTATTTAGCTACTGTTTCCGCTTCTCTCTCATTGAGCTATTGGAATATAATGCACCGCCCATCATCGTCTGTTTGTTAAACGCCACATGTTCGCAACTCTCGGTTTTGGGAAAGATTCATAACGCTAGTGAGTCACATCCCATGTTAATTCAAGTTCCAGTTTGCTCAGATGAAGTCATGAGCTTGAAAACGAACCCTCACGCAAATAAGCAGACTACATCGGGTCATTTATATCATAACGGTGTTTAAATTAGAACAACATGTTTGATTCGCAGACCACGCCGAAACAAGGGGAATCTAATAAATCAAAGATAAAACTAGGAGGCGACTGTCGTGCCAGACAGGAAGTGTAGTTGATTCTGGTGTGAGCCGACCTGAGGAAAGGTTTAGAGCTTGAACCATTTTTTATTAGTTACTGAAATGTATAAAGAATTGACGTCCAACCCTTAGACAGAGCTGAACCGAATCGAACGCCAAAGGGCTTTTAAGACATTCCAGGGATTATGTCACCAGACTCTCACCCCAGTGGACGATCGGTTAATTTCTCAGCTTCGTCCCTGACCTCGGACTGTCTCGGTTTAGCTGAGATCCATTCAAATGTTGGGAGGAAAAAAAAAAAACAGGGTCGTTGCTCAGTCAAACACAACTTTACATCACTCTTGATCTCATCCGTTTGGCTCGGGGAAGGATTCTGTGATGATCAGACAGTTCCAGTGCCTCTGCTGTGGTGTTGTTAAAGCCCATCCTTACAGGTCTCTGGTGGAGCACTAAAGCTGTGTGCAGTTGCAGCATCTGGTCTCCAGAGGTGTGTACTGAGCGGACGGCACATATTGCATGCCAGAGGCCCGTTGCCCCGCATCTGCGTTTCTCATTAGGTTCTGAAGGGAGGTGTGTCTGTACACATGTCTTATAAAGCCATGTTGGGTCAGAGTGTGACCTTCTTGTATTTAGTGAAATGTTGCAGGTTTTATCCCACATGAACTGTTTCCTTTGTTCTCTTGGACAAAGGCTTCTTGCTTAAAGGGCACCCCTGCTGAAGAGAAAAACAGTACGTGTTAGGCAACAGAGTGTGCTAAATTACAAATAAGGTGAACACCTGTAGATGTCGAACATGTTTTGTCCATTGCGTTTTCATGCTTCTGTACTTTACATGTAGATATACTTAAGATTTTGAGTTTTTCTTGTTCTATTGAACACAAAGAAGATATTTTGAAGAAAGTTGGAAATCTGTAGTAGGACAAGCAAATACCATACTCTATCTAATAAAAGTCTTGTCACCTATCCAAGTTTTAGGAACAACAAATAATTAATAGTTAATAATTCTAGTTGATCATTTGGTATCATAAGTGGCTTATATGAAAGCTAAATGTCCCATGAACTTAGACGACTGCATCCATACATCTCTGCAAATAACTCAATTAACTTATTAATCAAGTCATCTGGAATGGCAAAGAAAGCGTTCTTACAGGACTCCCAGAGTTTATCAAGATTCTTTGGGTTCATCTTCAATGCCTCCTCCTTCATCTTACCCCAGACATGCTCAATAATGTTCATAACTGGTGACTGGGCTGGCCAATCCTGGAACACCTTGACCTTCTTTGCTTTCAGGAACTTTGATGTAGAGGCTGAAGTATGAGAAGGAGCACTATCTTGCTGAAGGATTTGCCCTCTCCGGTGGTTTGTATTGTAATGGGCAGCACAAATGTCTTGATACCTCAGGCTGTTGATGGTGCTGTCCACTCTGCAGGTCTCTCGCACACCCCCATACTGAATGTAACCCCAAACCTTGATTTTTAGTTATTATTTGTTGCTCTTGCAACTAAGATCGATGACAAGACTTTTGTTAGGTAGTGTAGAAGTCCATTTAATGTACTAACCCTGCATGCTTGCTTAATACATGCTTATAAGGGCTTCTAACAGCACTCTGCTTACGTTGGAACCATTTAAATGACTAAAAGTAGTGTTTTAATATCTCAAGATTGTAAAGGCATTAATAAAGATATATTTGTGGCCTAAACTGACAGCTTTTCTCAAAACCTATGACTTTATTTTCTTCAATTCTTGTTTTTTTTTTAAACAAAAATCTTGTTAATTTTTTGATCTGAAGAAAAATAAAAAAAACTCTTCTTTAAATCAGCTGAATTATTACAACACACAACCCAGAATCATATCTTACAAGCCATATTTCAATATAACTGCTCAATTACAATGCAGTTTTCTCTTTGCATATTTTCATTCCCCCTAAGATATAGCAAGTAAACTGATTTATGAGTTATCTAATCGTGGAATTGGTGCAGAAAATCTGATGAGCATGAACAGCTAGATGTTCCTGAAAGACACACCGACTTGGCGTTAGCTAGTACATAAACATCAAATGCATAACTGTCAAAGTAGCATTTGTAATAAGTGAAACTCGAATCTCCTGAGGGGCAGAGGAAGACAAAATACTGCGGCTATGACTTGCATGTCTCCACCTGATATGGATTTGTTTGACTGTGGGTTCAACAACTCAAATATACGGTTCTCCATATGATATCAGGCATACCGGACAGGATAGCTCTCTTTGAAACTATCTGCAAATGGGACGGGTACAGTCTGTGTTCAGTTAAAACTACACACGGTGAGTTTCATAAACTCGGTACTGAACTCATCCGCCCGCTGCCCCCAGATGTTTCCAATTTCGCACCGTAACCGAAGCTGTATCAGCTGGTGTCATGTTCAAAGGACCCAGCAGCACGTGTGGTTCTTTGTTTTCTTCAGCGCGCAGACCTCCTTCCACAAACATTTCCACAAACACTCTCAGCAGGTTTGAGGGTGTGGGAAAAAGATGGTCCCCTGAAGCCAGAACATCCTAAATGCTGGCCAAACCACGGCTGATAGGGTCTTATGTTTTTTCCCATGGCACAAATGTATCTGATGTAGATTAGCAGTGCACGTACATATCTGAGGCCCGCAGATGGTTTTCTTCTTTCCCACCAGCTCCTGTCGAGCACATCTTTCATAGCTAAGGCTTGACTACTGCACTGACAATGTACTAGGCTAAACTGTTGTTTAGTTTTGCACAAATGATTGCATTTTAATGAACGACACAATCTGTAATTGCAGTTTTCATTTCGCAGATTTTGCTCACGTTCAAGTTGTTAATGGAGGAATGGCCTTTTTTTCATGGAAAGAATAGCTGATTTTTTGAAATAATAATAATAATAATAATAATGATGATGATGATGATGATGATGATGATGATGATGATGATAATAATAATTAACATTATTTTCTATGAGACGACATGGTGGCTCAGTGGTTAGCACTGTCGCCTCACAGCAAAAAGGTCGCTGGTTCAAGTCCCAGCTGTGCCAATTGGCATTTCTGTGTGGAGTTTGCATGTTCTCCCTGTGTTTGCGTGGGTTTCCTCTGGGTGCTCGATCAGTGCTCGGACCCCTATCTCTTTCTTTATCCTTATCCGCTTGTTAAGTGTGACATCACGCAAAGGGGCTTCCGGGTCCAAGCGCTCTATCAGACTCTATGGGGCTACTCCTTAAATGGTAATAATAATAATAAACGTTTAAAAGCGCTGTAATACTTTCGAAAATCACAATTGGAGTATATATATATCCATGTCTAATATCCGATGGGCAGAATGTGATTGATTTTTTAGAAATTGTTAAACTTTTGGTATTTGTGATGCAGAAAGCACAGAGACTGTTGTGTACAGCATGATTTTATATAAAATTCACTTTAATGTGTGATAGGACTAAAAAGAGGTCATAAACGAACACTTTCTTCATTCAAATGAGTAGCGGCTTGGACCCGGAAACCATATTCCATATGTCACTGATATGTCACCACTTAACAAGTGGATAGGGGGCATAACACGAGTTGTGACGAGGGTGTCTTTTTGAGCTCTGAGCCCTCTGCCCGGACAGCACGCCAAATACGCATTTTCTGTTTAGTCATATATCTGTGACTCATGACTAGGGCCAGACGGAATCTGCGGACATTTTTTGGTATTTCTTTGTTTAAAATCTGTGGATTGATGCAGAATGATTTTGGGAGTATCATAAGTAAAACCTTAATATATGACATAAAAAGTAATGCCTTTTTAACATTATTTAATGTTTACAATGTGAATCTAATTAGATCCACTTTATTTAGTAAACAAAGCGAGTCTCTCATATAAAATCTCTACTAAAACACAGAAATTATTACTTTACAAACTGTATTGTAAACAAATCACATGAATATTTTCATATTAGTCAATAATATTACTGAAATTAATTTGAAAACTGATTTAATATACATTTACACAAGTAAATAAACAGAATCAATGATGGGCTAAAAATCTGTGGAATTCTGCGCGTGCAGATTCCGTGTGGCCCTGCTCATGACTATAATAATAAAACCAGTTCTGTATAGGAAGAATCCAACCCGAGTAAGTGATCAGACTTGGTGTGTGGGTGGTGTTTGCAGACCTTTACATACTACATTATTGTAGATAAGTGCTTCAGCATGAGCCGTCTCCTGCCAAGTCTCACTGCATCCCAAAGTGACTGATTTGCTCAAACACCCAAAAGTTGTATCGGAATTGATCACGAATGGCCAGTTTGATTGTTTTCCTGGATTTCTTTTGGGTTATCTTGTAAAAGCAAGACATTTTAGCAAAACAATCTCAGAGTGACAGTGTGTTTGCTTGAGATCAAATGATAGTCAACGTGAAGTTAATTTGGCCCAGCTCTAAACATCCTTTAAAATGGAAATATTTGAATTGCCCAATGTCGAGATTGATGATGTTACTTTATGGCTGCTTAGGGTTTCTTTTCTATTCAGTTCTTTTTGGCATTCAAGGCCTTTTCTCACTCATCATTTACACTGAAGGGGCCAATATGTTGTCTTTACCTCATTCGCCCCCTCAGTCTAACCAAAATGAACTTTCGAAAAAGCATAATTCTTTAAAGCCTTGTTTCCAGTCATCGCAGTCTTCCAGTGCGAGTGTTGTTTGAGGTGTCGTGAGCGACGTGGCCGTCTTCCACTGGTTGGGAAACCGTTTTGGACATCGAGTGATAGATGATCAGCGTTTGTCTGGCCAGCTGTGGTTGTTTTCATCCCCCAGTGTCTTGGCCAAAGTGGTTTCAGTGTTTTACAGAGCAACTTCTTTGGGATTGTTTAGCCCCAGATTTCTGTTCTGTCAGATCTTTGGAAGCGTTTTGTGGAATGGAAGTTCTGGCTAATGGAGGAAGGCAGCAACACTTGCTTCAGAAATATTAGCGGTCTACATACCCACAAATCTGCTATCTACTGTTGTTTGGAATGGGGATTATAAAAAGCCCTGAGGTTCTTGGAATCGGCAGGTGTGAACAGCTTGGAGACCGTTATTAAGTGTTATTGAGGGCATGCTTTAAAATGAAATAGGGCAGACCTGTTTTCATTTCATCTGTGTCTGACTTTGTGAAGGCATAGAATGTGCCTGTTTTTTCTTTAAATAGGCCATTTTCTATAATTAAACCACCTTTGTCACGTTAAATAGTCGGGGTTAAACACAGGCCCCAAAGCACTGGAAAGATGCCCAAAGATGGAAAGTTATAAACAGTGAAATAACTCTAAATTAGCAGACTAGCAAGAGACGTACGGCCAATGTCCTGACCTGATTTGATCGCTATGAACTCCATCATATGATTTTTGTGGTGCAGTTACAACCTATATTCAGCTGCAATCCAAGAGTACTTCTCTTCATGCCATGTAGTTTAACAAGGCATTAAATTCAAGAATAAGAAACGTATCTTGGACAGAATAGCAGTTGTCTAGGTTCGTTTGCCATGGTACATGTCCAGCACTGTGGAGGTCTGCTCCAGCCATTAGAAGAAGTGGCAGTGCCCGTTGTACACATCTGTGTAACTTGCTTTCAGATTTTGACAACGTCTGGGACATTGCCTTAATGTCTGGAGAATGAATTATACTTTTTTTTGTCTTTTCTTTTTATTGCAGTAAAAAATGTAATTCTAAAACTTGGATTCAATGCTCACGCTTAAACTAACATTTTAGCGTAAAACATTTAACCGCAACTTTTATTTATTTATCATATCATGTTTGTGTGTGTATATTTACACTACTTGACAAAAGTCTTGTCGTCCATTCCAGGTGTAAGAGCAAAAAATAAAAACTTGACTTCTAGTTGATCATTTGGAAAAGTTTCAAAGGGTAGATTTTTCTGATGAATCATCTGTTGAACTGCATCCAAATCATCATAAATACCACAGAAGACCTATTGGAACCCACATGGACCCAAGATTCTCACAGAAATCAGACAAGTTTTATGAAGAAAAAAATCATGGTTTGGGGTTACATTCAGTAGGAGGGCGCGAGAGATCTGCAGAGTGGACGGCAACATCAACAGCTTGAGGTATCAAGACGTTTATGCTGCCCATTAAATTACAAACCGTAGGAGAGGGCAAATTCTTCAGCAGGATAGTGCTCCTTATACTTCAGCCTCCATATCAAAGTGAAAGAAAAGAAGGTCAAAGTGCTGCAGGGTTGGCCAGCTCAGTCACCAGATATGAACATTATTGAGTTTGTCTGGGGTAAGATGAAGGAGGAGGCATTGAAGATGAATCCAATAATCTTGATGAAATCTGGGAGTCCTGTAAGAACGCTTTCTTTGCCATTCCAGATGACTTGATTAATAGGTTATTTGAGTCATTGCAGAGATGAATGGATGCAGTCGTCCAAGATCATGGAAGTCATACACAATATTCATTCTTTTTCTATTGCACCGTAACTTTATATTCTATACTGTGCATTATTTCTGTTAAGTGACAAGACTTTTGTCTAAGCACAGTCAGACCTTACTGTCCTAATTAAATAATTAAAAATCAAGTCTTGATCATATTTTATTTTGGCAAAATAAGCATAATCTAGAGGCCTGTGCTTTTCATATAAGCCACTAATATAGCAAATGATCAAGTTATTATATAGGAAGTCAAGTTATTATTTGTTGTTCCAAAAACCTGGAAGTCTTGGCAACAAGACTTTTGTCAGTTAGTGTATATGGATGATTCCTCCTTATTTAGATTTTTGACTGTAATATCCATTTGTGTGTGTATGAGCCATTTTTGTTTTATTATATGATCTACTTTTGACATTAAAACGTAATAAAAATAACAAAAATACATGTTTTTTTCAGACATGTTTATATATTTTTTTAGACAACACAGTACTACAAATTTAATATAAGAAGAATTGGAAAATCAATATTTGGTAGAATTTGGTAGGTATTTTTATTTGAAACATGGAAGAAATGCAATCAAACCTTTATAGAATAAAACAAACATTAACATTTTACATAAACTCATGCCTAGAAAATCCAGAAAATTCAAGTAGATTTGTAATTTTGTTTTCCCGTTGATGTATACATACTCAAACACACAGACATACACACATATGCTTACACTCACTTACATTCATCATGTATTTAGAGGCTTTACTTTCGAGAAGAAGTGTATGGTGCACATAATCTACGTTGGAGGTATTGTGTGGGTGTGTGTGCCTGTACTTTCTTAAACATAAGAGAGTACTCCTTCTCATGTGTGTGTGTGTGTGTGTTTCTCAGTCCCTGTGATGCTGACAGACTGAAATTAGCTTTGGATTCCCATATGCACAGGGCAGGCTTCCAGCAGACCCCAATTACAATGCAGCAAAGCCAGAGAGGGTGCAGGGCAGACTGTGTGGAGCCCTCCTGGTCTGCTCCCTCGCTCAGGCACACACACACACACAATGTCACTACCACAGACTTGACAGACTACCGCAATGAGGCGCACAGCACGCACAGATCTGACTCACACACACTGGCGCTTATGCACACTTTTATATGGACACCTGCATCATCATACTCATTCACACACGTTTTAAATTAACCACACGTGCAGCTGCGCGCCACATCCAACACCACCAGTCATTCTGGAGTTAATCGAGGTAAACCTGTGCACACGTTGAGACGTACTTACCTACTTGAAGCAAATACCCTTCGGGGTAGAAAATGAAAGGACATAACTTTTCAATTTTGTGAAGGGAGTTCACCACTAGAGGGAGCTTCTTTGATTCCTGCAGTATGACAGCGCGATAGTATTTCCTGTGATTCTGTTTTTATTTACTTCAACGAAAACATCTGAAAACTTGCGGTCGGTATAAAGAATTTTTATTGTGAAGTCATTCTCCTTTCGCAGTGATTGAGAATGACAAGTTTGTTTCCCTTAGCCTGAAACTGATTTTGTGGCTTTTTGTGGCAATACAGTCATTGACAGGATCATCTTAAAACTGCTCATGTCTTCATTTCGCATTCATGCTTAGGAGTCTTAGAATGTCATAAAAGTTTAAGAAAGTGCAGATAAGACAGCACCTTCATCACCTAAATCCTCACATTTCGTGTAACCCGACTCTATTTTAGCTAAATGTGCCATAAATAAGAGTCAATGCTGATTTACAGTGTAGTTTAAAGAGATTTAGTCAAAGGTAGAATCAAATGTGGGGTTCACTTGTCCCTTTTTACGTGAGTGCAATTTTCCTGTAGTGCTTTTATTCCACACAGGGAACCAGAAAACCACGCAATTCATTATTCCTCGGATAATAAGCTCTCTCATAACTTTCAATCTTTCATCCCCTTTCTGCTTTGCCGATCCTTCATACTTGAATAGCTGAGCTGGATGAGTCAAGCTCTTCTAACAAGCACACATAAATATTTAAGCTCCTGTCTTACAGAATGTTTATAATTCATTTGAAACCAGAAAGGGCCTAATCCAGGAATCATCTATAAAAGATTTTGTTTCATAATTTCAATAATAAGGTCGTCAAAGTTTGCATGTCCACAAGCTACGATTTTATGGATGAGGAGTTGCTAATTTAAAAAAGGAGCTAGAGGAACACTCAAAGGAGACCTTTGTGGTTTTAATATATTAGAATTGGCCCACCAGCGTTTTTCTAGCTTCATTTTGTGCATTAGTGTTGGCATTAATATACGACAGGGTTAACACTCCGTTGGCTTTAAAAGGGTCCCCTTGGCTCACTTTTGCATCAATATAGGCTGCAGTTGAATAGTTTTACAAAAAGGGGGGTCACGTTAGCCACAGTCTCTATTTTAGGCTCCTGTCCACCAGTGCACTGATATTTTGCTGTGGGAGGACATTCCTGAAGTTTACACCCCAAAAGAAACGAGAGTTGAGGGAACATTTCAATGGGATTTACAGGCTTGAATGTCTCCTAACAAACATGCCAAAAATATGCCATAATTGACTAAAATAATAAATATGACATAAAAAATAGACAAAATTTGAAGGATATGTTAATCAAAAGACTCAAACTATAGTGAAAACAGTGCCAATACGATTTTTTTCTGGACATTTCTGACTGCCTTGTGGTTTCTTTCAATTTTAGTACAGAGAAGCTTCTCGCTTAAGCTGTAGCAATAATGTCCTGACTTATTAGCTGACAGTAAAATGCAGGAACAACGTGTGCACATGGTGTGCTGCAGCATTATTAAAAGAGATCCCATGCACCATGTGGAAATCCACTTAAGCATTCTTGTCATAACTGTAACCGAGCCTGCTTGTGTAATCCATCTTTTTGTGTAATACATACTTTTTAAGATTTTGGATCATGTTGGACAGCTTTCTGCTAATTCACTTCTGCTTATTTTACCTAACTGATGTCCTTTTCCATTGCTCCTGTCAGGTTTTTTGAGAAGAAATTTCAATGAAGAGTGAAGGAAGGACGATTATGGATCCATTGCATCAAATCAGGACTTTGAAGTGGTGGATACTGGTAATCCTCTATGTGGTGCCACAACTCATAACCATCCACTCATCCATGGTGCCAGGAACATTGCAGCTCCAACTAGATGAAGAACAGCCAGCAGGAACTGTTGTAGGAGACATCAGTGCTGGTCTCCCACCTGACATGACTGCGTCCCACTATTTCATCTCAGATCATCAAGGTACAGGTGTCAGCACCGATCTGGACATTGACGAGAGTACAGGGATCATCAAAACAGCAAGGGTCTTGGATCGGGAAGTGCGGGACCGTTACAGCTTCATAGCAGTCACCATGACTGGTATAACAGTAGAAGTCACAATCCTAGTCAATGACATCAACGATCATGCACCAGTGTTCCCCAGGAAAAGAGCCACATTTAAGATCCCAGAGCAGACAACCATCGGCACCAAGTTTCCTCTTGAACCTGCAGTGGATGCAGATGAGGATCAGCTCACTACACAAGGTTACATCATAACAGATGGAAATGTAGGACAAGCTTTTCTTCTTGAAACCAAACGAGGGTCTAACAAAGTCCTCTACTTGGATTTGGTGGTGAATGCAGTTTTAGATAGAGAGACAAGATCTTCATACACTCTACTCTTGGAAGCGTTTGATGGTGGTTCACCCAAGAGGACCGGACAGATGATCTTGGACGTGATTGTGCAGGATATCAATGACAATGCGCCAGTCTTCAACCAGAGTCGCTACCATGCCATGATCTCAGAGAATCTTCAACCTGGAAACAATATACTGCAGGTGTTTGCTTCAGATGCCGATGAAGGGGACAATGGGTTGGTGCTTTATGACATCAACAGGAGACAGAGCGATCCTGATCACTACTTTGTTATTGACTCTCGAACAGGCGTTATCACTCTCAACAAGCCTTTGGATTATGAGATGAGAAGAGTTCATGAGCTAGTTGTACAGGCTCGTGACAATGCCAGTCAACCAGAGGTGACCAACTCTTTCGTGACCATCCAGGTGAGAGACTACAATGACAACCAGCCCACCATGACCATCATCTTCCTTAGCGAGGATGGTTCTCCACGCATCTCAGAAGGGGCGCAGCCAGGCCAGTATGTGGCTAGGATTTCAGTCACAGACCCTGACTATGGAGAGTATGCCAATGTGAACGTGTCTTTGGAAGGGGGCGATGGAAAGTTTGCTTTGACCACCAAAGACAGCATCATCTATCTCATGTGTGTAGATCAGATCCTTGACCGTGAGGAGCAGGACCACTATGAACTCAGAGTCATGGCCACAGATTCTGGGACCCCTCCGTTACGGGCAGAATCTTCCTTTACAATTCAGGTCGTAGATGTTAATGACAACCCACCTTTGTTTGATCAGCAGGAATACACCCAGGTTATTCCAGAGGTGGCCTTTCCAGGAAGTTTTGTAGTACAGGTTACAGCACGGGACAAAGATCAGGGACCCAATGGAGATGTTCATTACAGCATCTTGAAGAATGAAGGAACTCATTCAGATTGGTTCAGTGTTGATGCAGTCACTGGTATCGTTACCACCCTGACCCAGCTTGATTATGAAACAGACCGCACGCCGAGTATAACTGTGGTTGCCTCTGACAGGGGTCGACCACCACTGTCTTCTACAGCTGTGGTCAAAGTGATTCTACAGGATATTAATGATAACGAACCTGTGTTTGGCAGCAAGTTCTACAATGCATCCATTAAGGAGAATGCTCCTGCAAGGACCTGTTTCATGGAGGTAGGACTGTCATTTCTTTATCTGCATGCAGTATGTTGACAATTTGAGTTATTTTTGAGCAAGAAGTGTGTGAAAACGCCAGCGGAATGACTTTGTGTATATTTAAGACAGATTGCTAGACTGCTCTTTTTAAGTGTGTGTATGGAATAAATGGGAACAGTCATTTTAGGAAATTGACTTGGAAACCAGCATGATGAATTGTTAGATATTGTGGAGCGAGCTTAAGTAAGCTTTGTTTGGATTGGACTACTTCAGTTGGGAGTTACTCATTCTCTTCAGACTGAGGGGGATTGTTTTTTACTAGCTGTTTCTACTTGCACCTCATGATGGCTTTCATTGTAGAGCGGGATGTAAATCTGATAAGTTTCAAGGCAAAAGACTTTTCCCTGGTGAATCATACATTAAGCAATTGTGTTTCCAATCCCTGCCAATTCCTTTTTAACAATTCCACTTATGATCTTTTGGCTGTTTATAGATTTAATATTTAAGAAAAATCTAAAAGTGATTGCCAAATAAGATGTTTGTAGTCTATTATAGTCTATTCTCACTATGTTTTTGATTCACTCCAATGAACCAAATCATTTGAGTCATTTGATTTGCAGCTGGAACAATAATTATTGTGAAAGGGGTATATTCAAGCTGTAGATTCAAAAACAGTGTTACGATTTGACTAAAGAAGTAGTATGGAAAACTCTGACAAGTATTTTTAAACGAATCTCTTTTGTTCCTGGTATTTACAACCTGTACTAGACTCTTAGCATTACTTATAATGTGAAAATGGAATCAAACACCGTATAAGAGGTCAACTGAGGTTTGCACTTGGCCTAGAATTCTTAGTCCTTGTTGTCTGCTGACTATTAAAGGCACAAACCATTTTTTTTGTTCTCTGGGTTTTATCAATGCCTGTACAGGGACTTCAAAGTGTTTTTCTAATAAGTTTCTCCACAGGCAAATTTCAAAGCTCGTAGTACATTTCCTAGTAAATCAAAACGTGTAATTTCACATGGTCACATATCAAGTGAAGGCGCATTAATGCTTTCTCTGTGGTGGATTTGTGCTGGCGGGGGTTGAGACACACTCCAGCGAGCTGACAGAGGGCCCAGCAGACGGGAACTTGGCCCTGGGGTTTCTCCGGAGAGAGGGATGATCGTGCCTGGGAGAGATTTTCGGGACTGGCTGACTCCTTACTGCTGCAGAGCAGGAATAGGAGCTGCATTGGGTCAAGTGGGAGGTCTGGGCGTAAAATTAGAAGTTTATAGTGGTATTACTTAGGTTTGGAATTAGGGATCGGATCTGCAGCACTCAGGTCTACAAATCAAGTGCAAATCAAATCTGATCGACCGGCTCCTGTCTTGCTGTCAGTTTTCATTCGCGTTCACTACGTGCTAATGTTTCGCAGACAGTTGCCAAAAGACTAAAGTTTTCAACACAAGAACAATATAAGGAGTTACTAAGTCTATCCTTACAACCATCAAAGCAAACTTGCCAAGGACGAGGTCCAAACCAACTGTCTCTCAGGCTGTGGCACGAACGACTGCTGTAGATGGGAGCTGGCATGCCACTCAAGAGCAGTTGGGAGTTTGATGATGCACAGACTGCAGAAATCACTGCCAAATCCACATCCAAGCATCACAGCACGGCACTTGATGAGTTGCTTTTTTCCCTTCATCAGAGATCCCTGTGCGGAGAGTTCCCACCGCCTCCCTTTTTTTCTGAATCAAAGCTTCTGTCCAAATGCCATTACAATGGGGCTATTGTGATCATTCATTTAACATCTGAACTGGGCTTGATTTCGTTTTTTCCAGTGTATCCCTCACAGCGGAGTATGATTAGTTTAATGTGTACTGGCACTGCCGGTTTATTACATTTTAGGTTTTGTCACATTGCTTGTGCGTCACTGCTGCTGGGCTGAAGAATAATTAACTGGGTTTTATTTCTCTGTTGGTGAAATTTCCACCGTTTGTAGTGTGAAAAGTCTAGCAACTATATCCAGTTTTGTTTTAACCGCAAAGATAACTCGCAAAAGACTTGTGGCATTGGGATCAAGTCTTAAATGATCAGACATGCTTCTACAGACCACAACTGTGCTTTCAGTTATTATTTATAAAGTGAGTTGATCAGTGGTGTTGGGTAGGGTAGAGTTTTTGTAGGTCATATTTTTTAATCTAGTTTTTATTTTCGTTTCTGATTTGTTATATTGTTCGTTTAGTTTAATATGGTGTCAGTATGTTTAGTTTTTGTTAGTTTTAGGGCTGTGCTAATTTGCAAATAATTACAATTACATACTATACACAAGTTTCACAGCACAGTGAGTCTAATGTGTCTAGTGGCATTTTCATGTTTTATGGAAGTTCAAGATTTAAAGTTTTAAAAGAATCTAAAATGATCACATTTATGTTATATTTTAGATTTGGGTATTTTTTAGGGCTGGACAATACAGCAAAAAAATAATAAAAATCACAACATCATGATTCATATCATTTGGTATCAATAATATTGAATATTTTTTAACAATACATTTAGGAATATTCATTTTTTTAACGACTTTATTTTAGTTTATCAACATTACAAAGGCTAATAAGTGTTAAAGAGACTCTAAACTCGATAAATAAAATGTTATAAAGTTGTGTAATGGTAAAGTTTAAACACTGAACAATCAAAACAAATTTTATGGACGTCAATAGTAATGATACAGTAAACCTCAAAGTCTGTAAACAACACAAATAATGATAATCAAATCTGAGCTTTCAAGTAAAGGAACTAACCATCATTATTCAACTATATTGCAGCATTACAAATTGTAAAGTTGAATGACAACATTATCCCTACGCTAAAACCTCTTTCAGATGGAGTGCTAGTGGCTGGGATGCACAAGAAAAGAAACCAAACCACTCTGCTGACATCCTTACATTTTTTCTTTTGTTATTATTTACAATCTCCTCACTGCTGCTATACAGCACTCATTTTCGTGTGAGTGTTATTCTGACCTGACCTGTTATTCTATTTTGTTGTTATTCTGACCTGAGGTGGTGATGACGTAACCTCACATGCAAAAAAATCACACGAGAAGTACGAGCGTGTGGTTTACTTCACCATCTTCAATGCGCTCTTTGCTCTCCGCTTGTGCTCCTCTGGCGTCTTTCTGTAAAACCAGGCGACCATCAACTGTTTTCTTAGAGGATGACAAACGGACAAACCATTGCTGCAGCTCCGATATAAGATTATGGAGACAATGTAAAAGCACTGCACTGTTTGGGTGCGCTGTGTTTGTCTGAGGTAGGCATGGGCCGGTATAAGATTCTGACGATACTTTAAACTTGGATAAAAATATCACGATTTCACGGTATGACGGTATTGTGTTACTGCTCTAAAACATATTCTTTCTAAATGTCTGGCTGAAAAACAAAAACTTTCTCCCCCCTTTGAACACAATATATTTTGTTTTGAGAAGTATTTAAAAGTATTTTGGAGCAGTAAACATGTCAGGTTAAATAATTCAAGTGAATCATTGACTTCTGCGGTTTTCATTTGTTTCAAAAACACAGATTTCTTTCCAATTTACACCAAAAAAAAAAGTAAATAAAACTTTTTTACACATACCTTAGGAACAGTATAGCAGAATATTTTGGCGGTATGAAAACCTTTACTTTTTCAAACCGTTGTATACCTTGAAAACGGTTATCGTCCCATGCCTAGTCTGAGGTACTGTAATTAGTATATCATTATTACTAAATTGTGTATAAGTATGAAGCAGATTGGTTAGTTCTGCTTGCATTAATCGCGGTGCGCAAGTGGAATTCTGGAAAGTTCAGATGTTTTTACAACTACTGTAGGTGCGCCACTTGTACACCACTGCATAGGAAATGACAAACTTACACCCTAAACTAATTGGCATTCATTCCAGAGCGCGTGCTCAGAAGCCACATTTTAATAAAGCTACAGTATAGTGCTTCACACTGAAACTTCATACCGAACTTTTTTTTTTAATCGTTATTGACAATGGTGTGCGGTCAATAAATATCAATACCGATTTTATCGCCCAGCCCTAGTGTTTGTGTTTTTGTTAATTTTATAATTCACAACATTTAAACAAAACTAAGCTTTGACTGCCGAATTTTTGAAAGTTGAAAAAAAAAAATGCTAATCAATAACAGGCTTTTCATCAGTCTGTGTGCTTGAAGTGTGTCATAAAATGTCTATATTTTTGGAGCCGTGGCGTGGCAACTTTATTGTTTCTGTTTTAAACTTTTGTCAGCAGTTATTTCATAGGTTGACACGGTTTATTTGATACTGAACTATCGATCCCAGCTGGTATCATTGCGGAGCCAAATTTTGGTATTGATCTAGTCCTGCTTTTGGAGTTTTTATGAACCCTTTGACCAGATGAAAGGTTTGGAGCCCGTAAGGAGGACACAGATGAAAGGCTTCTCCTTGGTAGATGTGCAAGAATGGACTGAACTCAGCTGCTGTTTTGTCTCCTCTACTTGGACACTTCACTTATTTAGGCAACTATTCACAACACACTCCAACTGCGGTCTTGGACATGCTCACCACCAGGGCGACGAGCGTTTTTCACTCGGTGCGAGGCAGCTGCATAATTGGTACATTTAGTCAAGTCTCCCTTTTCTTAATGATTTGAATTGAGCGAGCTGTGAAAAAGATGGAGTGTGGTTGCTCCACAGGTCTCCACTGCACAATAAGGCAGGAAAAGCCTTTGTCCCATTCAGATTCATTGAGGCCCTGAACAATTATCTGTTAGCATAGTCTTGTTAGCACTGCATTCTGTTTCTAAAGCCTTTTTTTTCTCATCTTTGCACTTGTTTGTGTTATTTGTCTGTGGTGTACAATGGGCTCTCATGCACAGTAGGGGCTGGGGTTTGTTTGATTGAATATTTATGATGTATTATGCATGAACAGCTTCTAATGGAGCTTAAAAAACAAGTTCCTGACTTCATAGGATGCATTGAAAGTCTTTAAACACAAGGTCAGACACTGTAAAACATGCTGGGTTCCAACCAATTCCTTCATGTTGTCCCAACTTAAATATTTAAAGTTAATTCAATTGTTTTTGCTAATTAAAAAATGGATTGAACATAAAACAGTAAAGTTGACCACCAAAAAACTGTTGATTCAGGTCGTTTTAAATAAGTAATTTGAACAAACCGCAAATATATATATATTTTTTTGAGTAAAACAAATGTCTTCAACTTAATTGAAAATAATACAATGAAAACGTGATTGAAACAAACTGTGCTTTAAGCATATAGCATTCGCTGTAGGGTTGGGTCGATTGACGATACAGTGTCACTATAGTTGTGAAACGTGATATTTAATTAATCTGCTCACTATCTAATGACTCTTCGGTCTTTTGAATCTATCAGGTAAGGTGTCACAGCGTCAGTACACTGATTTAATCTTTCGGTTTCATGCTTGTACTTAGTTATTTTAGCCAAAACCTCAGATACTGTTGGTTTTATACCTTTTTTATAAAGGTATTTGTACTGATACCTTTTTTACCAACCAAGTTTGTCGACGCCATTATAATGACACAGAACACTATCCATGCCAGAGTTCCATGGAAAAAGTGATTGACAGGTGGTAATTTGTGTTATTTATTTATTTATTTATTTATCTATTTGTGTGTAATTTATTTATTTATCTACTTGTGTGTTATTTATTTATTTATTTACTTATCTTTATTTATTTATGATTTAGTTATGGGTAAAATAAAGACTATGCAGGTCAGGTAGTTGAAACGGTAGGCTACAAATAATGAATTCGTTATGAATTAACGGTTTATTCAATCAGAAAAAATGTGCGTAAACCATGATAAAAACACATTTACAGAATAAATTCCAGAATGCGCATTAAAAAAGTATGTTTTAACGGATCATATTATGACTAAAATAGGAGTGCTGGGATGGCATTAATGGGCGTGCTTAATGGTTGAACCACATTGTTTTGGTCCTTCTAAAATCGCTTAGGCAAAGTCCGTGATTAAAGTGGTTCAGTATTATTACCTCCCAGACTTGTCTTGAGCTGTCTTTGTGCTCCAAAAAAGTGGTCTCGCGCCTTGAAAAGCCACTGTACGTTCATTGCGTTTTGACTTCTGAGATACAGGTAATTTATTATATTACAAAAAGACCCACAGTGGTTTTTCCTACCACAGGTAATTCCATTTTCTTGTTGGCATTTGCTGCTGTTTTATCAGAAATTGTCTATTCTGTTCTCTTTGACTCATTGGAGAGAAACCGAGTTTTTTTCGCAAATGCTTTATGCAACATTCCGGTTTTGGGCATAAGTATGTTACCATGCAAAGATGCATGGTAACATAGAAGGGCTTGAAAATTTCAAAATACCTTGTAGCCTTTCAGACTGGCACTCAATAAATAAGTTCATGTGGCCTGAATACAAAAGATATTATTTGATAAATAAAACAAAAGAAAAAAAAAATAAACATACATTTACTAAATACATTTTTTATGTCATTCATTATAGTCTACATATATTTTTAAAAATTACCACATTTTATTTTATTTTTATTTTATTTTATTTTATTTTATTTTATTTTATTTTATTTTATTTTATTTTACTTTACTTTACTTTACTTTACTTTACTTTACTTTACTTTACTTTACTTTACTTTACTTTACTTTACTTTACTTTACTTTACTTTACTTTACTTTACTTTA
>CAIGQQ010004837.1:13959714-14005772 GCA_903798035.1 Danio albolineatus | reverse complement strand
TACTTTACTTTACTTTACTTTACTTTACTTTACTTTACTTTACTTTATTTTTTAATTGTCCCTAAAAAGTAGTAAATGGTTCGTGTTAGCGTGGGTTTCCTCCGGGTGCTCCAGTTTCCCCCATAAGTCCAAAGACATGGTATAGGTGAATTGGGTAAAATAAATTGGCCCTAGTGTGTGTGTATGGATAATTCCCAGTGATGGGTTTCAGTTGGAAGGGCATCCGCTGGATAAGTTGGTGGTTCATTCGCTGTGGCGACCCTGGACTAATAAAGGGACTAAGTCAACAAGAAGATGAATGAATGAATGAATGAATGAATGTCCCTGAAAAAATCACATGAAAATTTGGTAGGCCTAACTTTATTGTTTTATCTTATATATTTTAGCAAAGTAGCTGTTCTTTTGACAACACCAATTAACGCAAATGCAAATTCAAACACATGTTGGTAGTGATTCATCAATGCATAAAAAACTACACACAACGTAATTACCCAATTTGTGAGAGAATGTAAAAGCACCAAAATAGGCTATATTTTTTCTCCCATTCAGATAGTATAATGGGCAGGGTGGATTAATGTTTTGTAGCCCAACTGGAAAACATATTAGCCCTGGGACGTCGGGCTATCAGTTTTGCGAGCCCTGCAAAGCTATTGTAAACCACAATTTACATGTGGTAGCCAAAGTTTAAATTGACTCCGGAATTCAGCTCTGTTAAATGACTTATTAAACCATTATTTACTACCTATTCAATGGCCTGTCATGGATGATCCCTTGAATGTGTATTAAAAAGTGTCAACAGTCCTCTTCAATAAAAGCTCTGTGCTTTCAGAGGCGTTCTTCCTTCCTCACGGGGAGCAGTGTCTGTATCTCCACAGCTCCTTATCTGATCTGACTTCACAGCTCGTTAGGAGGGTGTCAGTACGACCTCACTGCCTCAAAACGTCCTACACAGATCTGTCAACACTGGAGGCTCTTTAAGAACTCGAGACCAGCCCAAATATTTGAGCCAAACCAAAATATTTTGGCATTTGCCGGTTTCAGAACTCCGAGAACAACTTGTGCGTCTATCAGTTTTCCCTTCAGCCTCTAAGACGTTTCCTGTCCCAGTCGTGCCTTGGCAAATCTCTGCTGGAAGTGAAGTCCAAGTCCCGCGCCGTCCTTGAAAAGACATCACTGATATCGTTCCATTCATCTTCCACAGTCTTTGATTGCCCCTGCGTCTTAAAGAAATGGACTCGCAGGACTTTCTTTGGTCAAGGGCAGCACTATATCTCTCTGCTTCATTGCCAGGCTTTTCAAAGGTGTACTCATGTTCGGGACAATTTGGGGCATATTATTCATATCGCAGCGGCCATAGATGTGATCGCTCACAGCTTCAGACAAGTACACTCCAGCTGTGCCTTTTTTCCTGCATTAAATCAGCCAAATTGTTGGAAAGTCTCAGCCAGAAAGAGCTAACTTCCTCCAAAAAACCTGATAGTAGAATGTACAATTGCTTTATTTGTTTTTTACATTTTCACATTAGTGGATTTCCCATAGTTATATTAATATTATTTGTTTTTTTTTTTGTTTTTTTATTATTTGTTTACTATTAATATTAATAGTATTTGTTTATGTTTAATTTATTATTTTTTTTATGTATTTATTTATTATAATATTTCTAAACTGATTGTTAGTAGATAATTCATTCATTTTCCTTCGACTTAGTCCCTTTATTCATCAGGTGTCGCCATAGCAGAATGAACCGCCAACTTATCCAGCATATGTTTTAAACAGCGGATTCCCTTCCAGCTGCAACCTAGTACTGGGAGACACCCATACACTACTCTCAATTTAGTTTATTCAACTCCTCTTTAGTGCATGTCTTTGGACTGTGGGGGAAAGCGGAGAAATCGGAGGAAACCCAACATGGGGAGAACATGCAAACTCAACAAATGCTAACTGGTCCAGCTGGAACTCGAACCAGCGACCTTCTTGCTGTGAGGCAACAGTGCTACCCACTGAGCCACCGTGTCACCCTGTTAGTGAATTATGATAGTCATATTAATGGACATATAATCAAGAAATGGACATATAATCAAGCCAGAATTTTGTCAAATGATTTTCTTTCAAATGTAATTTACCGATTTTGTTATCGATTTTATTGATTTAAATGTCTTTATTATTAATTATACTGTGTTTTATTTTATCTTTTTCTTTATTGGATATGTATTGATGGTTATAAATGCATATAAAGATGACCGTAAACAAGAGATTCATTTATCTAAATATTTACGTTTTTGTATCATAATTAATGATGTTTTATTGATATCATATTTACATTCTTTAAAGGACAAATGCAGACAAACAAGAGTCAATTTTTATGGGTTTTAAATGAATGTTTTGAAACAAAATTAATTGCTTTAGAATTTGTATTTACCTGTTCACATATTTTATATTTCTGTTACTTTGATTCTATATTGATATTGATAAAAACTAGAGGCAGTTTTATTTTATTTTTAAATAAATCACATTTAGATTTTACTAAATTATTAACTAACTAATTAATGACTGATTAACCATTTATTCAAGGAATAATTATGATACAACATTTATGAATGAATGATGTGAACAAAACAGTACTTGGCTTCAAGCAAATTTACTGTATATTAATGTACTACAATGTAAAAAATTTAATGACAAAACGTCAAGACGACAAATAGTTTTAACTTATTTTATTAAATTAATCAGGATTCCACTAAATGTTTTATTCATTAGTTTTCTTTTCGGCCTAGTCTCTTTATTAATCCGGGGTCACCACAGCGGAATGAACCGTGAACTTATCCAGCATATGTTTTATGCAGCTGATGCCCTTCCAGCTGCAACCCATCACTGGGAAACATCCATACACACTCATTCACACACATACACTACAGACAGTTTAGCTTACCCAAATCATCTATATCACATGTCTTTGGACTTGTGGGGGAAACCGGAGCATCCGAAGGAAACCCACACAAACAAGGGGAGAACCTGCAAACTCCACACAGAAATGCCAGCTGACCCAGCCGAGGCTCCAACCAGCGACCTTCTTGCTGTGAGGAGATAGTGCTACTCAGTGCTACTCAGTGTGCCACCGTGATATCCCTAAATGTTTTAAGTTATACAAAATTGACTTCATATTGTAGTCACTTTGGTTGGTGTAAATTGAGTTGACTAAAAAAGGTCTAAACTAAACAAATTAAGGCAGCAAGAATAAATAGTTTTACAGTGTATAAATTAAAACTAATTTGAGTCGCATCAGACATCCATTTTCTTGTGAAATATGACTTGAAAGTACATAAGTGCTATGAATATTTAATAACTTTCAGAAATTAGATTTGCGTAATGGAATCTATTTTGCTGCATTGCATTATATTTAATCGAATTAATAGCAAATGCACATTGATCTTAGCTCTGTGCTTTTGCTAAGTTACTCAGTTGATCTTCTCTGAATGCTGGACTCCCAGCATCAACAAGCGGAGCTCAGCAGGCTCTAGTGCTGGTCTGAGGAGATCTGGACGTCTGCACGCCTCATTAAGCTGCACACACACTACCATATGGCATTTTTCTCTTGATCAGATGTCCAGTTTTGTGTTTTTTTTTGTTGCTGAATATGCCTCAGATGCTGCTTTTTTTATTCCTCCAGTCTCCAAAAAGCCATTCTCCACTCTTCCAATGACTTGGTCACACTGCTTTAGTGCACACAAAAGACGACCATTCCTCCAGTCTGGTTTGATGCCAGACAACTTTGCATAGTTTTTTTGCTCTTTTTTTTTTTTTTTTTCCACCACAGCCTTGAATAAGAGAATCACAGCAACCACTTTTTGAAAAATTTATTTGGATTGAATAGCAGGAACTGTGTATAAAAACGCCCGGGGAGCGTAACATTGCCATGTTTGGTTATGGAATTTGATTATTTATAGAGTTGTTTTAATGAAAGGATAGAAAGAGATACAGATTGAACTGAGTAATTTCAATTGGGTTTATTTGCTTGAATGCAATAATGATGGATCACAGAACTCAATTATACTGTCAAAAAGCTGTACGTTACGTTATTTTAGTCAAGTAAACAAATTAAACTAAAACTCAAAACAAATTGTTATACCTTTTGTTACCTGAAATGCTTCACACCCTTCCATTAAATATTAAAATAAATACATTATTAAAATAAAATATGATTCGCATACAAATCGATAAAAAAATATTTTATTTTATTTATTTAGTTTTAATTTGATTATTGTAAATTAAATATTTTTGAAGTCTGATGTGGGTTGTTAGTTTACTAAAATACGAATAAAACAAACTTTTTTATAAAAATAAATTACAAATAAAAGAACATTTTATTTAAGGAACTGAAAAAAAATGAAATGGATACAGTAAACCTATTTTATATAATCTAGTTGCCAATAAAAGATAATTTTTTAAAAAAAAATTTAGACTAAAATGTCCAAAACTAACATAAAATTGATTAAATCTAAATAAAAACAGTATGCAAGAAAAACTGATTAAACTGTTTTCAAAACGCTGTGATGCTAATTTCCATTTGATACTTGCTATTTCTGTTGTGACGTTTACTAAGAATTTCTGAGTGACTTTTTTCTCTACAATTTTTTTAACGCACTTAAGCAGTTGATAATGAAAATGTTATCCAATTAAATTCATTTATATAAATGACATTATATAAAGCGAGCACATCATTTAAATGATCATATCGCAATTTAGATTAATGATTATGACAAGCATTTAATATGTTTTTGTTTCATAGCGAACACACAGTGTTGAGCATGAGAATAAATGTTTAACGGCATCAGTATAACTGTAGCCTATATAATGTTAAATATAATGCAGGAGGGAATCTGATAACGACAAATGTATGATTTTACCAGTAGTAAAACATGTCTAATAATGTTGTCAATTACAGATTGCAAGCACATGTCTCAAACATAATATTTCAACGTCCGAATTTTGAATACTTGTATTCTGAAATAGCAATAATAATAGGCTACTCAAATTAAATTGTACAGAATCGTGAGAAAATAGCGATCTGAATTATAAGTAGGGCTGTGTAATTAATCGCAATTGCAAGAAAATCGCAATTTAATGACATGCAATTTCTAAATCGCAAAGGCTGCAGTTTTATCTATTAATTAATTTAGATTTTTGTTCACGTTCTTGTGCGCATGATTTTAATGTTAACCAATCGGAGCTCACTCTGCCAACAACAAACATTTTTTTGTTGTCTGTTTTTAAGACAATTTATTAGTTTTGTTTATCAAGTAGTTAGTACTCCTGTGTACAGTATGTTTTTAACTAGAGTTGAGGTTGGTTAATCTTTGTTTATTTTATGTTGTCTGTTTTAAAGACAGTTTTACTACAGTTTTATTTATTAAACTTAATACTATGTTATTTCATTGTGAAATGTTTTGTTATGCACTTCTTGTGCACTGAATACATTTAGAATGTGTGTATGTAGCTTGTTTGAAAAAGCAAAAACAGCTGCCAAAATCGCAAATAAAATCGTAATCGCAATATTCGTTCCAAAAATCGCAATATGATTATTTTGTCCATATTGCACAGCCCTAATTTTAAGCAAAAAATTGCGATTCTCATTTTAGCCAGAATCGTGCAGCTCTAATATATAGGTGATGTCTACAGTATGTGTACATGTTCAGTTTAGTGTGTTTGTTAACATTATTATTGCTGACATTAACTTTTGAGCTCGTTGTTTACTTGTTTGCAGTCAGTTGCGATAATTTCCACCAACTAAGCCAGTACAGTCCAAGAAGAAGCAGTTTTGGTGGCATAAACGTGGTGGAGCTCTGTCTCTTTGGGCCAAACCTGGTCTGTTTTTAGCTCTTCTCCTTGCTTGTCTTCCTAAACTGCCCCGGCTCTGCGGTTTAGTGCAGTATTTACACAGAGCGGCCAAATTGCAGGAAACGAGATGTACTACTTAATGTGTTTGCAAATATAATACTTCCTCGAGCACTTCTTTTGAGGCCAAGCGGGCGCACTGAAGAGAATATAAACATGGACGCACATCTGGACATTTTGTGGGTGTCCAGGTCAGAGTTGCTCCACTTTTGTGTTTTTACAGCACGTAGAGCCCATCAATTCAAATCTGATGCATGTGTCCAACTTGTTGGAAAATGAAGGGGGGAAATGCGTCTTACTAGGGTGTGAAGGAAAGCACGTTGCAGAGCAGTGACAAATTTAGGATGTGTTCGCGTGGTAAGACAACGGCAAGAAAGAATGAGAGGAAAGACTTACAGAGTCGTTGGTGGTTTGGTAGTGGAGATTTTTAAGTTGTTACTTGAGATGAGTTGATGAAAAATCAGGAATGCTTGCTTGGTTTTGTGGTTTCTAGCTATGTTTTTGTTGTAGTGACAGTCAGGTTTTGGACTTTAGTCAAGGTTGATGCCGTATTGAGCTCGACACGACTTTTATTTAAAGGCATAGCTTGGCCAAAAATGAAAATTACCTGATCATTTATTCTTTATTGAGAGGTTTTATTTTTTCGTGTGTGGTTTTCTTTCTTCTGTTACACATGACAGAAGATATTTTAAAGATATTTTTGGTTGCTCAACCCATCAACCCCCCCTAAAAGGGACAATTTACTATTTACTATTATTATAGAAGTCAATATGTGGTAGCTACACTGAAAAAATGAGTCATTAGATTAACTCTTTTTTTTAAAGGTAAGTAGTTGCAAACAATTTATATGGGCTGATTTTAAACAAACTAAATTTAGTAATGTTTACCTTAATTTGTTTGTTTAAATTCAGCCAATATAAATTGTTTGCAACCACTTACCTTAATTGCTTACTTTTGTTTTTAACAGAAGAAGGAAACTCAAACAGGTTGTGAACAAGTGGAGGGTGAGCAAATTATTACATAACTGAACTATATCCCTTTAATGAATATTTAGCATTTTTTTCCCTCCTGTTGACTCCCGAGTGGATCTACAATGTATTGTTATTATATTTGTTATCGGAAAGCTTATTTGTTATACAGTAGTATACTAAAACTAATTTTACTTTAACTTTTAGCATTTGAAAATGATATTTTTTTTTATTTTTTTGCATTTGTTTTTTTTTATATAAAATATAGATGGCTACTCATCATCTATACTGGATGTAAATAATTAGTGGCTTGCCCTTTAATTTGGTTTTGATGGTTATATAGTTAATTGTATTTAGAATTTGTATAGTACCTAATTTAAAACTAATTAAACTGTAATGTTTGTTTTATTACTAAAATAGTAGTTGCTGTGATTTCATACCTGACTGAGTCTGCTGCAGATGATCAGGACCTGTGAACATGCTGTGATGGATGAGAGACAGAGAGATAGTAAAGAGAGATAGAAAATGCAAGAATCGTCTCCAGAGAGTCAGTGGTGTCTGAGCAGTTAAAGCAAATCCTCAGTTCTGCTGCTGGAATTGGCTGTGAATGGTTGCTTCTTCCTCTTTCCAGTGCCTGTCTGCCATGTCTTTATTCTACCTTTTCTTTACTCACAAACTTTCATTACTTCCCGGAGAAATGATCTTTAAATACTTTTTTGGGCTTGTTTTCCACCACGCATTAAAGGATAGTTCACTCCAAAAAACAAAATGTACTCACAATTTACTCTCCTTCTGTCATGTGAAGTGGGACGCTGACAAGGTGTGCGGATTCAAATGCAGGTTTAATGACAATGGTCAGGCAAACAACCCATCACAATCAGGAGCAAACAGATGTATGCAGGCAAATCTGGAGTCGAAGTCCAATACACAGGTGATTGGTCAGTATGGGCAGGCAGCAGACAACATAAACAAACAATTCAATTCAACTCCCCTCTATTTGTATAGCGCTTGTTTAGTTCAGTTCAGTTCAGTTCAGTTTAGTGTTGTTTAACCTTGAACCCTCATTTGACCCTCATCTCAAACAAGATGGCAAAACGCGTCGTAATGTTCACAAAACTGTTTACAATACTCAACCCTGATGTGTGTGTGCACTGTATTTATAGTCCTTTTAGTGAATGAATGATGAGCTTCAGCTGTGTCTGTGTGGAATCACCAGAACTCGGAACAGGTGTGTGTGTGTGGTGCATGACTGGAACTTGTAGTCCATGTAATGGCGGATTTGTAGTCCATTGCAATCTCCAGCCGCTCTATCGCTGGTGATTATAACACCTTCAAGTTGTTTCAAAAGTTTATAGGTTTCTGTTATATCTTGAACTCAAAAGAAGATGATTTGAAAAGCGTTGACATCCATAGAAGGAAACAAGTACTTTGAATATCATTGACTAGCAGCAGTTTCCAACATTTTTGATGAAATATTCTTTTGTGTTAATTAAACAGAAGAAAGAAACTCATTCCCAGAGATGGGTTGCAGCTGAAAGGGCATCCGCTGTGTAAAACAAATGCTGGATAAGTTGGTGGTTCATTCCGCTGTGGCGACCCCAGATTAATAAAGGGACTAAGCCGAAAAGAAAATGAATGAATGAATGAAAGAAACTCATAAAGGTTAGAGTGGAGGTGAAATAAATGATAACATAAATGATTTTAGGTGAACTATCCCTTTAATCCTCATTATACTGTACATTCTGGTCCATTTTTACCAACAGGAAAAATTAAATATGCAAAAATAGACATTAGTGATCAGGTGAAATATGGTTGTATTTAAATAGTCGTTGACAAATATTGAATAGTAAATTATGACTTTTTTGTGTTGTTGTTTTAAAAATATTACAATTATTTGGGTCTTGGAATGTAAAAATAGTATTAACATTTTCAAACCATCTATTAATAAGTAGTTTATGGCAGAGGAGTAAAAATAAAATAAATTGTTGCATGTGTTTGTGGAACAACGTGGCCTTTTTTTTGTTTCACCAAAAATAATACACAAAAAAATCTCAGAATAATCTGTTTTATTTTTTACTCTGAGGCGGAAATGGTCTTCCTAACATTTTAGGCCCATCTTGTCACAAGGCGCACTATAATTTCATGGAAGTGCCCTCTCGTAATTCATCTTGTCTTTTTATATATATTCCGGCCTAAACATCATAACCGCTGAGCAAATTGTCTCCATATTCAGAGCGTCGCTGCTTTAAAGAATGCATCCCTTATGTCTGCCAGCAACCTCAGGCCCCTGATTAAACTCTGCCAGTTGCAATAAGGAGAATGCAATAATGCTACCAAGCAGGCGGCGCTCGGGTACTGAACCCAAGTCAGATTGTCCTGTTTCTCATTCTGAATATGATTACTTAGTGTTCAGCGAGATGAGTAATTGAGAGTGTAAAGGTGAGAGGATATGATTTTGTTTGACTTTGCTTCATTTATGAGTTTAGGTGGACGTTGAATAACAAACACTGAGGAAAAGATGTTTGAAAAGTGTGTTGCTTACTCTGAAGAAGCACATCTGTAAATCTAGGCTGCCGTGAAAGAGGTTTTATAGGGTAGATACACAAACAGTAGAACACACAAGATGTCTTGTATCAGAAAAAAAGAGACATTTCTGTATTTTACATTTGGTTTTCTTATTTACTTGGTGTGTTTTAGAGACTTTGCACTCATATATCACACAGCTTTTGATTATATTAATAAAAATGTCTATCTGCTGCTCCAGAAACCAAATAGCATGGGGTTTAATGATGTTTCTCAAGCATAGTGATAGTGCATCCACGAAGAACAAGTATAATTGTGCTGCAAATCAAATATGCCTCTATACAGTTTCGCCGTAAATCAGATGCGCTTCCATAAAAATCACATATAAATCATCATTAGAAGATCTCTTGAGGGCCTCTTTGAAAGTGATTTGTATAATCGTGAGGTGTTGAGGTAGGGAGAGGCATCATCATCGCTGCCCTAGATTCCTCAATAGATTGACTCAAATGCACCAGAGGGACTTAATGCACCTCCATGAGGAATCCAGGAGAGAATTGGATTTATGGCAAGCCGGGAACCTCCTCAGATACTCCACAAGCTTGCGAATGAACTAGCGCAGGGCTCCAGACTAACATTCGAGAGTATTGGCACTGGTGTTCAACAGATGGTGGCACCAACACTTGATTTGGTAGCACTGCACATACAATATTAATAGTTTTAGAAATGTCTTAGAAATGCACATTGAGAGTAGCTTGAGTTGATAGCAGCGGGGGGCTTGAGTTGGAATCCAGATGTAAATGTATTCACAGAATCATTTTTAAAAACTGTAACAGACCCCGTCTCTCGAACATTTGGAGATGATTATGCTACCATATAAAGCATACAGCATTCGTTGGAAACGCATGCTTGAGTCTACAATTTTGTAAAACTGCATTAATGTACATCAATATATGTTTGACTGAAGTTTCTAGGTAAATGAATGCTGTTTTGTCATATTTACAAAAATGTAGACAGCGCCTTCTGAAATACACTCGAAAGAATAACTCACTGGATGAACTCAGTTTAATTGAGGGCAGGATTTCCATCCAATAAATTTGTTTAGCACCAACTAAAAAAAATAAATAAAAAAATAAATGCAGTTGAGTTGGTCCAACATGATTTTATCAATTAAAAGTTTAAATACATTTGTATTTCTATTTAACTTACACTCAAAGGTCTGATAATATCATGTATCTATTACGTGTCGTGCATTTCAAAGTCTATTTAGTTTTAGTTTATGTTATCCTAAACAAAATAAAAGAGCCTATTTAAGCATATTTCATGCGTTACATACACAGTTGATTGAGACTGATCTCAGAACTAATTTGAGGACAGTTATTGCTCACTAAGCAAAGCTACAATCTGCATTTTTGCTAATTAAGCTGCCAACACCCAAAGCATGGGGACTTCTCCAAGGTGGTAATCTCAAAATCTCAATTTTTTCCTCTTTTAATTCAATCCTTCGCAAAGCACTCTGGGATCTACCAATCCCCTAACCAGGTAGTTGGACCAACACAATTCCTTCATGTTGTCCCAACACAAAACGTTTAAGTTAACCTAATGGTTTAGAAATTTAAGTGGGCTGAACAGAAAACAAATAAATTGGCCAAAGAAATTACAACAATTGTGTTGTTTCAGCTCATTTTAATTAAGTAGTTTGAACAAGCTGCAGTGATCATTATTTTGAGTGTATAGGCAACAAAATGATCTCAAAAAGCGACGTTAGTGGTCCTGTAAATAACTCTGAAATACTGCAAAATTAATAGCTGCTGAATAGTCCGGTCACACTTTATTTTGATGGTCCGTTTGTTGAATTTAAGTTATATTGCAACTAATTCTCATTAGAATATAAGTAGACTGTTAGGTTGGGGTTGGTAGGGTTAGTGTAAGTTGACATCTGCTTGCAAAGTTTCTTATAGTCAGCTAAATGTCTGTTGAATGTCAGCATAAACAGATATTAAGTAGACAGTCTACTAATACTCAAATGAACCATCGAAATAAAGTGTTAACAGTAGTCCACATGGCACACAGTTTAATAAGTATGGTATAGCATTGTTTCATTGAGCTTTTAATGTAGCGCAGCACGATATTGGAAAAACCTCACATTGTGATATTTTGTTTTGCTGCAATATATGTTGTGATATGAGTATAATTTCACCAGCTGATTTAAATAGCTCGGTTTGGAAAGATTTCAAAAATTTATTTCGAGTGGGATGATCTGCATAAAAAATAATATACATGTTTGGCTAATTGCTTTTGTTTTAAAGATGATAAATAAAGCAGAACGTTCTCCTACCTGTCCCGATATGTGTTTCTTTTCCAAAATTTACCTACATATTTAACAGCAGAGATTTCTGATAGACTTTCTGGTATTCTGGTATACATACAGATCCTCCCTCATCAGAGAAGTGGTATGTAGAAAGTAGACAAAAGAAACGTGTGACTGGGAATGTGACTGGAAACACACTCCAGGTGTGACTGGGAATGTCTTATTTGTCCACCTGTGATCGGACTGATGAAATCACATCTTAATAATATTAGCAGGTATAAACAGCATGCTCTCACTGTCAGCCTGTGACAGCTGATTCAGTGGAGGGACTAGAAAATCTAACATGTAAAAACTGACAAAAATTCGGAGAAATATTGCACTGCTAAGAGAAAAACTAGTTTAAATTTAGGCCTACCTTGGCAAATGACCATGGAATAAGCGAGATAGCGGCTTGCCGTGCGTAAAAGGTTTTTATACATTTTGTATAATATATATATATAAATCTTGTATAATTAATAAGCCTTGAGGGCAGTGCATTACAGCATTTGTGTCCCGAGTTCAAGTCCCAGCAATCCTAATAAAGGCAGAAAATGCCAAATATAATTACATAAAATGTAGTTGCACTTGCAGGACAATTTTAGCAAAATGCAACCGTTTTCTCACAGTCTGGCGTCCTTTAACTTGGAGCTTAACTATCGTACTGTAGCTGCAGAGGTTTTTCTCTCCTGAAAGCGATGATCTAAATGCCCTTCCTCACAGCTCATAAATACAAGGGGGAATTAAACCTGTAAAGGAAGGATCTTCAGTGCTTCTCACAGATTTAACGGAAAACCGGTGACCTTCCGTTCCTGATCTTTTTACTAGGTGTTTGAGTAACTGTTTTCCTCGATCGGGGCAGTGCAGTCAGCCTCGAAGGACTTCATGGTACATTGCCCAGAAACTTGGTCTTCAATGACAGCACCTTCATCTTCCTCAAAGCCTCCTCCGCTGCATTAAAGGGAACTGGAGGCGGTGGTTGGGAGCGCAGAGGGCTTGTCAATGATGCTGTAAAACAGGCGCAGTGTTGCTGAGAGGGTTGCAGGGGTTGGATGTACTGTATGTTTCCAGCTCTGCCTCGAGTCAGAGTCCATCGGGGCTTCATGATGGAGTGCTGGAAAGTAGATGAACGGTGCTTTTCAAATATTTATACCTGTGATCAAACAGGGCTAGTGGTGGAACGGTGTGTTTTTTGTTTAGCTATGTCATAGGGAGCTTTTATACTCGCCCTTTTGGTGTGCGCATGGGTTTGTTTTGACAAAATTTGGTGTGTTTGGATAACGTGAACACTGTTCTGTGGGACTGGTTCTGTTTAAAAAGTGTGGTCTGGCATACGGTTCGTGCAAACTCTGGTATGGTTTGCTTTAGATTGAAATTCAATCATACTAAATTATGGAAGCCCGACTCTATTCATAATAAATGAAACGATGAAATTGTGTATTTCTAAGATTAATTAGTTGTTTTACTGACAACTCTGACTGACATTCTATAATCTGATTTTTTTTTCAAGCTTTGCATTAAATTCATGGAAAATAGAAGCATGTGATTTTTGTGTTAGCACTTGTGTTAGCAAAAACAAAATGAGGTGGACAAACTTCCATTCATTTATTTTACATAGTCATCAATGACAGAATGTCAGAATAGGGTAAGCAGTATCAAGGAGCAAAATCAAATACAACAGCCATGAATGAACACAGTCTAATGGGAGATGGAGGATTATTTAAAAACAATCCTAAAATCCAGTATTGAAGAGTCCATACTTGTCAGCCAGAAAAACAATTATATGCCAATGCTGGAATAAAAAAAGAGACAAATATCAGCTTAAATATTGTGTGGCCAATCTATTTGTTAACTATTGTGTAAAACATCTTTGCACCATTTGGATGGCAAAATTCTCATTCATTTTTACCATTGAGAAAAGCATTGAGCTTACGGACTCATTTTGACTAATATTACTGGTTAATTATGAATGTGAATTTTACCTGAACAGTGTCTAATATCCAACACGCCTCACAGTTTCAACTTCTTTGTAGTTTTTTGAGATCGGTTTGCTGATTTGAGCAAGTTTTCGCTATCTTACTCTGGTCTTCCAACATGTTTTTCCCATTTAAAAGAGTCCCAATAAACATTCTAAAACTAACCAACACACCAACACGAAAAGGCTATAGGAGACCAGGCATTTTCTGAAAGGAAGTCCAAATAATATTCTTTGTAGAATATTTAGATTTTTAATAGCTATGTTAAAAATGCAAATAAGGTGGCACGGTGACTTCGTGGTTAGCAGTGTCGATAAGCAGCAAGATGGTCGCTGGTTCGAGTCCTGGCTGGATCAGTTGCCATTTCTGTGTGGAGTTTGCATGTTTTTCCCGTGGATTTTCTCTGGGTGCTCCGGTTTCCCCAAGACATGGCTCCAGCTTCATGGCTCTAAAGACATGCTCTACACTGTAAAAAATTAATTGTTGAGAAAACAAAAAAAAACAAGGCAACTTGATGCAGTAAGAACTTTGAGTTGTCTCAACAGCTGTTTTTTAGTTCTTCTCAGTAACAATATTTTGTTTAACTAACATAATTATGTTTATTCATGCAATGTTGATCATTGTAAATATCGTAATATATTCTAATAAAGATATCCATCTGAAGCAACAGTTACTGCTCTTGACTCAATTCATTTTTTTTCTGTTTAGTGGATGATGTTTTTCAGATTTGCAAAAAAAGTAATTAGTACTAGTAAACATATCATCCTGTTTTTAATCATTGTACCTAAAAATGACAAACACAAATTTACTACATTCATTCGTTTATTCATTCATTTTCCTTTGGCTCAGTGCCTTTATTCATCAGAGGTCGCCACTGCGGCATGAACCACCAATTTATTCAGCATATGTTTTACACGCATGTCTTTGGACTGTGGGGGAAACCTGAGCACCCGTACGAAACGCACGTGAACAGGGATGCCAACTAACCCAGCTGGGGCTCGAACCAGCGCCCTTCTTGCTGTGAGACGACTGTGCTACCCACTGCGCCACCATGTCACCCCTCTTACAAGCAACAGATAAACAAGCTTAGTTTTCGGTCGTTGCGTTACAAATGCTCGAATTATTTAAATATCAACATTTCTGTTTAACACAAAAATATTTGTCCAGAAAACTCAGTTAAACATGTAGACTTAACATTTAGCGAATATTGTTGACATATATTTTTATGTAATCAATAATTATTCACAATTCTTAGTATATATGACAGAAAAAGTACAGTGTGCTGAACAAATGGTGATTTTATTTTTTACAGTGAGTTGGTGAATTAAATAAACTAAATTGGCTGTAGTGTGTGTGTGAATGGGTGAGTGTATGGGTATTTCCTAGTACTTGGTTGCAGCTGGAAGGGCATTTGCGGTGTAAAACATATGTTGAATAAGATGGTGGTTCATTCCGCTGTGGTGGCCAGTGATGAATAAAGGGACTTAGCTGAAGGAAAATGAATCAGAATCAGAAAGAGCTTTATTGCCAGGTATGTTCACACATACGCGAAATTTGTTTTTCGTGACAGAGCTTCTACAGTGCAACAGAATTACAGAGACAGGACAAAAAACAGATAATAAATATAAAAAAAATAGAAGTAAGTGTTAAATGCAAATATACATATTAACAAGTGTATGTACAGGCATATTACTATATGCAACGTCATATGTGCAGCTGTTATGTGCAAACTGGCATGTAAAGTGTGTTGTTAAATAAGTGTGTGTGTGTGTGTAAAAAGTGTATAGTAAGTAGTGATGTTGGTTCCACGATTGTTATCAAGTGTTCATGAGATGGATTGCCTGGGGGAAGAAACTGTTTCTGTGTCGGGCTGTTCTGGTGCGCAGTGCTCTGTAGCGTCGACCAGAAGGTAACAGTTCACAGAGGCAGTGTGCTGGGTGTGAGGGGTCCAGAGTGATTTTGGCAGCCCTTCTGCTCGCTCTGGATAAGTACAGTTCTTGGAGAGTAGGGAGGGTTGTACCAATGATTCGCTCAGCAGTCCGAACTATTCGACGTAGTCTTCGAAGGTCAGTTATTGAAGTGCAGATGACTGATTCAATGATGGAGGTGTAGAACTGGTTCAGAAGCTCCTTTGGGAGGTTGAACTTCCTCAGCTGACGAAGAAAGTACAGCCTCTGTTGAGCTTTTTTGACAATGGACATACATTTTTTAACACATCGACATACAGCACCAAGGTGCTCACGGTGACCCGAGTTTGATTCCCGACTCGAGGTCTTTTGCCAATCTTTCCCATCTCCATGCTTCCCATACTTTCTTGTCTATAAATCTGTACTGTCCTATCATAGTTAAGGTGAAAAAACTAAAAATAATAATAATTGTACAGAAAAAATGCAAATAGTTTTGAAGTTTGAAATCAAATGTAATTAAATATTTTCTCACCACTTTTCCATGTTGTGATATTTGTTAACTTGTGTTTCCTTGGGAGCACAACGTTTGGAGACCACTGATTTAATATATTTCCATCAGGGGCACCACTTGAATCAAAAGTCTGAAATGTTCTGCTCCCTGTCATCTTCTGAAAGCATCTAAGCTTTGATCTTCTGAGCATCCCTGTGCTGTTTCAACCTCGACCTTACTTTTTCGTCCAAATATATTTCTCTCATCAGGCAGCCGGGAGGTATCCCACACAGACACACACACACATGGTTTATGCATAGCTAATGCACTCTGTAGAGGGCACAGATTCCAGAACAGGTCATATTATCAAACGTCTATAATCCAAAATATTAATGCTGTCAGAATACTTTTGTATGGCTGGAAATGCGCATCTGCCGGGTTCTGATGCAATAACAATTCTCCTTTCTGTTTGAAGTCTGGTTCAAGTGTAAACCTGACTGCTTTATCAAAGCCTTTCTTTTCTGTTTGAGAAGTGCTCTGACATTTTTAGACAACAACCTCAATGTTTTTTGAGTCAAGACACAAACATGATCGCCTTGTTTCATGGATGGCACACAGAAGCTGTTCTTTAATGTCAGCATGTAATCGAAATGAAACCTGTTTACTTTTTTAAATATGTTTTTGGTGCTTTTACTCACAGCTCTTCAATACAAAGAAAAGCTATTTGTGTATCATAAAAGTTTAATAACGTACTCTTTTTCTCAAGCACTTTTTTGTGATGTCACCTGAAAAGCCTAGCTTGAGCTTTTAGGTTAAAGTGAATACATAGTGGAATAAAGTGGAATACATTTCTAACGTTTTTTCCAGTCATTTGCACAGTCATGCTGCCCTCATGTGCTATCAAATGATGGCAAATGCATGTTTCCTAGTGGGAAATTGAACTTGAATGGCTTCACAAGTTGTATTAATGACCCGGAAAACTCTGAGGTAATTTTGATACCTGGGTTTCCGAGTATGGGTGGGCTATAAACTTTAAACATGGCCGGAGGAGAGAACTATTTTTGTAGTGACTGTTAAATTGCATTAGTTTTTCACACATTATTTAATTCACTTACTCTTGCTTTTACAGTCATGTGAATGTACTGTGCAGTATATATTGATGCGTAATGTATTTTACTTTATGAAAACTGTAATTATAATAACTTCATAACTATTAGCAATCCCTAAATGTCTCCATAATGGGGTGAATGTATGCAAAAGTGAAAGTAAATGTTATGTTTGCCCAAAAATTGCATGCTTAATATTCTTTTCTTTCTTTTATTGAGAGATTTATTGAACATCTTTCAAGCTACATACAGTACATTCAGGCTTTGATACAATTTCCCTGAGAAATATGCAAGAATAAACCTGGTCCATCTGACAACAAAGCACTTGTACACAACAAACTCAAAATTACTAGTAATTACAACTGAATGTGAAGGCAGTGTTAATCCTTCTTTAACAAGCTTAAGCTACCTTGCTAGTTTTAATAGTCTCTTAGCCAGTCATGGTGGTCTGTTGACTGGTTTTAGAGACAATTTGGGATTATTAAATATCTTGCTTCACTTGTTTCGAAAAGGTTGTGAACGATATTTCATGATGACTTTAAATATTTAAAGGGTTTGTTTACTTAATGTTATGTTATGTTTGTTTACTTAAATGTTATTCATTACTCACCCTCATGTTGTTTCAAACTTCAAGAACGTCAACTAATCTTAGATCTTTTAGATCAGTTATCCCCAACCCACGGGCTGCGGATCGGTACTGGTCCATGGACCAATTGGTACCAATTGGTATTTATTTTATCTGAAGTTTTAGTCTGAGCGATCTATTATTTTGAAAAATGACTGTATTCTCTCGGTTATATCTTACCCACTTAGGCACCAAAATTTAACCCACAAGCTAGCAAAATGAGTAAGAAACAGATGTTATTGGAAAGTTACTTTGCGAAGGGGAAAAGGCACAGTGAAGGACCAACAAAGTGCCAAGGAATGGATCCGCAACCCATTTGTCAACAAATCAGGTGAATCCAGCATGTCTGTGCAAGATCAACTGATGGAGATCACAAATGATGGCAACCATTCACATATTGCGTCTTTTCTGTGCACAACTTCGTTATTTCCAATGAAGGCTTGTGTGCACATATTGGGAGTGATGTGCACCAGCAGCGCAACGCTCTCGCACCTTCCAGGTGAACCTAGTTGAAAACAACTTCAGGATACTGCAAGCGCACCACTGGTCACGGGACAAGAACTGACCAATCAGCTTCATATTTTGTATGAAATTTACACATTTCAGTAAGGCAAGGCAAGTTTATTTATATAGCACATGTCATACACAGTGGCAATTCGAAGTGCTATACTTAAACAGAAATAAAATTTGAAAGTATAAGAAATAAGGTCATAAGAAATAAGGTGACACTTTATTTTGATGGTCCGTTTGTTGAATTTAAGTTACATTGCAACTAGTTCTCATTAGATTATAAGTAGACTGTTAGGTTGGGTTTAGGGTTAGTGTAAGTTGACATGTACTTGCAAAGTTTCTCATAGTCAGTTAAATGTCTGTTGAATGTCAGTATTAACAGATATTAAGCAGACAGTCTACTAGTACTCAAATGGACCATCGAAATAAAGTGTTACCGAAAATAAAAACAAATAATAAAAAACTGATAAAAACAGATTAAAATGTGTTAAAACAAGTTATAAAAGAATGAAAAAGAAAAGAAAGACACAATAGTGTGATCTGTAGATAAATTATATCAGACAAACACAGAACAGCCGAACACTGCAGTGATTTTACATTTTTAAAAACTTGTATCAGAGTTGCCACAATGTTTAGTCAGTTTGGCATTCTCTGATAATATGGTCAATGGTCGCCTAGCAATCTATGTACAAACCCCCCTCCCCCCTCCCAGGCTGCAGTAAAATTGTCAATCGTTGAGCGGTCTGCGATGATAAAAAGGTTTGGGACCATTGTTTTAAATAAATTGAGAGCTTGATTGTCCTCTGTTTCTTGGTGAAGGGCACGTGTTCACAAGAGGGCTGTTCATGTTGCCTTCTGTTGCACTGCTGGTGTATTACCTTGGACATCGTGGACATCCAGAGTATACATCACTGCACATTGCTTGTGAACATGCAAAATATAGTGACATTGAGAAAAAGCTGCAAGTTTAAGTCATTTTTTATGTGTGCACGAGTATTCTTCATAATATTCTGATTGAGCGTCTGAAGACACGTGGTCTGTTTTGAGGATGCATTTTTTGGTATTTCTACTTTGGATGAGTCAGGATTGTTGCCGTCTATGGAGGATGAGGGAGCTCATAGATTTGATCTACAATATCTTTATTTATATTGATGAACAATGGTCTCAGTGGTTTGGAACCACACGAGGGTGAGTAATTAATAATATAATATAAGTCCATTTAAGTTCTGTGGCTTATGCAATATGGCCTACTTATGTTGGATTACACTGAACACAATGCATTGCAGTGTACTATAGCTTGAAGTTTTCGTTACAGAGACCAGTTTTCTTTTCTATAAGTCAGCATGGCATAAATCAGTGCTTGTGTCACCGGCTATCAACTCTAACACTCCTAACCATCATCTACGCTTACTCAAATGTGACTATTTATGACCTCTTTTTCTGGCTTTCTCTTTCTTTCCCAGCTTGCTGAGTTCAGTATCCTGCAGGATCCATTACAGCGGCATTTATTTCTCATTTATTCCTTATCCAAGTAGCATCCAAAAAGCCCATACATGCTTCCTTTCATTACTGAGAAGGAAAATATGAACCTTGGATGGCAATTCAAATGTCCGGATCATTGCGAACAACATTTGAAAAGGTTTGCTGATTTGCACGCACATAAACATTCAAGGTTAAAAATGTACAAAAAGACGTTTCCATCTTATTCCACTCTTAATTGAAGCTCTGTCAACACGTCATCTCAAGAAACCACACTTACAACGTCTAGAGGAAAAATGACCATTGGCTGCTGCCGAAAAGGTTTATGATTGAGTGAGAGGTGCCGCTGTGGGTTGTTTGAATCCAGGCCTAATGACGTGGGTTAAAGAGAGAAGCTCATGAGTGTTCTCGCTGGTGTCTCGCAGTGGATTTTAACACAAGTAAAGGCTTTAAATAGCACCATTAATCTGGTTTGCCATCGATGAAATGGCTTGAATCAATTCATCATTCACACAGGCACACAAGCACACACCCGTCTCTGGCACCGGTAGTTTGCGGAGTGGCTGCTGAAGGCAAAGAGAACAAAGAGAAAAATGGATCGGGACAAGTCCGGAAAAAATGAGCGAACAGAACAAAGAGCAGGAAGGAGAGTGATGGCCATGTAGTGACGAAGTCTCTGAAAAGACCAGAGCGTTATTGATTGATGGAGGGCCAGATAGAAAGGTGGAGGTGTTTTTAAACAACTCATTGTGATGAGCAATTGTCACCTTAGGAAATGGGCTGCAGTATTGATTGCCAAGAGAAAGACTACAGGCACTTTTAGTTTTTTCTTCCACCTTTTTTACGGAGATACTGCTTTTACACTGCTAACCACTGCTTTGGGTCTATGGAAGCATTTAGCTTTTATTTTATGTCTTTTTTGCCTTCTAATATGTTTTTCTCGATGTGTTTGGGAAAAAATAAGTAAAAGTGATGCATTGTATTGATTAGCAGTGGCAGTAAAAACATTTATCATGTTTTATAAACTTTATTCCGTTCCCCCAAAGAGAAACAAAGTTTACTTAAGTGTATCGTTTGTTAGTTTAACATGTATATTGTGAAATTTTCCATTTGTATTTGTAATGAAGCAACATGTAGACTGTAGAAAATATGTGTTTAAGGCACATTTATGCATCATGTCATATCACACAGCTCTTATGGTGCGTTTCCACTACAACATCAAATCTGCGCTCAGTGCTGCTGGCAACGCTGCAAAGCCACTGTTCTGGGGTGTATGAAATTAACGGATGGGCATTCCAATTTTAATCAGGTGGAAGACAGCGTCTTTACACGTTTATCACACATGCAAGAAATTATCAATGCATAAACGCAGGTATACATGGTTCAAGAAGTTTGTCTAAACTGAAAATGTGGAATACATTCTCATATAGCCCACATATACAGGAAGTGATTTCAGCTCTGTTAACCAATTTCGCAAACACTCTGAAGCATGTCAGCATTTGCCTTGCCTACTTTTTGCAGCGATTGGTTGACGCCTGCCATTTTTCGCTTGACATTTGCATATAGTCAAGAAATGGTCAACTTTTCTGATGCTCTTGGCTGCTCTCAAAGCTTTCTCCATTCCGCATTTAATCCCGTAATGCACTGCTTGGGCGTTTACACTCAACTTCTTTATGAATGAACTGAAAACGCTTGCTCTGCTGCGCTCCCAGCATGCCAGTGGAAACACACTGTTACTGTGACTTTTCTGGAGTGAAAGGATGCTAGTAAACTTAAAAAAAACCTTTATGCAGAGGTTGATATTAATTCCTTGCTGCTTTTAAATACGCTAAAATTACAAAATGCAACTCTAAATACGTCTCTGCCTCTTTTGTGGAGTATAATTCAAATTTGTGGAGTTCATTTTCAATTCTTTTAATTCACTTGCTCATTCTAGCTAAAATAAACCCCTTTAGCACTTCAGTTGAAATTATTTCATTTAACAAAGAATCTACTCAATTCGTTAACATATATATTTTTAACCACTGAAGTATGATTATATTGCAGTCAAAACCGAGTTTTTCATTTTGGGTTGATTCCTGTGGTTACAAATGAGCATATAAAACCTTTTCTGGAGAATTTTTGCGCTTAGCTCAACAACAAACCTACCATAGCAACAATTTAACACACTGAATCAATGCACTCGATGGCACCTTTAAAATAACACAAAAATAAAAGACATTTTAAAATAGAATAAAATATAAAGCTCTATTAAACCTTCGAAGTGTTTAATCAATTTAAAACATAATTCAAAATGTAAATGTTTTTGTTATATTTTTGATCAAATAAATGCATCCTTTATGGTGCACAAGAAACTCCTTTAAAGCCCTTTAACTCCCACACCAAGAAAAAATCATGTGGATTGCATTTCTCAACTCGTAATGTCACTAGTTAACACATTCAATGCATTTTGTTTCAACACATGCCATGATTTCTAAAATATCAGCCTCTACCAAAGGGTTTCAAATGTATCGGTTTATGGTAAAAGTACCGGAATTAATTCACATACTATGAAAAACCTGAAAATATGAAGAGTAAGAGCAATTTATTTTTAAAAATGTTCAAAATGAAACATTTTTGAATACTAAATCCCCTTTATTTTTTGACGTATACCATAAAATATTTCAGTTTCTCCTTCAACATGCTTTCTTGTTTTTTTTTTTTTTTTTTTTTTTTTTTACAATAAAAACAAAATCAAGTGTACAGTAGTAGTGCAACAGGATTAGGTTTGTTAAATTTTCTTTGTAAACCAACAATGCTGTGTGTGTAAATCATTATTTAAAACAGTCATTCTTTAAATTACTTTAACAGTCTTTATTTAAAACAGTAAAAAACATGGTCAACCGTTTGGTAGAGCGGCAGTCAAAGGGTTAAAAAAATTAAACTTCACCAACTCCATACTTTTGAGCATAAGTATTATTTTATTAGTAGCAAACAAATCCCATAGAATGCAAATTGTAAGGTGAAGTGCCTTGCGAGACCGTTCCTGTATTTATGCTTCTCTATTGCCACTATCACTTCCACACTGTTTATTGGTTAAGAAACCAGACCAGCTCTCAGTGAGGAGTTCATCATTGTGTCTAATTCAATGCACTCATCAAAGGCTGCTCAGCTATTACTGGATTATGTGTCCAAGTGAGTGAGTTTATTCTACAGAAAATCAATGATCTGTTTAAGAGCACATGCGCTTGTCGGGTGTTAAGGGTTTAGCCTGCTGTGTGTTTATCCAGTGTGTGTGATGTATGCCTGGCCGACAGTGGCCAGCATGAAGATACGGGTCATCGAAAGCCAAACTCAAAGGACACACCGACAGACTCATCCTCCCCCTTTTTCTTCCTTCTCTGCTTCTTTCTCTTCTTTGTTTCTGCTTTGTGTACATTTGAGGCGACTTCCTTGTCTTGGCGGATCTGCCTCTCCCGGGGTCTTGATAAGGGATCTGGGTGGTCTGATGAGGTGCCAGCGTGATTAGATTGAATTTATTATCCGTTTTCCGCCAGACGAGGGGGGAAGAAACGAGGCGCTATCGGGGCAGACAACACTTGTAGTTTTGGAAGAGACTAATCTCACATATAAATAATGTAGTCTCCATTGCGTCCGCATACACTGACGACTAAAGGCTTGCTGATGGATCAAAGACTTTTTGATCAGATCTATAAATTTAGTCAAAAGATGATTAAAAACATTTCAAAATTAGGATTAAAAATGCTGTTAAAGCATGCAGTGATTGGAGTACACTTTGATAATGAGTGTTTGTGTGTAGGAAAAGTTTGAAATATAAATATATTTCAAATATAAGTCATGCTTTTTTTATAATCTAAAATGCGTTACAGCTTATGGGTCAACGGGACTTATATCATTATTTAAAAACATCAAACATGCAAAACATGCACAATGTTTGAACATTTGTTTGCATACCAGCAGCTAGCTTTCTGCAACTCAGATGTTTGCCTACTGAAGCAAAGCAGGGCTACACCTGGTCAGTACCTGGATGTGAGACCACATGGGAAGATAATAATGCCCTAGTATAGTAATGGGGACACTATACTGCTTAGTGAGTGGTGTCTTTCGGATGAGACATTAAACTGAGGTCCTGACTCTCCTGTCGTTCCAGGATGTCCTTCGAAAAAGAGTGGGTGTTTAACCTTGGCCTCCTATAGACAAAATGTGGCCACTGGCCTCTGTCCATCATCGCCTTCTAATTATCCCAATATCATAATTGGTTTCATCACTCAGTCTCCTCTCTAACAATCTGCTGGTGTGCGGTCTTGTGCAATATGGCTACCGTTGTATCATCTGGTGGATGCTGCATGCTGGTGGTGGATGAGGAGATTCCCCCCAAAATGTGTAAACCGATTTGAGTGTCCAAAAAAATGCTATATATTGTTACAACCTCTGATGTTAGTCTAGGGTAAAAGGAATAACATTTAAAAGGTGTGGTAATTGTACAGTGTGATGGGTGGAAGCCAAAAGACACTAACATTGGAACTGCCAGCAAAAGTGATTTAATGTACAAAGAATATTGCCCAAATATATTTACAAAAGGAATACTTACAACAATAAATGTAATAAAGTATCAAAAAAAAAAAAGAGTAGTTTAACTCAGGAGAAAGGGGATGATAGTGAAGCCAAACAAAAAAAGAAATATAACAAAACAATTCTAACTTATAAATAACCCCCTTACCTTGCTAGAATCATGAAAATAAAAGAAAAGAAATGGTCATCAGCGCCGTGCGCCATATTCTTTCCTATGCGCAACTACAAAATAATAAATACAATGGTGCCGTTCATTTCTTACCTGTTGTCATAAACATTACATTTCCTGCATGTTTGCAAAAATGGAAGTCGTACGACATCTTCCCTATCCCCTTACTCAGAGGAAAAGTGAACTTGAAATGCTCAGTGTTCACAGGAAAGAGCTAGGCCAAAAGTAACAAACAAATCAAACGAAAATAAAAATGCACAAAAATCACAAAATTTTCAAAGAGGGCAAAAATGATGCAAAATAATTTTACCCAAACGAAAGTTAAGCAAAAATACCGAAAACCTAAATTATGTCAGCAAAATTACACAAAAACGAGATCAAAGGAAAAATGCGCTCCCTCCGCTTCTCCTGGCGTCCTTTTTATATGAAAGTGCCACGTTTACCAATGATGATGGACTGGTCTCCTGACCAATCAGCTGTCACGAAGGCGGACCTAAGAGAAATGACAGGGACAGAGATAGCGAGAGAGAAAGCGAAAGAGAGAGAGAACGGGAGGCAAAAACACAACCAACATACGGCTACAACCGTAACAATATATATATGTAAGGAATTATTATTGTTATTATTAATATTATTATGTTTATATTTGTGTTGGTGCTGAATGCATTTGGGGCCTACTAAATGAGTTATCATGAGTATTTAAATAAACATTTACAATTATAACATATATATTAAAATCCAGTATAGTTTCTGTTTGTTTTATACTTAGAATTATGAAAAATATGATGCAATTTTTTTTAAAAAGTTTTTTGTCTTAATTTTTTATTTTGAGTCTGGTGAATTTTTTTTTCTAGAAAGTATTTTAATTAATAGTACATATAAAAATGTTAAATACTATAAAATATATATATTTATAATATAAAATAATGCAGTTATATTTTAAAATAAACTCATCTAAAAAATAGGTATGAGGATGTGTACACTCACATTTTTGTTCAAGATGGACAAAGATGCACATGACCACATGGCGTTTTTAGAAACTAAAATTGCAACTTTTTGCAAAAATGGTACAAATTATCCAAAACCAAACCAAAACCATATTTTTCCATGTCCAATCCATGGATTCTTATGTTCCAGTAATTTCATGCTTCTTGATAGAAACCACAGGATAAACTAGCACTGGGTTTAATGTCGAGATGTAAGAAGTCTTTGTTCTCTTGCATAGCTTGCATTGAGTTTTGCTCTTTTCTTGTTAGAAGCTTGCTTGAAAATCTACAGGATTTGGCCTACTTTGGGTCCACAAATGAACGTTGTCAAAAGATTGTCCAAAACACACAAGCGGTGAGAACTTTTGGCATGTATAACACTCAACCAAAGTGTCAATCAAGCATCTAGAGCTGTCGGCCATTAGAAACACCTCGCAATCCATCCTTTAATTAATTTTCAGATTTTCTCCCTGGAGGGAAGCCGGCTAAGCGTAAGTGATTTGATTATATGTCACCTTTTGTTTGTCAAGGACTTGAATACGAGCCCAAAACCCAGATGAATTTCCCCAGTAGAGTTGAGCTCTCATGTCCAACGCAGACAGAACAGTCTCCAAAAACAATCCATTCAACATCTACTCATGGATATTTCTTTTTTTACACTGGACACTTAGAAGGGCTACAGAGATCCTCAGACAGACCATCTATTTAATTTGCTGAAGTCAAGTGTTGATGATTATAATCAGAGATGTTCTTAAATATTTATAGCACTTAATAGCTAATAAATTACAATCTACCTTTGATACAGGCAAACTGTTGCGGTGTAGATTAATTCTACACTCCTGTGTTTCTTGGCATGGTCTACAAGTGAAAGACAGACTGTTGAATAATCCCCAATGGATGAGTGCACTTAAAAAACAAATCTGAGATATATACTACTAATTTAATTTAAAGCATGCTAATTTTGATCTCTTTTTGACTCAATATGTCAAAAATATTATATAAAAAGTCATCACCACACAATACCTCTATTACATAATAACACATTATTATTATTATTATTATTATTATTATTATTATTATTATTATTATTATTATTATTATTATTAGTAGTAGTAGTAGTAGTAGTAGTAGTAGTAGTAGTAGTATAAAGTATATTTTCAGAATATCACGGTGTCACTAACTATCCATTGCGATCTCCAGCATGCAATATTCATGTTATAATTTCAGATTACTTTACGTTCAACCAAATTGTTATTTTGGATTGTAGTGAGGACCTTTAAGTTTCAGTGTATTTGAAGTTTATTTAAAAAAAAAAACTAGGAAGTAGACTGTTGTCATATACTATGTTGGCAGATGCTAAAACAACAAAATGCTAAATTTCTTCTGTGTGATAGACTTATTTTTATCCACATATCTTGATGCTTAATCAATATGATGTTATTTATCACCCGGCCCTACATTAAAGCCTATCATTTACCTACTATAGGTGCTCTTTACACTAATGTGTTTTTGTTTTAGATCACATGCGTACTGTTGCAACCCAGGATCATTATTGATACATACCCCTGTTTATATTTCTGGACAGTGCGAAATACGTCCCAGGAGGTACGTTTTAAGCAGTTTTTATTTTTGCAAATCCAGCAGAGGCCGCTGTGTACGTTTTTTTCAGATCTCAAATTTCTCTTGAGAGTCCCATTCGTGCCTGTTATTCTCACGTAAATCCACAAGAGGCTGCTGACGACTGACTGACTGACTGACCGTGTTTTCAAAAGCAATCCAGAAAAAGAAAAGCCCTTGCGGACGCTTGATTTTGACCACTTTTCAGATCTTACCACCGTTCTCACTGTGTTATTACTTGTTTTTTTTATTTTTTGCCTTTTATTTTTGTTTCAACTGCTTTCTGGAACCGTTCTTCGCCGGACTTGAACCCCGTCGCTGTCAACTCCTCTCTGCATCTCAAGTGTGCCGACATACACAGTGAGCCACTGGGCAAACTAGAAACAGCACAAATGCCATCCAGCATGGAAGTAAGTGGTCAGCTAGGAGCGCGAATAAAAGCAGATGCCGTTGGCAGCTTCATACCGCCTCGTAGCATCCGTCTGAAAGACAAAATGCAGCCATATGTAGCTCTGGCTACATAATTGCACTCTCCAGAAATGTATACCCGGGTACGTTTTCACAATGAGCCTGTGTTGATATTGTGTCTGTGTTGGTATTGTGCCAGGCATCCACAGTACTCTTGCAACTTTGACCCATGAAACACACCGTTTTAGAAACGATAAAAACACTGATTTCATTTGGAAATGCTGCTTTCCTTGTTTTCGGAAATAATATGTCAAAATTTTGTGAGTTTTGCAGTAAGACAAGCTAAGAAACATGCTAATGGTTTAAATAAAATAATCATATTTCAAAGCGAAAACTAGATTATTTTGCTTGTTTTAAGGAAAAACTCACTTAATTTTGGCTTATTATTCCTGAAAACAATCTTATTTTAATCGTATCTAAACAATATAGACCATATTTTTTATTTTATTAGACAATGCAGCTTGATCTAAGAATTTTTAGATGCTTCTACTAGAAAAAAGTCAAAAGCTTTAAGTAAGAAAGGCATTTTTCGCAGTGCTGAAACTAAATAAAAGCGCCAATCTAAACAATCAGAATCAGAAAGAGCTTTATTGCCCGGTATGTTCACACATACGAGGAATTTGTTTTCGTGACAGAGCTTTTACAGTGCAACAGAACGACAGGACAAAAAAACAGATAATAAATATATTCAAAAAATAGAAGTAAATTTTAAATGCAAATATACAAAGTGTATGTACAGGCATATTACTATATACAACAAATATGTGCAGCTTTAATGTGCAAATTGGCATGTAAAGTGTGTTGTTAAATAAGTGTATGTGTGTGTAAATATTGTATTGCAAGTAGTGATGTTGGTTCCACGATTATCATCATGAAGGGCTCATGAGATGGATTGCCTGTGGGAAGAAACTGTTTCTGTGTTGGGCTGTTCTGGTGCGCAGTGCTCTGTAGCATCGACCAGAAGGTAAAAGTTTAAAGAGGCAGTGTGCTGGGTGTGAGGGGTCCAGAGTGATTTTGGCAGCCTTTCGCTCGCTCTAGATAAGTACAGTTCTTGGAGAGTAGGGAGGGTTGTACCAATGATTCGCTCAGCAGTCCGAACTATTCGACGTAGTCTTTGAAGGTCAGATTTGGTAGCTGAGCTACACCAGAAAGTTATTGAAGTGCAGATGATTGATTTAATGATGGAGGTGTAGAACTGTTTCTACACGAACAAGGCACTTTTATTCTTAAAATTACATTTTAAAACAGAAACACACTCTTCCTTCATGTATTTCATTTACATGGAAGCTGCCTGGTGATTTAAAGAAACACAACAATTTGTGATATAACAAGAAAAACAGCCCTGTCACGATTTAGACCCTTTGTGACACTTTCCACTATGCATGTGCTCCCTGTTGAGTTCATTAGCCTCAGAGGTTTTAGTACTGAGACTAGTACTGTTTTAATGATCACTTCAGACTTTACTTTCTCTCTCTGTGCTTTGATATGACTTTGTGGTGCTGGTAGCAGCCGCTTTCTCCTGCTAAGCGGCCTTCGTTTTTCCATATCGCAGACCATTGCTGACTCAAATAATGATCCTCATTAAAGTGAACTGGAAGCTTAGACTCTTTAACGCTGGAGACAGCAGGGTTTGGTCTGGTGTATGAGAAAAGCTTGGGTGGTGTGGTGACAGTGTTAGTGATGTTGCGTCAGAGAATCACTAATGGAAAGAATTAGGTTCTCTCTGTAGTAAGTATTACGCTATTCGTGACCACACTTAGATAGTGAGATAGTGAGATAGTGAGAACTGCAAGTGTTAGCACTTCAGTGGTGGTGATTTGTTTTATTTGCGTGGATGTCAAATATAAAAATGGGGTTTTCAAGCATTAAAATAAAAATGTAATAAAGCTTTAAATAGATTTTCCCCTGCACAGTTTCAATTTATTTTTAAATGATCTTTACTATGATTTATAGAAGAAAGCCATTCAGCGTGGAATAGTTTATATACCGAAAAACATTGTCAGATATATTGAGAAAAATAATCATTTGATGGCATAATAAAAGCATGTGTCCAAGTAAGTGTAACATTACTTCAGTTTTTGGACATTTTAATTTTACACAAATTTAAATAATTTTTTTCTGCATAAAATCCCATGAGTACATTTAATACAGTGCAGATAATGAATGGACATCTTGCCTTTGACCTTTGTTTTTGTCTTTTTTTTAGGATTATCACTCTTTCTTTCTATTTTGCTCTTTAAAATTTCTTCTAAATTGTGCATATGCATTGTTGCGTACATGTATTATACACTCTGTACTGTTTATGCAGTATACTCTGTTAACATTCCCATCTATTGGATACTTTGTTGTGTGGGAAATAAGGCTGGGTATATTTGATAACATTTTTGAAGATAGATCTTTAAGTTTAAATAATTTAAAGGAGTGGTCCACTATGATATCATATTTTAAACTTTAGTTGATGTGTAATGTAGCTGTGTGAACAAAAACAACATCTCTGAATGTAATACGCTCTAAGTTGAGTGCAAAGGGAGACATTAGCTTTTACAGAGTTAGCTTAGCAATGCCTACAGCGGATAAAGTTTGGGGACTACAAAAAAATACATCCTGGTTAATGATGTCATAAACCCTTCAGGTTACAAGCATACACCCTGCGCAGTGGAAGGGTGTGGCCAAATGTGCTGTATTGTTATAGCAGGATGCTTCCTGGGGCCGATCTGAAAATCTTAGCACATTATGTTAGCTGACCAATCAGAGCCTTTTGAGGGCAGGCTTTTGGAGAAACTAAGAAATATGACAGTCGTTTTCATGTTAGCTGAGTAGCTGTATATAATTAAAGTGAGACTTATGAAAAAAGAATGTGATTTTTCATAAATGAAGCTTAAGCACGCATTGCTTTGTATCTTATAAACACAACCAAACCTTAAAAGTACACTTTTGGACCACCCCTTTAAGTTATATTGATCATATATTATATAAGGCTATATGTATTTTCTTGTTGTGTAGATCATATACTTGTTTGTGATACAATGTTTGGCTTTAGATTTGAATTTCTTCACCTTGCTCGTCGTGGAGCAAGAACAATCAGCAAGTGTTTCTTACAACATAATTAATGAATTCAAATTAATTCAGTGGAACCCAAACCCCCTCTCAAAATCCCAGAGGTAGAGAGTCTGTTTGTAAGCGGTTGTCATGGAGATGACTTTGATGAGGAGCAAAGGACTACATTTTGAATTGTTTGCACCGGTCTTTCCTCATTTATAAGCTCAGTTTTAAGGTCTGCTAGTTTAATGCAACAGAGCACTGGAGAGTAATGCAAGGCTCTAAAATTGTGCTATTTGCTATGGATGTGTAGAAAAGCACTGGTAAATTTAATCTAAATTATGTCTATGTAGATGTTGTCAATGAATTCAGATGCATTATTCATTTACTAGTGGAATTTTTAGATGGTGAAGATTCACTACTCTACACTAAGATGTCTCTTGTACTTACCAGGGCAGAATTTATTTAATCCAAAATATAGTAAAAATATTCTCATTCACAATTTAAAATGACTGTTTTATATTTGAATACATTTTTATTTTATTTTTATGACAGCACTGCGGAATTACTCCAGACCTTCACACAGTCACACAGTCCTTCAGATATCATTATATACTGTATTGGTTTGCAAGAAAAGAAAATTTCCAACCTTTGGAGCTGTAATGTAAATTGTGGGAATATGTCTGTCAAACTACACTAAGCAGACCTCAAGTTCTTAAACACTTTGATTTGGGCTCATTAGTAGACGTAGTGATGCTTTTGGCAAAAATGAAACTCAGTTCATAAAAAATTTCAAATAAAACTCTCAAGATAGATTTTATTCAGCCTGTTAGGTTTAAAAAAAACAAAACAAAAAAAAAACATCAGCGGCTTTCTGTTGAGGCTCATAAGTATGACACTACTGCCCCAGTGCACACAGTGAGATCTCTGTGCTTTATATTGTGTACACATGATCTGTTAAGCACACAATGCTTACTAAGACTACATCGGCGCAAAGAGTGTGCTCTGGCAAATCCTTGCCTCATCCAAACAGTTGATTTGAAGTGTACACTGCTGAGAATTACCTCAGAAGTAGTGTTTAACATTATTGTACTTGGTATTTCACAGATTCTGGTGAAGGTGTGCGATTATATTTTTGGAAATACACATCTAAGCTAGTTACAGGCAGACCTTGACAAGAAGGTGTGCTTCAGGGAGCCAATGGGGATATACCAAATTGCAAATTTGGTCAAAAATATTTAAGGCAGGTAAGAGGTGGCTAACATATTTTACTACGAGCTATTAGATATGCCCATGTCATATACACACAAGCTTAATCTCTCTCTTGCACATGCTCTCTTTCTGTCTATCTGTGAGTGACTCAATGCAAGACTAGGAGAATTAAGATGTCATAATTTACCAAATTTCTGTTAATATTGTTCTGCAAAGAGCAAAACGAGTTTTAATTTGTGAATAACTTGGTAATTGACCGTGGCATATGTGAGATATTGTGCGTTAAAGGATTTTTAGTGCACTTTGCGGAGGCCTCCAAGTCGTGCATTTAAAATCCTTTACCACCAGGCAGTCCATTGATTATCCGTTACTTAATATTTAACCTAAAACAGATCAAAATCCAATTAAATATTTGGCAGTTACGACTGCGATTTTTCCTAAAATCAAAATCTCGATTAATTAAACATTTTAACTCATGAATGATGAATGATTATTTTATTTATTTATTTTATTTTATTTTTTTGCCCTCATAGTTCACAGACAGGTTTTGTACAGTAAATATGCCTACATATTACATGTGAGAAGCTTTTTAAATGAAGGGTACATTGCTCGATTTTCAAATAATTGAAGGAAACACACACTATCTACTATCTATGATTATTTATTGAACATCAATGTTGAATCACCAAAATTACAACACGCTTTATCTGAAACCAACAGTAATTTTTTTCCTTCTAAAAGAAGTGAAAATAAATAACTTGCACTTTTGGAAACCAAATAAATTATTTTATATGTTTTTCAACAGAAAATAAGCAGTATCTCTTCTAAATAAAATAACTCTTGTATATCCTGTGAGAAATATTTTAAACAGTGCATTTCTTGCATCTTTTGTAAACAAATATTTTAATATAAATAATAATTTTAATGTATTGGAAAGCATGCCGCCTCAAGGCATCACTGGCACATTGTCATCCCTGGCATGATTGTCAATATTGTGCAAAATAGGGCTCAAGAATGGGTCCATCATCCTACTTGACCAGAGATCAGATGTGGCTGCAGAAGTATAAATCAGCCTTAACAGAGTGGGGTCACATGACTCCACATGCGGTAGTGAAAGTTATTGGAAAAAATCGTCCTGGAAAAAAAAAATTGATTATACTGTAGGTTCTGAATATCGATTTCGTTTACTTTTCGATTAACCGCCGAGCCCAATCCAATCTCTTAGTCTTTGCTTTGAACAAAAGCCTTCGAACGAGATGTATAAGAAACTAGTCCTAGACATAGGAGCAGGTTGAGGACAAACCTGAAATACAATATCTGAGTAAATGTCTTTAGGTGTTGTAACTTTGGTATAAGCACAATAATTGACTCCTGTCTGTTGAATTGTGACACAAGGCATACCCGGTGTGTGTAATGGCCACTCCATTTCCCATCACCACTTTGGGCGTGCACTTTTTTTTTTTTTTAAAGAATTCAGTGGCCTATTGCCTGTTATTTTTCACGTAATTCATTAACTATGACACAAGGAAATATGAGATCATTTGAAGTGAGGTAAGTCCCTTGTTTGGACCTCTATATGTGAACCACCAACACCACGTTGTCGCTGTCTCCCAATCGAATGGATGTAGGAAGGCTACATTGTGATGGTAAACATCCTGTCTGAAAGCAGAGGGACCCCCAGCTGGGGTCATACACATAACCGCATTGTACGTGAATTGACTCCTCATGTTGGATTAGCTGGTTAAATACTGTGATCCTTTCCCTCCGACGCACAATTGTGACATTTAACGCATTTGAATGTGTATCTCGGAAAGGGCCACCACGGTCCTTTCAGCGTCCGCCAGCTCCTTTTCCCCACACCGTTCACTGCGACAATCTCAACGGCATGCTTGGCAACACTGAAAGCGTCCACTTAAAATGCCCCATGCGGAAGTATCGAGACATCCCTTGTTTGGTGAATGCACTCTATTGTGTATCGCAGACATCGAGAGAGGCCGATAGAAAAGTCATCAGTACATGCAGCTTGGTGTAATGTATTTACTTGGCTGCAACTGCCAAGATAGTTTGAGAGAAAAGAAAGAGAGAGAGAGAAAGAGAGACAGACAGACAGAGAGAGAGAGTGTGTTTGGCAAAAAAAAAAAATACTTGCTAAAATGCACTGGGATCCAAAACCAAATATTTTTTTGTCTATTTTCCAGAGACTGAATCCCAACTCACGAGATCAGGATAAAAAGGAGTAAGGGAGAATATGGGTAAGGGAGAAGGGAGGAGAACTGAAGAATGAGGGATAAAAGTGGAAAATAGAGGGGTATGGGGTCTGATAGAGGCTGAAATAAAAATAGATTCTGGATGGAGATGGTGTCTTGATGAGGGCCGCCCGCTAACCTCTCAGGCGCCACACTCCAGGATCAGGCGGGCCCCAGGAGTAGGAGGGGCCAGACCACAAAACCATCTGGTTGCTGAGGCTGTTGTACCTCTCTGCTTGGGGGTCTACAGCTACTGAGGGGGTTTTGGATTGTTTTACATCCCACAGATTGCTGTACGCTTTTAAAAATAAAGGTTCTTTATCGGCATCTGCGGTTCCATTAATATTCTTTTACATCTATTAATCCTTTGCATTTCACTAAATGGAAATTTTCTTTTGGCGCTGTTGCAAAAACCATCTTTTGGAATCTTTACTTTTAAGAGTGAACTTTTTTCATTTTGCTTTTTTGATACTTAAAGTGGAAAAAGTTCTTCAGATTTTGAATATGTTGTTTATACAAGTTCTCAATGTTTGATACAATCCTGCTTTGCAAAATTCATTTTCAAGGAAAGTATAATGATCAAATAAACTAGGTGGTTAACATCAACAAGATTAAACATTTCAACAAGAATTCTTAGATTAATGGAGTTAACTGGTTAACAAAGGTTCAGCAGTGAAACCATGCCTTACTTTGTCTCCTTAACCAATCACCTACTCCCTAAAAACTTATTTAAGGCAGACCAGCCCTCTAGAACTGTTCTTCTCATTTTCTCTGACCCACCCTCCCTCACTCTATTTTTTTTGCTTCCCATGAACAATCCTACAACTCTCTCTTCCCTCCTTAGTTGAATCGGGGGGTCCAATCACTCTGAGTCTCTGTGCATGATCGTTGGATTCCCAATCAACCTGCCTACCTGTTCACTGTTTATCCACCTACTTCCTTCCCCTTCATCCCAATGTTCCCTTACCATCCCTTTAACCCTTACATCCCTACAATAAAGTCTAGCTCAAAGTGTGGCGTGGTCCATGCTGGTGAAACTGAATCTAGTTTTAACTCTTTCCTCCAGGTGCTTCGGTTTCCAAAGACTTGTGGTATAGGTGCATTGGATAAACTAAATTGGCCAGAGTGTATGAGTCTGTGTATGAATGAGAGAGTCTATGGGTGTATCCTACTACAGGGTGTTCACAAGATAATGTACTCAGTGCTGGGCTGCTGCTGGAAGGGCATCTGCTGCATAAAACATTTGCCAGAGTAATTGGTGGTTCATTCCGCTGTGGTGACCCCTGATATATCAAGGGCTACAAATGGCAAAAAACGGGCTTTACTTTTTAACTTTTTAGTTGTCAAATTTAGTTCTGGAAAAGGCTGTAGATGCAGAGAGGAGCAGAAAGTCTTCCTAACCTAGTTTCAAAGATACGTCACAGAGGAATGGTCCAACATTTGATTAAAGAGCCTCTACGGTTCTTGACAGTGACCCAGCGGGCTACAAATGGATAAAATGAGTCAGACTGATACTCATGACATTTAAGCAGGCGAAAAAGGTCCTTCGTAGCATCAGTTTCTGTACCAAGAGGTCTGTTCCACCTGACACAACCTAGCGGGGATGCATTGACCCCTTCAGCTGATGACTTCATCACTTACAAAATTGCTTCTTTTGGTTCTTCTCATAGGAAACAGCTGAAGGAAAACATTGTTTGATCTGTATTCAAGAAAACGTCACATTAGATAAGCTTTTAATCAGAAAAGAATGGTTTTTGTGTGTGAGTATAAAAGAGTCTTTCACTTAGGTTTTAGTGACTTGAGTCACTTATTTACTCCATTAGGACATGCCAGGTAGTGTTAGATAGTTTGCAATTAACTTCAACACTGCAGGGAAATGCAACAGAACTGTATATGCTTCCTCATATGGAATGCATTTAAAAGAAAAATATTTTCATAACAGTTGGAAATTTTAGATTTTAAGTGGATTAAGGAGGCTGTATGCATTTTTTTTCTCTCCTTTTTTTCAAGGTACATCTGGATTCTGTTAGCTCTCTATGGACAGTATTTCATTTCTCACTGTATGTCATCTTGACACTGCTTCTTTTCATTGTCTGTATGTGTTTAAAGAGCAACTGCTGTATTTTTATAACACATGTATAAAGCCCACTTGATATATAGACTGAAACTATCTTTCCAAAAATACAAATTTTGCTGATGAGCTACCAAAAAATTTATACTGCAAGCGTACCGTGGTGTCTGGCAGATAAGCAGTAGGTCCTTCAAGACCTGTAGGTTGCCAAGTGGAGCCACCTTTAATCTTAATCTAAACTTGTTATTCCAGCACATCCCACAAATGCTTAATTGGACCTCTAAGACAGGAAATTTGGAGGCCAAGGAATCTCCTTGAACCTTTGATCATATTTATTGAACCATTCCTAACACCGAGTGATTGCACTGTTTCACGTGGCCAAAACTACCATTGTCACATTTATGCTATATAGGTAGGTTCGCGTATGAAAACTTTATGTCCATATGGATGGCCTGACCCAGGTTTGCCAGCAGCAAGTTGCACAGATCAACAAGCTCTTTTCACCCACTTGTTGTAACCCCACGGTGTATCCTGGTGTAATCACTTCCCTAGGTAATTAGTTGTCTATTTGATGATAAAGAAAACATGACTAAGGCCCCGTTTACACTAGTGCATTTCAGTTTTAGAACAACAGTTCAGTTTTTTTCCCCATCCACACTGAGACGGAGCAGCAGCAGCAGCATTTTAGAATGAAAATGGCCTCTCCAGCGTTTCCAAAAAGCTCCGTTTTCGGGGCTCAAAAACTGCGGCGTAGTATGGACGGATGGCATAATCGTAGCAAAACTTATACGTTTTAAAATGAAAACGCATTAGTGTAAATGGGGCCTAATTTGGACACCAGTTTCCCCTACTCTAAGGTCCACTTCTGATGCACTTCGTAAAGATCCTTGAACTACTTTTGGATATTCTCACCACAGTTAACTAGAAGAATCCTACAACCTTCTGGTTTAGGGATACCCTGATTCATTTGCCTTGTCATTGCAATTAAAACAAAATTGCTCTTGTCTTTGATGTCTTTGGTTTTTGATTACGAGAACTGATTACTTGCTTAGCATCTACTGTAACCTGCATAGACCTTTTATGAAGATAAACAGCAACATTGGCTTTTCTTGGAACAAGTTGTTATGTTTTTGCTCATCTGGACATATAAAGCTTGCATATAAATCTGCCAAGCTCTCTGAAAATGTAATCATGGCATTGCACACATGGTTATCAAAGTGTTATTACTCGATGTTTCATAAGCTAATCATCAAAAAGTAACCCAGCATCACTGCTCTGTGGTTTTTACCTTTTTATACTTGCAAATGTATTCTCTTAGATCTGACCTGAAAAGTATTGATGATTTCTACCTCGGTTATTCACATTATGTGCAATCCAGTGAGCAGTGCTCTAGATAATTGTTAGGAGTGTCTGTTTTTCTGCCTTTTCCCCTTTCAGTGGGTTATTTGATTCATGTGGATGGTTTTGGTTGTTTTAAACACTCCAGAAAGCACTTACTTCATTTTACTTTATGACGCTTGGCTGGTGTCCTTTCTTACACTGTTGGTCTTGTTCAGGAATATCTGTCACCATCTTCAGCCGTCTGCCACCTCTCTTATGAGTTCTCCAACTCAAACATTGAACTGTTTTCACTGTCTTTCTGTTTTCCCCTTTGCACCTTCCTAAAAAACCTCCCAAACCGCAGGATGGCAGTCTGTTTCATTATTGCAAATTCTTGAATGAGCTTTATGAACATTTAACATGCTACTCCCGTTGATTATATGCCGTAAAGGCCACAGTATAATGTGTTTCCCTGGAAGGCAGGCTGAGTTTGTAGACTAGATGTGGCTTTACCAAAATGGGGGTTTTGTTTGCCTAAATATTTCATCACCAAAGTGAGCCCTCATTTCTGACTCAGGACACCAATCATTTTGATATTTGAGAGTTGCGTGTACCATCTCTTGAAGGAAAGCAGGGGCGGAAGATGACTTTATCTTCAGGCAGAAGTTAAGACCCTCTCATCTGGTAGCAATCTTTCTGTGAGCCCGCTTCAGCCAACCACAGGCCAATTCATCAGAAACTGTCATCTGCCTTTGCAATGGTGGAAAAAAAAATGCGAATGGATGGGGGCAGGACGTTGAGTGTAAACGTGGGGAGTTATCGATGATCTTTTAAAATGGAAAAACAGCAACTCAGCGTTTGCCATTTGCATGTAATTGCTTTAGGATGAAGCTGATGCAGGTCTGGATTTGTGAATGCAGCGTGTTTATTTTAAGACAAACTCTTTAATGTGACGTGGAACCTCTGGTCAGCAGTAACTGTCTGCTCATTATTCTTAAGAAAACAATGGGTTGTGAGGGTAATGAGTCTAATTTAGTCCCGCAGTAAGCGTGGAGTTGATTGGGTCGGCCTTTTCATGTTGGACAGATTGTCACCGTGCTCTGTTTGGTTAGAGTAGAATTAAATTGCCCACGGATTGCAGCGGCTCCTGAGAAAACAGTGTGAATAGGTGCAGGCCTTGATGAATGGCATACAGAAGATCAAAGGTGGGATCCTTTTTATTTACAGAGCCTGTTCAGCATTTCTCCTAAGTGGAATTTAGAGATTTTCTACAGATTTTGTCTCCAAGCAGTAATTACTGAAAGATTGGCTGACTTATTTATTTATGTACTTGCTTAATTGTTAATAATTTCATTTAAGACTGGATTGAAAATGAAAAATTGAAATTACTTAATTCGTGTTCATGAAAAAACATCAGCAATAGTGGTATGAAAATAATATTATTTATTTAAGTTTAGCTTTAGATAAATTAGAGAAAATTTAAATATAAAAGTAGCATAAATCTTGAATATTGCCCTATAAAAATACAATACTAGCTAAAGCAAGTCTAATTATACAAAACAAATATTCATTCATTCGTTCATTCATTAATTTTCTTGTAGGCTTAGTCCCTTTATTAATCCGGGGTCGCATGAACCGTCAACTTATACAAAAGTGTTTTACGCAGCGGATGCCCTTCCAGCTGCAACCCATCACCGGGAAACATCCATACACACTCATGCACACACATACACCACAGACAATTTAGCTTACCCAATTCACCTATTGCGCATGTCTTTGGACTTGTGGGGGAAGCACCCGTAGGAAACTCACGCCAACACGGGGAGAACATGCAAACTCCACGCAGAAATGCCATCTGACCCAGCTGAGGCTCAAACCAGCGATCTAATTGCTGTGAGGCGGTTGTGCTACCCACTGTGCCACCGTGAGGCCCCCAAAACATATATATCAAGATTAATATAAATGAATAAAACTATTAGTTCAAACTACTGAAAAGTAATCTTTTGGAAATCAGTAGATGAATAGCATTTAGGAACCAATTAGATTTTAATTCAGTCCATTTGTTTGTGGTGAGCACCATGAAAATATAGGCTCATTTTAGCAGTAGAACTTTTAAATAAAAGCTTCCGCGAATGGATGTCTTCAATGAAAAATCTTAAACATGGATGTTCACAAAGATAACATCCTATAGAAACAGTAGTAGGCTAGCTTTAAAATGAAACACAATAGCAAGCATCAAAGACAATGCATTAGCATGGAAATTCCAGTGGAGCAAAACCGGAAGACGAAGGTTCTGTTTCTTATATTATGAGTTTAGCTTGGTCAAAACTAATGCCACATAGGACTTTGTAAATTTAAGATGGCCTGCAGCTATCTAAAGATGTGAGCCAATCATATCCGCTTAGCTCGAAAGACCTAAAGCTCCGGGATCCAAAGTAATATTACCAGGTCTTGCGTGAAGATAAAACAGCCATCACTGAACTTAATATCAGTCTGAGATGCTTGCAGAGACATCCGATGTGAGCCATTAGAAAGTTTCTCAACATGGAGAATGGGGGAAGTTAAGTGCAGTCCTGCCCCTGAGGTTTGTGGGATACTGGACGCCTGCTCTTAGTTGTGCACTTGGGAGGAAATTAAGAGTCTCTTTGCAAAGCCGCCCAAAATGAGTTGGGCAAGGCAAGCATGCAGTGCTCTGAGAATCAACAGGCCAGAGATGGTCCTCTGTGATTCGTTAGAGAGCAAGTCAGAAACCCAGCTGACTGGCACTGAAACTAGAGATGGTGCACAGATTTCCCCTCCCTTATTAAATATCTCCTGGGGAAAGCCAGCCGGTGCCAGAGGTTAATATCCTTCACTAAAGGCCTCGGCCCTGAAGTGACAGACATGATGTGAGATGACACCAATGTATACCACAACAATCTCCCATTTGCTTCATAATCTCTGTGTCCTCCCACACTCCTCTGTGGAGTGAAATTTCCCTTTAAATTGTTTCTCTTACTGGCTAGGGAGATATTCCAACCGTGGAGAATGTTCCAGATAGAACAGCATCAAGAATCCACTTTTATCCAACTCTGTGTGGTTCTACTGTCATAAGTAATTATGAATGAAGGAGGTGCAAAAAACAATAAACGTCTTTCAGACAAAGGTCAGGTTTTTGCAGTGGTCAGTGCTACAGTAGTTTTTACCTTTCTCAAAAGCCAATAACAGATACATTTCACATTACAGAACAGAGATGTGTGCCATTCTAAATACAATTGAGAATTTGTTTTTATTTCCAACTGAGGGAGCATGTTGCATGTAAAATTGCAAGGAATTTAACCGTAGTGTTTAACTATAAATGTCAAATATATTTTTAATAACTTTAATTGTTGCCTTGACAAAGGGTTGCTATGAGTTTACTAAGAGAGTTGCAAGAATGTTGCTAGGCAGTTGCTTAAAGTTGCATGGAAACCAAAGAATATACATTTTTGATAATTTCTTGCAGATTGGAACAAGGGGTGGGCGATATGGAAAAAATATCATATCACGATTTTTTCTGGGGAAATCACTATTCACGATTTTTATCCCGATTCTTTTTCAAGTTGATTTTTAAAACCATTTTGCAAATTACAAAGGTACAATACAACCAAACTAATGTCCCAATATAAAAATATACTCTTACCATGTATGTTTAAGAATATTTTAATCAAGTGAAGATTTAATGCAAGTGCTATTCTGCAAAGAAAGAACACTCAACAATACTTGCATTACAATTACTGTATCATCAAAATGAACATTTAACAAATCTAACAAATCTTAGTTCAAATCACATAGCTTATTAGACATAGATCCTCAGCAACACCTTCAATAATGTAAAAGGCTTTTTTTTGTTTACAAAGTTAACAAAACTAGTGGTGTTTTGAATTTAATTAATGCTTATCTACCCGCTATTAAAAAAACAACAAAGACAGACGACTGCATGTTTTGAATGTGAAGCAGTAATGTAGCCGTGACGGGATGAAATTTGGTGTGGCGCCCCATCATAGTAGGATGAATGTAGCGGAATCTCAGCACTATATACTGTATGGCGATACAATGATTTTTCTGAAAAAGTGGATCGTGCAGTAATTTTGATCATCCACGATCAAATATCGTATTATCACACAGCCCTAATTGGAACATACATCTTTAACTGTAATGAATTCTATAGAACTATATTCTTTAAATATCCCTTTATCCATAAAATAATAAAGAAATAATAGTTGAGAACGGCCTGAAGGAGACTAAACAAGATAGTTTTCTCCTTTTTTGAGCTGGAAAGCTGTGTCTTTAACTAGTGAACAGTTAAACAACAGACTCAACTTGTCAACCTTAAGAACATTGACCCCTTTTTCTCCATCTTGTTTGTCCAAAGGAAAGGTTAACATAACTCTTAGTGACTGCCCGGAAACAAAGTGTGATCATCTGAAGCATGCTGGTTTCCGAGGCCAGCTGTGTCCTGCCTAGTACCCTCCTAGTGTCTTTCCCTCAGCTTATATTTTAAATATGCATCACAGAGCTTGGCCTGCTTGTGAAGTTGCGTCTGGTTGTCTGATCTCTGATAGGAAGTGCTTGCTATTATGTAGCATAGATCATTTGCCACACCCAAACAAAGGCACACATGTCGTAGCTGAGTGTGTGCGATATGACCACACACAGCGGCACATTTGGTCGACTTCACACATCCATAGACATATACACACACTTCAGTCACACCTTCACTAAGCCACATACAAATTAGCGTGTTAGCAAAAGTGCTAACATATCAGTCAACAGCTGGTGTCTGCAGATTGAAAATTGTTTAAATTTCATGCCTAACAAAGAGATTGTTGTTGGGTTTCAGACACTCGGGTCGCTGGGTCTTGAGAACCGTGCTGCCCTCCCGTTTTTGGCCTTCATTCATCTGTGGTGTCGTTCACCTCCCAACCCCCCCACATCCTGAATCACACTTCTTAAGCTTGTTTATGAAATGCTAGGAGAGCGCGACTCCCGGAGGATTGAAATGGAGAAGAGGGATGTCTGTGACCCACAACCATCACCCCCCCTAGTCATCATCCCACAGGTTCAAATTCTGGTCTGGCAGGGGTAGCGGATGGACGGGGATATAAGCGGCAAATGTCAGAGTGAGTTAATCCAGTTGCCTGTTGTGGTCTGACTAGACCGGGGAACAATATTTTTCTAAGATTGTCCGACAGGTTCAGTTGGTCTGTTAGCTTCCTCACATTCCTAAGAATCGTGTCCAAATCCAGGGATTTGCTGGAGGTGTTCCGCAAGGCTCAGATTTTGCTGATTTTAATCTTTTTCACTCACTCTGCTTCGGCGGTTGCTTCATCAACACCAGTTGAGAGCCACACAGAGGGCTTCCCATGACCCAGACTGAACTTTCAATTGCAAAATGAAAAGCAGTTGAAGGTTTGAGTGTGCAAAACCGAAGAAGAACAAGTTTGAAATGGTAAATTAAATTCTTCTTTCTATCAGAGTACATTCACAAATGTCTCGTTCCTGCTTTCTCTCAGCTTGTTTACAAATTATTCAGTATCTTCAGGATACACCAGCCTGATAAAGTGTGTGCGCGTGGGAGGGGTTTCAGGGCAGCCACTGCAATAACTTTCAGTCTTATCTCTGACTTCTGCTCTCTGAATTTGTTCTAGTACAGTGCAGTTGGCCTCACAAATCTGCATTCATGCTTTACCTTGTACCTAGTGCGCCATTATTTCTTGGTTAGCTACATTATGCTCATGGTTAAATAAACATTAAAATATTAGTTCAGATATTTATTTCAATATGAAAGATAACACAAAACATTTTGCCTTTGACTTGTTCTAGTAAGCAACTTGAAAACGTATTCTAGCAATGCCTTAGGAATGCCTATGCCTTAGCTTCCCCCCAAACACTTGTATAGGCACATAGCAATTCTGTAACAACCCCCAGACACTGCACTATGCAACTGCATAGCAATGCCAAAGAAACCCCTCAAAACTTTTGCAACTAAACAGCAGTACCCTAGCAAAACACTGAATACTGGTACAGCTGCATAACAGTTTCTTAAGTAGGAATGCAACAACATAAATAATTTAAGCTGAAAAGTAAAATTCTGTATGCACTTGGGTGAAAACTGAAGCCAAAAATGCTGTAAAAATTTTAAAAGCTTAAATTTAACTAATTTATTTAAATTAAAAACATAAGCTAATTAAATAAGTACATGATAATGACATTAAATTTGTATTGCCACTGAACTAGAAAAGAGGCGCATCCTGTCTGCGTGTTATTTGAGTGGACTTTGCTTTTCTGGTGAGCACGTACGCTTCATGCATAGATAAGTAGTTAGTTGTACATGAGCAGAATATCCACAGAGCCAAATATTGAGGAGTTTCTTACTTTGACCATGGCGCGTGCGAGCTAGACGATGGTGGGCTTCGCTGATCTTTCGCTTTGGTCAATGCAGCAACATGCCATTGAAATGAACGGTTTCGTAGCGCAGTGATTTCCATGTTTGGTGTGAAAGCCCCTTTAGTCGCGCAGTAATATTGCTAAAGGGAGAGTGAAACCAGCATGCTGAACATTGTGGCAAATAATCGTCTTTTTCTGGCTAATATTTTTAGCCTTATTTTTTCTATTTCAACAATTTTTGCGCATTTTCAGCCGATAATTTTTGTCAGCTGAAAATTTGGTGCATCCCTATACTTAATACACCCAAAGCATCTAAGAAATCCCATGATAGTCTAGCAATCTCTCAAACACTCATGCAGCAATGACCAAGTAACCACCTAGACGTTTATGTAGCTACATACAGTAGCAACTTTTTTTAAGCATGCTAAACATCTCATAGCTAAGCCCTAACAACCCAGAACTCTTTCGTTATAACAAAGTAACATGATATATTTTTTTTTGTGTGTGTGTGTTTTTAGCAACCACTGCTGTTATTTGTGTTTTAGAATGAAAAACTCAACAATCTGGATGTTTTTGAAAATCATATAAAAGTTTTGAATGAAATAGCACATGTAGATGTCTGGAGAGAAATAAATAAGGGCATCAGTTCCCAGTAACAGTAATAAATTTGATTTCGAAAATAACAGACCGAGGCAATTTCTCAGCTCACTGATTTGGCCTTGTTTGCTCTGAAACGAAATCATTCGAGCTTTGCCTATTGACTGCCAAATCCCGGTATTCTTTTGCTTTCTTAATAAATCACAGAATCTGATTCATCTATTCGTCCAAGTCGAACCTCATTGTGTGGCCTTTGGAAGCGAAGCACCTGGCCTGAATGCCACTACACTTGTTGAGTAACACAAATTATACAGTTCCTGGAAGGAATCGTGTGGTTGTGGCTGCCAGTTAGCATTGTTGTTAGCTTGGCAATCACGCAACCAGACCCAGCTGCCTGCATTTTTTGGTCCAGACGGGTGAATCCATTGAGCCCTTTGGACGAAGTTGGGTGTACCATCACACTGTAATGCCAGCTTTAGCGCTGATGCAAATTTTTTGGTATGATTTCCGTCAATGCCTACCAATGTTTCAGTCAGATGTTGTTATGTGAATGAATGACTAATTAACAGTAAATTATTTTATATCCTAGTCCTCTATGCTTGAGTTTTAGTTAATTACCAACAGAAGGTTTAAATTTAGAATCTTCTGTAATTGTGCAGATTGGAAATGTGTTCCAATGTTGGTAATGCTAAGTAAAGTAGTGGTATTGGCTCAGTTTGAGTGATGTAACATAGTGATTTAGTGATTTAAAGCACTTTGTCTTTTCAAAGAAGTAGGCTTTTCTCCAGAAGTTATCTTCTATTTCCACAGTCTTTGTAAACAGAGTCTCGTCAGCCAGCCAAAAGAGGACAATTGGGACATTCAGGATGACTGGTTCCCTGTTTCAAAAGTTGTAGACACACTGAAGCATCATTTTTATTGGCACATTTTGGTTTTATATTGTTTTCTATCAGTTCATTTAATCTTTCATTCTGACTGTTCAGATGAGTTATTGCCCTGGTGGCCCTGGCTGACCTCTGCATAATTTTCATATAAAAAACCAAGAGTGGTTTCTGTGACTCATACTGGAGCACTTTTCTTGCTCTCTGACCAAAAAGTATTTGGACTGTTAAACTACACTTAAAAACCATGAATGTCTTTGCTTTATAAAATGGTTATAAAAGTAGGTATTTCAAATATATATTTTTGTATAAGACTGTAAGGTACAATTTGTGGATTTTTTTTAAAATTGTAATATTGTGAAATGTATTTTAACAGCTTGCTATTTATCATTGGAAGTCATTGGATCTTTTAAATAATGATTTAACATGCTATTCTTAATACTACCACGTATACTGTAACAAAATAATTAAATATGTAATTTGTAGTGCTGTGCAAATTGGCAAAAATCACTATAAAATAGTCTAAGAAAGTTTATAATCTATAATATAATAGAATAATCGATAACAGTCTACTATAGTCTATAATATATAATTAATGTAATAATTATAATATAATATAATATAATATAATATAATATAATATAATATAATA
>CAIGQQ010004837.1:13949204-13959704 GCA_903798035.1 Danio albolineatus | reverse complement strand
ATATAATATAATATAATATAATATAATATAATATAATATAATATAATGTAATATAATATAATATAATATAATATAATATAGTGGGCGACACAGCAGCACAGTGGTTAGCACTGTCACTTCACAGCAAGAAGGTTGCTGGTTCGAGTCCCAGCTGGGTCAGTTGGCATTTCTGTGTGGAGTTTGCATGTTCTCTCCATGTTCACCCGAGTTTCCTCCGGTTGCTCCTGTTTCCCCCACAGTCCAAAGACATGTGCTATAAGTGAATTTGAATAAACTAAATTGGCTGTAGTGTATGAGAGTGTATGGGTGTTTCCCAGCACTGGGTTGTGGCTGGAGGGGCATCCGCTGCGTAAAACATATGCCAGAATAGTTGGCGGTTCATTCCACTGTCGCAACCCCAAATAAATAAGGGACGAAGCTGAAGGAAAATGAATAATATAATTTTTTTTTGTGTGTAATCCAGTTAGATTCAGGCATTAAATATGGCACTGTGTGCGATAGTGGGACTGTGCAATTTGGTTTAAAAGTGTTACTATAAAAGTATGATAATATAATTTAATTAAATGCTAATGCTAATAATAATAATAATTATTATAATTATAAACATTTTATTCATTCATTCACATTCCTAAGCTTAGTCCCTTTATTCATCAGGGATCGCCACAGCGAATGAATCGCCAACTTATCCAGCATATGTTTTACTCAGTGGATGCCCTCCCAGCCGCAACCCAGCACTGGGAAACACAAATATACTCTCACATTCACACACACACTCATACACAACAGCCAATTTAGCTTATTCAGTTCACCTATAGCGCATGTTTTTGGTCTGTGGGGGAAACCGTAGCCCTCAGAGGAAACCAATGTGAACATACTGTAGGAGAACATCACACAGAAACTGACCCAGTCGGGGCTCGAACCAGTGACTTTATTGCTTTGAAGTGACAGTGCTAACCACTGAACGACATTTTTTTTATTATTAGTACTAATAAAAATAGTAGAAAATAATAAATATTATGATTGAAATAGTCACAGATTTGTTTTGTTTTTTCTACATTTGACTGCCCAAATAAGTTTTAAGGCCACTGCATGTTTCCTCCCAGCATGCTCTCTTTCTCTCTCGCTTTCTCTCTTTCTATCCAAGTCTCATTTCTTCTCTCATTTTGAAGACGCCATTGTTGTGTGTCTGCATCTCCCGGTCCCTCAGCCCACCGGGCTAATTCAGACAGCCCCCCTGTAACCGTGAGAACACTTTTGGCGGGCTATTGGATTAGCCTTTGAGCACTACGTGGGCTAATTGATGAAAATGACCCCGGTGCGGAGAGCGCAGCCATTGTCTCCACTGTCACAAAGTCTCAAGCCATCAACAGAAAGCCTAACAGGATTTCTGCACACACGCCATCCATCCCTAATTTGTTGGCCGGGGAAACTGTCAAAGCCCGCTGGAAGCAAGCTCGGAAGCAGGGGTGTTTGTTCTGCTTTTAATGCGGTAGATTAATCAGCCGCTGCCAACCCTGAAAAAAAAGCCAAGTGTAAATGTAATGAAAGGAAAGTTGACTTATGTGATTGAAAACAAATGGGACTTGCGATTTGGACTGGTGCTGCTCCTTCTATATGGTCTCTTTGAGCCTTTGATTTAGTGATGTCGTGATTATTTAACAGCCCCCAAGGTTTCTGATCGCACCAATTATTCACACGCGCACAATGGATGGTGTTTTATTAATTAAAAGAGCCGATTTGCCCGCTAGACATGTTGACGTATTTGCAATATAGATGATGTTTTTCAGATCTCGCTCTTTCTGTTCTTTCATTCTCTCTCTTGCTCTTTCAAAAACCCACTCAGCCACACACACACACACTTTCTAGTGCTCGACTTGTGAGAATGGAGCCCTAAAGAGTTCTTCTGACCTGAGAATAATGGCTTGCTTGGTTTCCAGAGTGTTGCATTCATCTGGGTGGAATGCAGTAGCCATAGATTACCTGACAATTAAAGCCCACTCATCTCAGCACAAGACCCTGCAGGAAGAGCAGCGAGAATAAGCAAGGCTGTCAGGTAAGGCGTTGCTAAACAACATTAGAACAGAAATAGTTCCCAGTGTTACCTAACACATGCTTATTAGATGATTACACAACAGTTTGCGTATATCGTTTGTTGTTTATTGGGTTTTAGGACGGATTAGCTTTATGAGCTGTTTATATATTTGAAAGAAATGAATAGGTTTGGTCAGCAGGTACACATTGACACGTTGTTCATCACAAATGGCAGTGTTGATACATCTAGTCTGTAAGTACACATGAAATTAATCAAAAGTGCCACTAAAGGGCTTTGTTTTTATTTTGGGACGAGTTCAAATGAATACTCTCTGCTTGATTGTTTTATTCATCAAAGGTATTTGTAAAAGTGCGTCATTTATCACTAAGAAAACATTATTAGTGAAATTTAAATTCTAAATGATGTTCAACAGAGCAACAGAGCAACAGAGCAAAGATTATATAAATATTTGTTCTCTTTCTTTAAGACTTTTAGTTTGGATGTAATAAAATATATTGTCAAAAATAAAAAAGAATAAAAGAAAGTAAAACTTTTTTTCAGCTGACTACAAAGCAATGTTTTGAATAATTGTCTAACTTTGGCTAGATTTGCTAATTTGCTATTAATTAAGTTAAGCCATTAAATTGCATTTTAAAGCTGAATACTGCTATCTTGCTAAATATCTTGTAAACTATTTTGTACTGTCATCATGGCAAAGACAAAATAAATTATTTAATGAAAGTGTTATACTTAAAAATATCTCCTTTAAACAGCACTTGCGAAATTAACAGTAAAATAATAAAAAAAATCCACAGAAGGGCTAATAACTTTATATTAAATAATAGGTAATTAATTACAAATAGGTAAAATGTAAATAATAGTAAAAAATCCACTGAAAAAATTATACCTGTATATTAAGCATGTAGCAGATCTAAAATGATAAAGACCCAATGCCAGTTCTACCCCTTAGGCCAGGGGTCACCAATCTCAGTCCAGGAGGGCTGGAGTCCCAGCATGGTTTAGCTCCAACTTGCCTCAACACACCTGCCTGGATGTTTCACGTATAGCTAGTAAGACCTTGATTAGCTTGTTCAGGTGTGTTTGATAAGGGTTGGAGCTAAAATCTGCAGGACACCGGCCCTCCAGGAACAAGTTTGGTGACCACTGCCTTAGCCCTTCCTCTTACCACCTACCCCTTGTTTTACGCATTCACGTGTAGGGGTAGTGGTGTCCCAATTCTTTTTAGCTTGAAGGTGTAGGGCTAAGGGGATTTTCCAGGACCACACTCGAAAATAAGGGGTACGAAAATGACCCTGAATGCACCATCTACAACGGCTGCACATGGAAGTAAGGAGATGCACAAATTAGTATTTTTTTGTCATTATTACAAATATTTACGACAAACAAGCATATGTTTTAATACATTGATAATGGCGTTCGCGTTTAACCGTCATGGATTAAAAAAAAAAGCTAAAATAAAAATCGCTAAATTTCGCGATCTAAATTCTGTAATAATAACTCCTGTATAGCAGTTCCACAACACACTTTCACATCTGTCACTGGATGACACTCGAATACCCTGTCAGAAAAGTCTAATCTGGGTATGAGCATTTTACAGTGTCTGGTATACAGTAATGTTAATGTTGTTTTTGTGTATTTACATATTTACATGTATTTACATACAGTAATATTACCATGGTGTAAACGGACAGTACAGTTACAAGGTTATTGACAAATTCCATCGTTATGATGACATGATATTGTAGCTTTCTGTGATTTCCTGAAGAAAAATGCCCACAAATAATGCAACTGTAGTGACTACAGCAGTCACGATTGTCAATCTCATACGAAGCAAAATATCGCAATGACATGAGATGATGCTGCAGGTGCTGTAGTGGTGTCCCATTTCTTAGGGGGTAAATTTTGAAGCCCTTCCCCCTTTACACTGGGGAAGGCGTAGGGGTACAAAAACAGAATTGGGATTGGGCCAAAATGTATTATAAAAAGAAATGTCAACTGAGCACATTTGGATTAAAATATAAGAATTATAGACATTTAATTATGGATATTGTAAATATTCAGTTACGTTTAATTAAACATAATATAATTTAAAAGTTTATTAATCTGTACTAGTTTTGATTTGTTATTGTCATTGAATCTAGATAATTAACATATGCCACAAAGGTTTTATTTTATAAATAGACTAAATGTATTCAATGAAAGGCCGTTTTTCTTCACAGCCCAAATGTATTGCTTTAGACATCCAGGGGCTGTACAAAAATACCTTTGATATTGGATTTGTTTTATTGTGAAAACGTCTTAATAGTTAATAAATGTGCACCACTGTGGTGATTAATGCTGCTAAATTGCTCTGTGTCCATCAAGAGGATACCCATTCATTACGAGGAATCCATGGAATCTGCGTTCTTCATTGAAGTAACTGCAGAAAAGGTGCTTTTGTGTGTGTTCATCATCATGGTTCATTGGTTTGGGCAGACCTGCCAGTGTTCCTCTGCATGACGACACATCGCCCTGGCAACTGTTGACAGATTACCACAACAACACACTGCTGATGTCCCCAAACCTGCAGGCATTCACTTTTCTTTTTCTTTAAATAACTTTTTTCCGTTTACCTCCCACTCTTAGAATCAATGTCCTCATCAATGGTTAAAATTTAAATGAAAGAGATTGCTTTCATATTGCATATGGCTAAAACACAATATTTTCTTCTCCTTGTGGGCTTTGTTTGAGACACTTAAACTCAAAAACACCGAAAATAAAGCAGACTGATTGGATTAGATTTCACCTGCCTCCGCCTGCTGGTTGATGTAACCCAGTTGTGCGTGGCCTCAAACCAACACTAGGCTACATTACATCCAAAGATTTCCCAAGCGTCCCATAAGCACACAAGAACTTACCACAGATGTGGGACAATCGAGTAGACTCTTGTTTCACTAGTTGTATAAACTTTCTAATTTTATGTTTAAACATGCATGCATTTTGGCCCCGCTTCCACCTGGCATTATCATGAGTTCAAATGTGTCTCTTGTGACCATTTTCCTTCGTGTTCTGTCATGCATCACTTTTTGCAGTGCATTGTAAGAGTACTATTGAATAAAGGAACCCATGATACAAACGAGATTGATGCGGATAGCAACTATGATTTTAATTGCTATCTATGTGTTTTGGTAATATCCAGTAATGATTTAATTGATTCGTTTCACAATATGTCCCATATTTGTATTTGTTTGATCAGTATAATGGAGTGCTAGGTGGTCTTTTGTGTCTGTTTGAATGCATTTGATCATTTATACTACAAAACAATTTAGTCAAATGTATTTTGAATAGGGCTGATCGATATACAGTGCTCAGCATATATAAGTACACCTACACTCTATCTTTTAAATTCATGCTTTTAATAGGAAGCTATACAGTATTATATTTGTTCATATACGTTAGATTATTCAGGACTGAAGCCAAATCTATAGCTTATCTGACAAAATAACTTACGATAATGGTCCAAAAACTAGTACACCCAAATTTATATGTTATAGAAAAATATTAAATACAAACTTTGAAAAAAGGAAAAATCAAAAGATACAAACAAACACAAAAAAAACATTTTGTTGAAATTTTGTAGGTTGTAATTTGTTTTCCAATATTTTGCTTGAATTTAATTGTATTATCTTTGAATTTCTAAATATGTTTGGTAACTAAAATATTATTTTAAGAAGTACATCTGTTTAATAGGGGCGCCACGGTGGTGTAGTGAGTAGCACGTTTGCCTCACAGCAAGAAGGTCGCTGGTTTGAGCCCCGGCTGGGTCAGTTGGCATTTCTGTGTGGAGTTTGCATGTTCTCCCCGTGGTTGCGTGGGTTTCCTCCGGGTGCTCCGGTTTCCCCCACAAGTCCAAAGACATGTGGTATAGGTGAATTGGGTAAGCTAAATTGTCCGTAGTAAATGAGTGTGAATGTGTGTGTATGGATGTTTCCCAGGGATGGGTTGCGGCTGGAAGGGCATCCGCTGTGTAAAAATATGCTGGATAAGTTGGCGGTTGATTCCGCTGTGGCGACCCCGGATTAATAAAGGGACTAAGCGGACAAGAAAATGAATGAATGAATCTGTTTAATAAATCTGTTTTGTTTAAATCAACCAAAATGCATTGCATATATTTACGGAGAAATGGATAAAAATATTTATTTTTAAAATGGGGTGTACTCAATTATGCTGAGCACTATCATTTGAGCATTGATATCACAACATGTGCATTTGCAATAATCACATTGCAGGATTGGATTATTTATTAAAGTTTATTCAGTTTTTACCATTTATTATTTATTATATATTATTTATACAATGATGACCATGTTATTTTTTGTTTGATTGTTTAATTTCTATACAGAAACACTGTTAGACTGTTAAAAGCAGTGTTTATTTATTATTTATTTATTTGTGCTTGTAATTTATTGTCATTTTTCCAAATGCACTGCACAAAAAAAACTTGATCAACCTAATCGAGCTAAATTTATGAAACCTTTCCAAATAGAGCTATTCAAATCATGTGGTGAAATCTATCCCTATCGCAATATATATTGCAGTAAAATTCCAATACTGTGCTGCCCTAATTTTAAACTTTGAAAGTTGTCAAGTGTTTTAGAGGCTATTTTACAATTGTTTTTATTTTTTAAATTTGTCCTCTTGTGATCAGATACATCTTGAAGGCATAGTTCATCACACAACGTTTCAATTCTGTCATCATTTACTCATTGTTCCAGACCTGTTTAAGTTTCTTCAGCAGCAGCCATTGACTTCCATAGTATTTTTTTGTTCCTACTATGGATGTCAATGGCTGCTTTGTCCTCAACATCTTCAGAAAATCATGTTTTGTGTTCAACAGAAGAAAGAATCTCATAAAAGATTAGAACCATTTGAGTGTGAGTAAATGCTGAGGAAGATGTTTGCTTGAACTTTCACACTAAGTGTAAACAAACCCAAAGATATCAACTCAGCAAGAAACTACACTACTATATGCAAGAGTTTTATAGTACTTCAGCGTCTGAGCGTGAGATTGCGATGTTAATCTTTATTTGTCCTTTATTTCGACAAGCTCAACCCCATTTTCAGTGCAAGTCTCACTTTGGGAAATCATTCAACATTCTCCTGTAGTTTGATAGCCATACTTAATCTCTCTTGTTTTTTTTTTTTCATATTTCGAACTTGCTTCAAATCAAGGTCTTTCCTCAGGCATTTTAATTAGTTCTTCTGAGATAATCCTCCCATTTGAGATTACAATTGCATAAAGCGCTTTCATGCTTCCAAAATGTATTGCGGTTATAGGGTTTCACCGCTGCTTCTCGGAACACAGATTGATGTTGTTACAAAACGGTTACTAAAACATTTCAAGAATGAGCATCGTATTGTTTGGGATGATCTTCTTTTTGGCACTGAGAGTGTAAAGGGACTGAGGTCCTACACGGCTTGTGAAAAGTGTTTACGAGCATCTGGGAGTTAATACTAGTACCTAACCTTTGGTAGAACAAAGACTAGAGTGCTAAATGCATTTCCACATGTAATTGTGGAATGGCAATTGGAAGACATCTTTTTGAAGTGTGTTTTCTTGTGGCAGCAGCTATTATGGCCTTTATAAATGATTTGGGGATCAAATGCATTCTTGGTTGTTACACATTGTAATGCATTCATTTGGAAGGCACAGTAAATAATCCCTCAGTTTGTAAAAACAAACACAACAATGCGTTGACAGAAATCCACTTACAAAGGAAGCCTTTGTGGCTGTTGTCCATTTGCTCCATAGACTTCCATTGTAACCGCGTAACTGTCAGCACATTATTTTTGTTTATTTTTTTCGTACGGAGACAGTTTGAAATTATTTTCTGTGGTCGATAGAGCTCAAATTTAACCTCGAACATTCACAGTGAATCAGTCGGACTGCATTATATTACACAAACAAAAATCAATTTTAAGGGTAAGATTGGTTCAAAATGGTTCCTGAAAGTTCTGTAATAAAGTACATATAGTAAAGTTTCTTTTCATTTCTTGTTTAGGGAAATACCTGAGCACTGGCTTACTGAACATCCAGTGTTGAGTGCTGTTTAGATGAATGTGTGCAAAAAATCAAACTAACAACAAAATCAAACAAAAAGTGCTTCAAGGCTAATCAATGTGTGTGCGCTCTTTGGATAAGGTATTCATAAAGATAAACAATGAAATCATTAGTCCAAGGCACTGGAAAAGTAAGTGAATAAATTAAAAAGCCTTTATTAACATGCCGATTATTTTAAAAACAGCATTACTGTGCACCGCACCAACACGTTTCAGCAAATCGTGCCTTCATCACTGTCACTTCAGCATGATTTAAATGTGTAATCTGATGTTTGACTTCATTCATTCATTCATTTTCTTGTCGGCTTAGTCCCTTTATTAATCTGGGGTCGCCACAGCGGAATGAACCGCCAACTTATCCAGCATGTGTTTTACGCAGCGGATGCCCTTCCAGCCACAACCCATCTCTGGGAAACATCCATACACACTCATACACTACAGACAATTTAGCCTACCCAATTCACCTGTACCACTTTTTTTGGACTGTGCAACCGGAGCACCCGGAGGAAACCCACGCAACCACGGGGAGAACATGCAAACTCCACACAGAAATGCCAACTGACCCAGCCGGGGCTCGAACCAGCGACCTTCTTGCTGTGAGGTGAACGTGCTACTCTCTACGCCACCGTGGCGCCTCTGATGTTTGACTTACTCTGTGCATTCGTTTATAAAGCTTAACAGATTAATTCAATTAACTTCAATTAACAGTTTTCAATATGAAAAGTTTTGGTCTTGCATTCAATTAGAATTACTTCAGTTTCAACTTATTAATCAGCTCTTTAGCGTTTGTTTCAACAGAAGAAGATTGAGGTGGTGTTTATACTAATGCGTTCTCGTTTTAAATTGAATTAGTTTTGTTATGGTTACTCCTGCATTTTTGAAAACACTAAAGACGCCTTTTTTTTGGAAACACTGGTGTACCATTTCAAGTAGTTGTTTTTCTAAAACAGTGAGAACAGCAGTTTGGATGTGGAGCTTTTTCATTCTTAAATGCTGTTTTAAAACTTAAACATACTAGTGTAATCAAGGCTTTAAAATCGGAGGCTCAGAGCCACATCTACCTACAGTATTACATCATTGCAACAGACTAATATTAGCTGAATGTGTTTACTGGCTGAAACTAATGTTTATTAAAAATAGTAATTAGTTAGTTATTAGTAGGGCCAGACAGAATCTGCGGACATTTTTAGCTATTTCTGCAGAGTGTTTTGTTAAAAATCTGCGGATTTATGCAGAATCATTTTAGGAGTATCATGACTAAAACCTTAATATATAAAATAAAAATTAACACCTTTTTTTACTTGTATTTAATGTTTACAATACGAATCCAGTTAGATCCACTTTATTTGGTAAACAAAGTAAGTCGCTCATTTAAATCTCTACTAAAAGACATAAAATATTACTTTACAAACTGTATTGTAAAGAAATCATATGAATATTTTCATATTAGTCAATATTATTACTGAAATTAATTTAAAAACTGAATAAATATGAATTTACACACATTTACACCAGTAAATAAACTAAATCAATGATGGGCTAAAAATCTGCGAAAATCTGCGTATTTCTGCACGCGCAGATTCCGTGTGGGCCTAGTTATTATTTATTGTAATTAGTTGTGAAAATTTGATTCAAACTCTTGACACGAGCGCCTGATATTTTGGATTTTATTCGATTTCGCTTGAAGTATATCACAGCCTTAAAAGAGAGTTTTTCCACAAGCTCGTAGGGCTCTGCTTAAAGACTTGATGAATTAGTACTGTATATGATTTGCTCCTGTTTGCATGTGTAGAGATATGTAGGAAAATGCAGACATTGTGTAGTTTATCAGAAGAACGCTACAGTAGATATCAGCCTGTTCTCAAGGCCGTTTCCCAGCATTTGGAGAGACAGAGGAGTATCTGTTCTCTTAAACAGCCACTTGTGAATTTTGCTTGAGACTTGGCTTCAAAGAGCCTTGCTGTGACCTTTCGGTTCATATGCAAATGCATATGAATTTATGCACACCATAGGTGAACGTTAGTGCCAAATCTCCATTATTCTCTTGAACAGTAGAACGTTTTGGCTTGGACTTGGAGAGGTTGCATCAGGTCAGTGTTTCTTGCTTTAAATACTGCAGGCTTTCGTTCAGGGCCAACGGATCTATTATCCATCCTATACGTAACATCTGGAGAATCAATGAAGCCAGGGACATCTGGAGCCCTTCTTCCTGCGCTCACTCCACCAACAAGAATACTGAAGTTCAAAGACTGGTCAGTCAGCTGTAATTATAACCTAATCCTGTCTTTACAGTATAGGAGAACCGTGGAGTAATTTTCAGCATCACCACTGAAGTTTTACGACGTCGT
>CAIGQQ010004837.1:13845590-13914204 GCA_903798035.1 Danio albolineatus | reverse complement strand
TATAATATAATATAATATAATATAATATAATATAATATAATATAATACAATACAATACAATACAATACAATACAATACAATACAATACAATATAATATAATATTTTCCCAGAGATGGGTTGTGGCTGGAAGGGCATCCGCTACAGAAAACAAATGCTGGATAAGTTGGCGGTTCATTCCGCTGTGGCGACCCCGGATTAATAAAGGGACTAAGCCGAAAGGAAAATGAATGAATGAATGATAATATAATATAATATAATATAATATAATATAATATAATATAATATAATATAATATAATATAATATAATATAATATAATATAATATAATATAATATAATATAATTGCATTTGTGGAACTATATCTTACCTTACCTATTTTGCCTTAAATGGAATTTAAATCATGAGAGCAACATGCTAAAATCATGCTTGTTACATACTAACTCATACTAGAGTCATGTTAACAATATGCTAATTCATGCTACAGTAGATACATGCTGTGTCATGCTAGAAACATGCTAATAACATGCTAATTTATGTTGGAATCATGCTAACAGCATGCTAATCTTAAAAATGCTAAAAATTTTACTGGGTTGCTTCAGTTTTGAAAATGGTTACATAGTTGACTGCAGGGATCTTAAACATGCGATTCTCATGCGTGTACCGATCCCAGCGGCAAGCAAAACCGACTAGACTGAAGCGCTGAGAACGAAACACCATGCTGCCAACAAAACAACAAACACACCAGGACAACAGTGCGCATTGAGCAAGCCAGGACCCAACGCGCCCCCAGCACGGTCACGACGGCGCTCATACAGAGACACACAATGAGAGAAACCCGACAAAACTCAAGTCGAGCACAACATACAAGACATGACATGGCTAGTGTCTTGACTCTGACACCAAAACAAGAATTACCAAGACCGAAGTGGAAGAATCCTGACAGAATTAATTAATTAATTTTACTTTAAATGTAATTTACATGTATCTGCTCATAAACATTTAAACAAATGTAAAAACAAGTGCTCAACATAAAAGTAGAGGAATCCTGAAAAAAAAATGGTCTCCCTTTTAACGTCATACAATTCCAATGTCTCCAGGCTTGAAATATGCAAATGATCTCACTGTCAGTAGCCAATGACCCTTGACTGTAGAACAACAGTTCAAAAGTGGCCAGTCAGATCGTACTCACTCCACTGTGATTGAACTATTAGAAAACTATTAGCTTCAGCCCCGAGGACAATTATGAGTGATGTGGCTACTGACTCCAGCTGACCACGTCCAAAATGACTTTTAACTCAAAACAACATATCCAGCAGTCAAATGATGTGTACACAACGTCAAGTCCACTTACATTCCACGTATTTCCATGTAGGCCGCAGAACATTCAGACCGCAATTTAAAGCACTGACCGTACAACATTTGACCCATAAGAAAGGCAGAGGCCACAATCCATCGGAAAAACCCTGCTGTTCTGTGCATCTGTGGGTGGAATCTGCTACCGTGTGCGTGTTGTGTTTGTGCATGCAGTTCTTGAGCTGCCATAAGCCACATCAGTACCGCAATGTCCCGTAGCGAGGATGGTTCACATTATTCCATCTTTCAGGAGCCCGCTGGAGGCCCAGAGCAGCTCATGTGGGTTCATTCAACTTTCTGAAAGGCAGAGTTGGTTTGTAGCTTCACAAATGTGGGCACAAATATTAAGGGATTTATTGCAAACTTTGGCTTTTTGTTTACTTACTTGTTTTTGTTTATTTACTTTGAAGGTTTTTACATTTTTATTTCAGCTTTTTATGTAATAGCTGTCACGACATCCAACTTTTCACCAATTGATTATTGTAGCCAGAAGAATTCATGGTAAAAATATATTTGTTTTTTTTTACACATTGAAAAATGTTAGCATTCTCTTAGTCCAGTGTTATTATTATGGTTTACTCAACCAAAGATTGTGAAATAATAGTAATAATTTCTAAATATTAAATGTTAAAATGTGTTTTTGGTTAGTTGCTAGACCTTAGTAAGGAAACATTTCTCATTTTCATTTAGTTTGACATTAATAATAATAATAATAATAATAATAGTAATAATAATAATAATAATAATAATAGTAAACAACAATCAATAGTATAACATCTCATACTACTACTGCTGCTAATACTAGTAACAATAATAATAATAACAATAATTTTATTCGTTTATTAGTTTAACATAAAATAAATAATAATACTATCAATAATAATAGTTGCAATAAGTAGATATAAAATAGAATTTAAATAATTATAATAATAAAATTAAATAGATATAAACAGTCAAACATACATCAAAATTAGAATTTACTAAAACTTAAATCATGAAACTAAATAACTTATATTATGATATTAAAATTGCTAATATGTTTAAAATACAATAATAATAAATTAAAATATAATTTTCATTTAGTTTACCATAAAAAACAATAATAATGATAATATTAAACTAAAATAAATTTAAAATTAGTAAAAGTAATAATAGAAGTAATAATATTAATGATAATAATATTATTAATAATAATAATAGTAATCCTAATCGTAATGCTGATTATACTACTATACTACTACTACTACTACTACTACTACTACTAATAATAATAATAATAATAATAATAATACTAACAATAATAATAATAACAATAACAATACACCAAAATGAATTAAAATTATATATACTTAAAGTCAAACACGCCAAAAAAATCTAATTTACTAAAGCTAAAATCATGAAACTAAAATAACTTATAAATATTACAAATTAAAATGTGTGTTTGTTTAGTTGCTAAATATTAATAAGAAACGATAATTATAATAAAGTAATATTAATTAAAACGATGTAGGCAAACACTGACAAACATGACAAACTTTTAGTTTACTAAAATTAAAATCATCAGAATAAAATCATTTTGATGAATTGCTAAATATTAATAAGGAAACGTCTCATTTTTATTTAATTTAATATAAAAATTACAATAATGATAATATTAAACTAAATTTAATTTCAATCAAATAGCCGTAAAGACAAACATGCAATAAAAGTACCAAAACTTTAGCAAATTAAAATGTAATAATATAACTAGATTAATTTTTTTTTTCTATTACAGTATGTATAAATTCTAAATAACTCTATAAAACAACAGCTTGTTTTCTGGAGAATGTTGCTTTTTTGATTAATATAATCTTATCATCCATGTACACTTAAGAAGCTGCTGTCAAAAGAATCACTTTCTGATATTCTCATATGATTTTGTCATTTCCTTTTCTGACTTCTGAACAATAACATGGGCTTTCATGCTTGTGTGAAAGAGTAAAAGAGCATGTCTCTTATGTGGCATTTCACAAACCTCAGAGGCGGTTGAATTGACAGTGATTGGGTCTCCAGCATAAAGCCTCTGCTTCTTCAGAGACGTTCGGCATGACGGGGTCAGTGCAAAGGGTCGCCCGGCGCACATTTCCAGAGGTGCTTCTGGCATGTTTATTGTTCCTGTTAAAATGACCACTGGAAATGCCTGGCTTTAAATCCTCATGGGGAGAATTTGTCAGAGGTGGCACGAGTCTTCCTGCTCTCTTCGAGCTTCTTACAGCGATCACTGGTAAACACCAGGGCCTTTGCTTTACAACCTGTTATATGAGTGAATAACCTGCCTGTAAAAAATAACTGAATACAATGCTCAAGAAATTTAATGTGATGTAGAATATAGGTGTAATAAAACATTGCATCTAGGATAATGTTTGTAATATTGAATAGTAAATAATTCTCATTTGTTTTTATTTTAACTTTATGTATTAAAATAAAAATAATTGTAAAAATTTATTTTGTACAGATGCATTTTAATATATATTTTTTAAATTAACTAAATCCAAAAATACTGAAACTTTGATATTCAAAGTATATTAATAAAAATATAGTATATGTTATTATTATTAATTAGTATCTAATATTGTATATATTAATTACCAATAAAGTATCTCAACGATAATAAATCATTGACATTTTAAAATAACTAAAACAGAAATGAAAATTACTTTTTAGACATATCAGTTAAAAAATAAAAAGAACAATAACCTGGCTGTAAAAATACAGAGAAATACCGAAAAATGCCTTGAACCGAATGCTCAGGAAATAGTCTATTTTCAAATGAAATGTAGAATAGAAGTGTAATAATACATTGCACCAAAGATAATATTTGAATTATTATATAGTAAATATTTCTCATTTATAGAACATAACTTGATGCACTAAAATAACTAAAAAATCATTTAAAAATATTTATAAAAATTTAATTTTAAAATGATTAAAAATTCTACTAAAATAAAAAATAAGAACATGTAACATTAAAAGTCTTAATCAAAATTTGTATCTGTTATTAATAATTATTATCTAATATTTTTATATATTCATTAACAATAAAATATCTCGATGATATCTCAATGATAATATCAGGAATATTATAGTTAACACTTATAAAATGTTAAGGGAAAAAAAAAGTGTGAGTGTAGTACTGTGCAAAAGTTTTAGGCCAACATTAAATCTGTTGTTTTACTGATGGTATAATGGATAAATGTGACACTTTACCCCAAAACTATTTATAAGTGTACTTTTTTTTGTCTTTTTTATTAATTGAGATTTATACAGAGTGAATACATTTCCTTTCAGTTGATGTATGGTTTGTTTGGTCAGTATATGAGTTGTGGTATATGGATATGAGTTAAAGTAGAGTTACAGAGTAGAGAGTTAGAGTTTGAATTATTTTGGTGTAATTGTTTAAGACGTGAAAGACAATGTTGGAGAGAGCCTGCTTTGAGCTGCTTGTCTACCAGTGTTGTTAGCAATATTGTCTGAATTGATGGAATGGTGAATGTTGAAAAGTACAGATATTTTTTAAATCCATTTCTTCTGGAAAGGACTTCAGTAGTAATGATTTCCATTTTCAGCATGGTAATGATCCAATAATTACTGTGAAATCCCTTTTTGGAGAAAGAAAACAGCTGATGATACACAGTCATGAAATGGCCTCCACAGGGTCCAGACTGGAATATTATTGAGACTGTATGAAATCACCTGGACAGAAAAAGAAAGACATGACTCTCTAAACCTAAAGAAGGACTCTGGAAAGTGCTGAAAGAAGCCTGATGTTTATATGATGTTTTATTTGATGATGTTTTCATGTTGACCTCCATGTTTTTTTTTTGTTTTCAATGGAAAGTAATAAACTGCCTGCGGGGAACATCATGAAGGAGAGTAATAACTGACAGAACTCTCAATTTGGAGTCTTTAATTTCCTCTCATCATCTGACATTGTCAACACAGCAGTGTTTACTCAATTCCATTTTCAAACCTTTATTTATATGCAGCATTCTCCAATAGCACAGTTATTATGTACCCCAAGTCCATTTTGTGCCCATAACTCCTCCTGCAGCCATTAACCCGTCTGTCTCTGCTTCTCCTCTCTGAGATCCTCCATCTATCACTTTTCTCAGCGCGTGGTTTGATGCTTTAATCAGCTCCAGCTGCGAGAGCCAGATGAAAGACAAACACACACAGTTATAGAGAGATGAGAGAAAAGCATACTCTACGGTCCCGCATCGGTCCTCCTGGTGTCATTAGTCCTCTTTATGCCGAATTGACCGTCTTGTGATCTCCTGCCAAAAATCCGCACCTTACCTCAGCCCAAAGTACCTGCTGCTACTCCTGTCAAGGCCAGAGATGAAAAGCTCAAAGCTGTGTTATTTTAGAAACCAACACCTTTCAGACGTCGTCCAACGCCAATATTTACATCCAAAACTCAACCCTTTACACCATACCTGACATAAATTGCGGTCGACTACTAGAACACAAGTCTGCGTCTAATAAAAACACCAAACATGACCTGTTTCTGTCAGATGCTTCCAAAACTTTTTTGCTCATTCTGGTAGAATGAAATATTGATTTTTAACATTTTATCATGTCAGTTTTTAAAAGGAATACTGACTTACAGTACAGCTAAACTAATGGCCTTTCCTACAAGGTAACAAAACATAAAAGTAAAACAATTACAGAACATTTAAGCCAACGTACATTTCTAACATGTTTTAATCAAGGTTCAATTCTGCAAATTAAGGACAACATTAAAAAATGCTTATAATGACAATATCACAAAATAAACATTATTTGTAACCCCCCACATCCCCACCCTGAAAAATGTAACATTGTCAAAAGTAAAACCCATATCAGCATTTTCCTTTCCCTTTCTATATTTAAAGTAAATATATGGGCAGAGTGTCCAAAATTTTTTTTATTTAATAGACATTTAAAACATCAAACATTTTTAAAATCAATTTATTTTATATTTATTTAACAGTATTCACTTAAATAAATATTTATTCCAGAATATAAACAAAAAAGTTAGAATAAATCAACTTAAATACTTCAGAAATAAAAAGGACTTTTTCTTTGATGTGGACTTTGTTAAATATTAGATTTATAATAAGCTGAAGTTGATATCTGTATTGTGATGGGATGCTGACAACAGATTTGCGGACCATATGCAGGTTTATTACACATAGATGGTCAGGCAAGCAATGGTCAACACGAGCAAACAGATGTATATAGGCAAATCCAGATTCCTAGTCACAATAACAGGCGAGTGGTCAGAGGGCAGGCAGCAGAATGGGATAAACAATAAAACAAAGCATGGATCTTACAAGGCAAGGCAAGGAAACGCGTCGTAATGTTTACAAAACTGCTTACAAGACTCAGCCAAGATGTGTGTGTGTGTGTGTGCGCTGTATTTAAAGTCCATGTATTCAGTCTGTAACGATTCTCTGGCTGTGTGTGCGCGTGTAATGAAACTGAAACCGGAACAGCTGTGTGTGAGGTGCGTGTCAAACTTGTAGTCCATATTTTTAGTTCTTTTTAGTTTCCATATTTGTAGTTCTTGGCGATCTGCGTGTTTACCAGCGATCTGCAAGCATAGATCGCTCGTGATTGTGACAATATCTTTTTCTGTTTGTGTGCTTTTGAGAAGTGTTAATTTACAGGTTGGTTTAATTCCCTGTAAGTGTTAGCTTCTCACATTAAATTAAAATTAGACTTGTGCTTTTATAACTCGAATTGATGCTTTGTCCCTAAATAGAACTAACAATATTTTAACTTAAATTTTTATTTGTGTGACACAGCTGCCCATGCATAAAAGGGGTGCTTCAGAACAATATTATAAAGAAAAAGAAATAATTGAGCATATACTGATTTAAGCTCTGATTGATTAGTGTTACAGTTAATAAATCAATGCTTTTTATAATCTGACCAATATATCAAACAAGACGAAGCATTATATGACATAACTTAATAAAATTAGTGTATTTTTCTTCCATCCGAGTCTACAATTTACAGCACCCTATGTAAATAAGTCATGTTACCATGAGGACTTTAGGCTGTTGAGGTTGTAGCACTGCACAATTGACTGTTTCAATTTGTGAGGGATATTGTACAAAGTTATTCTGTACTCATATTCTGTTTAAGGTCACTAATCCAAAACGGTTCATCTAAAGTCTCAGAGCAGACACAATTATTGGCCACACGCTTGTTTGCATGTTGTGGTAGACAGAATAATAAAACTATTACAGTTTAATTTATTTCGCAGTAATGATATCGTCATATCGCCTCAGCACTATGTAAAAGTATATATTTTATAGGCTTATTATTTTAAGCTCATAAATCTGCAGCTGATGCAACATGCATTTTTGCACAATACAATAATATTTCTGAAAAAGTGGACAACTTTTCGCGATCAAATGTTGTCATACATTGCACCCCAACTTTCTGGACATTTCCTGATGATAGTATCCTGGCGGGCGACTTGTATACCAGTGGAGTCCTGCTTTCTTGCATGAAGAAATAATTAGGGTGCTCAGTGATCTTGACATGTATATGATGTTTTACAGGCGTCGCATTATACTGCAGATCCCTTTTAATGGACATCTGGAAAGTGCCGCTCACTTCACAGATCTGGGGGAGCGCTTCGATGATGTCATGCCGATCCATTACTCAAAGGAAATATGGACAAGTGATGTTTGCTAATACGAATCCGCCATATTGCCTCCATTGACAGCTTGTCCTGTGGTGTAGCGTTGCAGTAGATGCAGGTCAGGGTAACCTTTGGGGTTACTGCCAACCACTTGAAAGGGCGTCAGTACGGAGAGAAGGCATCTGGTATGTTTCACAACACGTGCCTGCGTTTTGTTATTTGCTGTTTTCGTCCAAATGGACATCCATTGGTGATTTTCGAGCAATGTTTGGCAATGGGTGAAGGCAGGGAATCTGCTATGTTTTATGAAGCTGTTGCTTGTTTTGACAGAAGGGTTTCGTATTGGAAGATATGACTGTGTGAAAATAAAAAAGAAGTGATAAGCTGCAGTTTTTTAAATAGGGATAGTTCACCCAAGAATGTTATTTGGCTTTCATTTGTTTAGCTTCATGCCATTTTAAATTCACAAGATATTTTAGAAACACAAAACGGAGATACAGTGGGGAAAATAAGTATTTAGCACGTCATGATTTTTCCTGAGAATAATATTTCTAAAAGAGCTGTTGACATGGAATTGAACCAGATTTTGGTAAAAACCCAAACAATACAAACACAAAAATACAACAAAATTAAAAAATTGTTATGTGTAAAACAATGAAATGACACAAGGAGAAAGCCCTGAACTACTGAAACGTATTTAATACTTTATATAAAAGGCTGTTTTGTTGATGGCAGCCTAAAGACACCTCTCATATGGAGAATGAAGTCACATGAAATGCTTAGGTGTGATTTCTTCTATTTTATTTTTTTCACAGACTTCAACAGAGTGTAAAAATCTTGATGGTTCTGTGGGTCTCGTCTATCAATCCTGATCTTTAATTTGTATTTTTTATTGGATTCAGCTCAGGTGATTGGCTGGGTCATCTCTAAAGCTTTGTTTTCTTTCTCTGAAAGCATTTGAGAGTTTCCTTGGCTTTGTTTTGAATCATTGTCTTGCTGAAATGTCTACCGTTGTTTTGTCTTCATCATCCTGCTAATGTAGATGTTGGATTGAAGCAGTTAATTTTAATTTACAATGACAAAGGGCAGAGGGTTGCTGAATAGCTTTCACTGCCTTTCTACACCTCCCTTTCTCCATGTGTTCAATACTTTTTCTGTGTCATTTCATTTGATTACACATAACTTTATTTGTAAACTAATTCGATTTGTTTTTTTGCATATAAGATTGTCTTTGGTTGTTATCAACATGCAGGAAAAATTTCAAATCAACGGCATCGTTAGAAATATGTTTTCTGAGACAAATGGTAACGTGTTCAATACTAATTTTTCCTGCTGTATAACATCTGCTTTATTTTAATTAATTTATTTTAATTACTTATATTTATTTATTTATTTATTTATTAGCAGAAATATGTCAGGTGAGTGAATAGGGCTGTCAAGATTATGAAATTTGTCTGATGATTAATTGTCTATGAAGAACGTGCAATTATGCAATTATGGCTTTTAGGCTTTGCCATGCAAAAAAGCAAAGTGAAAACACACAAAAGGTTCAGTTAATCACAATATATTAATGTAATTATTTAGTGAGCAAAGTGCATGAAAAGATGCTCTCCAAATAATAGTTCTAATATTTTGTGATTAACTAAATCCTTTATAAGTTGTCACTTTGTATTTTAAACGTTCAAAGAATGTATTCGATTCTGTAAATGCCAGAAAAAGTGACCAAAAATGGTCCAGAAAGCAACACATAACATAAGCATGTTTTTAGAATGAAAATAGGACCAGTGGTTCCCAAAGTGGGGGATTTCCATAAATCAAATTCATTTTATTAAACTATTAGAATGACCATATTTTATGCATAACCTACTGGAAAACAAACTAGTAGTTAATAGTAACATTGTAAGCATGTTAATAATAAACATTGGAAAAACAACATGTAAATAAAAAGCCATCAGCCGTTCGATTATTTTTGCGCCCCCTGGAGTGATTACTTTAAATTAAAGACACAGCGTCTGAATCAACTCATTGATTTTTCTGACACCAGGTTATACCCTCTGGTACCTTTACGGCACTCATATATATTAAAAATATATACAGGCCACAACTGAACATGGAGGATAGTCTCCAAGTGGTGTTCTCCAAAACAATACAATGAATAGACTTGGGCCTATTGGTATGTGTGTACCTTTGTACGCAAGGTTTATATATTTATAACCACTTCAGAAAATATTGGAGGTCGCGAGTCACTGGCATTGTTATTTAGGGGGTCACGGGCTGAAAAGTTTGGATTATGAGCAGAAACAACGCTCAGAAACAATGTGGCTCTTTCAAGATTCCTCTGTAAAAGGTTATTCTTCTATATCACTATATATAAAAATTCATTTTGGAAGCTTTATTTTTAAGAGTGTAGCTGTAACGCCTTGACTCACTGAAGAAGGCAAAGGATCACAGGTGTTTTTCAAAACACGTAGATTTATTTACAAACACTCACTTGGAAGGACATTGATAACACAGGAGACACAGGAACAATATAGGGTGACATCAAGCACAACTTAGGGACAGACAGAATACCGGACAAAGACTAAATGAAACTAAGGACTACAAATAAACAGGAAATGCATGAACTGATTACATACAGGGGTGAGACACAGGTGGAGGTGAACATAATGACATGACGGGAAACAGAACAAAGGAGAACATTGTGAAGGTCACATGGTAAAAACAAACACACACGGATGACAGAACCTGACAGTAGCTCTGTTTTAGATCTGTTTTAGTTTTCTGTTTTAGAATTGTTTGACGCACTCACTTTCTGGATCATTGCTATGGCAATGCAATTGTAAATAGTTTTTGTTATATTCTCATTTTTCCACATCAAATCAAATCTCCAATTTGAATTGACACATTAGTTGTTGTTTATGGTAGATTTGTGTTTCCAGTTTTGCGCTTAATCAGGCAGGACTTGTTGCATGTCAAACGCCTCAGATCTGTGGATTCAAATAGCCGGAGGGATATGTGGCTTTCACTCGGCCGCCGGTCAACAGGGCCAGAGAGTAGTAGGAGGTATCCTGTTTCCCTCTCTTCCTCAGCTCTCTGAAGTGATGCCAAGAGGAGAAAGAAAGAGAGCGATCGCTCAATAAACAGCTGTAATAACTCATAGTATGTCCTTCAATATATATGTATATATCAGTCCATGTCTTTCAGTCACCTTTCACCGCTGTCTGTCAGTTGCACACTCTTTGCACTTCCATCCATTTATGTTTTCTCATAATGTCTGCATTCATATTTGTATTTATCCATCAGTCAGCGTGTGTGCCTTTGCTCCCGTGGGTTTAGGGATCATCCATCAATGTGCTGTTTTTGTCTGTCTGAAGTCATGTGACGTGAATGATAGCCTCAATAAAATGCTGTATTGAAATTATTGGGAGCATAGTATGTTTATGGCGTGCTTGGCTTTGTATGCAAGTTTCCTTCTGAGAAAAGAATGTGCTGTTTTCTGTTTGATCTCTTATCTCACCCGCTATGGTATGAAATGAGATATAGCACCAGATTGAAAATATGAAAGCCATATTGTGGCTTACACCGAGAGACTTTTGATATAAACTCTAGATTTCAGACAGTTGTTGTACTCCATGTTTATAAACTTAAGAGCTAACGATTTGGTTAATTTTTACAACCCACTGTTGTACAGTTGGGTTACAAAACAGCAGTTGCTTAACTGAATAAAACAAAATATTTTTAAATAGCTATTATATTTTCTTTTATATGTCAAATATAGTGAAACATCACGCATTCAATTCTAAATCAAAGTATAAAAAAAGATTGTATGAATTTAGTGTATATTTTTTTTGTATAGAAGTCAAATGTTTTGTTCAAAACAATAAAGGTTCTGATTCTGACACACAGAAACAGGTATTTCAGCCCAGGTAGAACAAACTGTCCCCCATGATTTCTGTAAATGTTTTGATTTTGCTTTAGAAACTGCATTTTAATGTCACCCCAACTCAATTGGGTTGAGGTCTGGAGATTGAGCTGGCCACTCCATATCTCAATCCTTTTTGCTTGAAACTAAGTTGTTGCTTGATTACTCGTGTTTTTAGAGTCGTTGTGTTGTTTAAACACTCATTTCAGGTATTTTATCATCAGCACGGAAGCATGACCTCTTCAAGAATTTAGATTTATTCAAACTGGTCCATGTTACCTGGTAAATGCTAAATAGGCATAATGCCAAAGTATGAGAAACATCCAAATACCATTATTTCTGCATTGCCATAATTCACTTTTTTTTTATAAAGTAAAGAGGCTTGAATTGAGTACTGTGTGCACATGGCTGACCTCCCCAAATAATGGACCATCAATAGTAACTTTTTTTGTTTCTCAAAGAATGAATGCTCTCATTAAACTTCACAAGAAACGTGATTCGTAATAGAATTATATTTTCATCTCAAGATCCAGTTGATTTGTGTTATAATGAGTATTTTTGTCAATTAGCTTCTTCTGTATGCTGTACACAATTCTGTTGCTGATATGTTATTTATTAAATGTGAACCATATGTAATCAGTCAGGATTTTTGCCTGTTTGCACTGATTTTATAGTACTTTCTTAATGCTTTTTTATCCTTTTTTGTGGTTTTATAGTACCACTCCCCTTCCACTTGACTTGTAAAGCAAATTATTAAACTCATGCATTTAGAATTTGTGAGTTAACTATTCTGAAAACCTGTATTGTGCTTTAGCCTTTTGTAGTTTATGGTTAACTAAACCATTATTCACAAATGTGGAGCTAAATAAAAATAACAATAACTCTTGACATCGGCTGCAAAGAAGACAAAATGTTTGAAACTGAGCTTTTCTTTTGCGTGAGATCACACTGTTTCAGTTGGATCACTCTGTGGGTTTCTTGTTGTTTAAGCAAAGTCACAACTGTGCTCTCCCCATGTCATGTTTGTGTAAGAGACGTCTCTCCAGATGACCCTAGTGCCAAGTTACACCAACTTGCTGTCTTGTACCATTGTTATTTCAGGGTTTTGTCTGTGTTCAAGTGATGTAATTTGCGATATCTTTGGTTTTATGTTTATTGATGTCTTCACTGAGAAGATCAGTAGTACAGAACAGGCTTTACAAAAGCTTATTTGTCAAACAGACTCTGATTGGCTTGTTAGCAAGTTCGCAAAATGTTCTGTCAGCTGCAAAGTTTGATTTGGCTGTGAAAGCTTCCTGATCAGATGTTTGGTCTTGAATGTTAGAAGATGGTTTGTTTGACTAAGAGCATGCCACAGAATCAAATGAAGCAGTTCTGCGTGCTAAATGAACTATACTTAACAAATCTGCATATCCCAGATCGTAGATCTTGGACTTCATTTGCATAGAAATTATCCCACACAGTTTTGCAGTACACCATCAAACATAATATCATGATATTCTGTGATACTGTGACCAACTTGTAGGTAACCTCAAGTTAGTGACTTGTTGACAGACATATTACAGACATTCAAGTAAAAGTTTAGTATGTCCATTCCATGGTGCTCAATTTCCCACTCAAAACGTTCATTGTCATACGCTGCAGTTCCTCTTGGGAAAGCATCAGTCAGGTTTCTCAGTTATACATTAGCCACTAAATGAGCTGTGTAGCCTTGAGAAAACCCAATGCTGTGAAACCAGATCCATTGCATTAGCAAAACTAACGAGACCTGGACAAGCTTATTCTTTCTCCCTATTAATCTTATATTCGCTTACTTGAATGTTCCTTTTCCAAAAAAAAAAGGAGTCAAGAGGAATGGCGGGTGAACCACAAAACTCTACAAGTTAGCATTGGATTCCTTTGGCTTGTTCTGCAGTAACAGTTCACTCAGCCAAGTCTCGCTTGGCTCGCTAAGAATGGCTAGCATCTTTTCACTTGAGGGCTCCAGAACGTGTGCAGTATTCTCACACTCTTCTCAATTTCACACCCTGAAAATAAATTATTTATGTTGGTCAAACAACACTTGCCGTTAGCACTAAACTTCTGTTTTGTTTTATTTTTGGAGTATTCCAACTGGATCAAGGTGGCTCAGTGGTTAGCACTGTCACCTCACAGCAAAAACAACTGTTTCGAGTCCCAGCTGGGCCAGTTGGCACTTCTGTTTGGAGTTTGCATGTTCTCCCCGTGTTTATGTGGCTTTCCATGTGGTGCTCCGGTTTACCCCACAGCCCAAAGACATGCAGTATAGGTGAATTGGATGAACTAAAATGGCCGTAGTCTATGAGTACGTGTGTGAATGCGAGAATGTATGGGTGTTTTCCAATACTGGTTTGTGGCTGGAAGGGCATCCGCTGTGTAAAACTTATGCTGGAATAGTTGGTGGTTCATTCTGCTGTGGTGAGCCCTGATAAACAAGAGACTAAGCCGAATGAATGAATGAATGAATGAACTGGATCAAAAAAGTATTGCTGTCTCAACAAATAGTGTAAGTTTGGGGCTGCACTGTCTGTCTATTGCATAGTGTATAGGAATAATGTTTGTAAGTTACTTGTTTGTGGTGTGGAATTGCCGCATTTTAACTCCTTTAGACAAACGACATGGGTTTTGAGATGATTTGATAGAGGTATTCTTTATAAATGAAGTTTTTGAGGTCATCTCGTGCACCGTTGCCGTGTCTCAGTCTGCGCGTCTCCGTGAGTTATGGTGAGGAAAAGCACAGAGGATTTAGCAGAGATTTTGAGAAAAGCAGTGCGAGCACACTTTGACCCACTTATGATTCAGTCAAGATTGAGATTCCACTAAACTTCTTATGAACTGTTATTGTACTGGCAAAGGCAAACCGCTTCTTAAACAGTACATCCCCAAATCCCTCGACTCCTGTGTGTGAACACGTACTGTATATGTGTGTTTTTGTGTATGCATGAACATTTGGTTCACCCTCAGGACCCGAAAAGATCATCATTCAATCAGTCATCATGATTACTGGCATCTGACCACAAATTCAAACACACTCTAGAAATTATGAGCTTGGGTTTCTCCCCGTTTTTGAGAAGGCACTTTATTTAAATCCTTTTTGTTGGAGAGATGGAAAAAGAAACTTTATCCCACTTGTAGTTTCAGACTTCTACCTTTGAAGCACTTACAGTATGTGCTTAATACCAATTGTTTTCCGCCGTTTTATTACATGTTAATATAGTCAACCTGACAGATGTTTTAAAAATGGCTTGTTGAATACAATAATAAATATGCGATTCCTTATTGTGACCAACGTGCTTCCTTTTCTCATCCATCTTCAAACAGTGATGTGACCAAGAGGAAATGTTTATCTTACAGTGCTGCTTTAGAGTTCTTCAGTCGGACTTTATTGAGACCCACAAGTCCCCCCGACATTTCCCAGCTTTCTCTGTTCAAGCCAGGCTTTCATGGAAAATGGCTTTGTCCATGAAGCAGATCCCTGGTCAAACCTCCCTTCCATGGTTTGTTACCTCAAGCTCTCACTGTTCAGACCTCAGTCGTCCAACTTCTGTCAAGCTAACGTGAAGGAAATAAAGACAGGTACTGCAGTGTTTATGAATATCGTGGCCCCTTGTTCGGTCATAAAATATTAGAGTTTGCTTCAGGGGCTTTAAAAGGTGGAACATCTCTCCACTGTGGGCTGCGACTTCTTGTCTTCACGATGATTATTTTTCCTACACTTGCTCCATGGTCTCTGCCAGGACCAGAGCTCAGACTCTCTCATCTCAATGCTATTAAGGTCTGTTTGCACAGTTTCAGCCACCATCCACTCCAGACATCTCATGGCCAAAGTGTAATGTTGTTTGAGTTGTTGGTACAGTGAATGTCAGTTTTTTTTCCTTATATTTGATGAACAAGAAGCTAAATTGAATGTAATTTTGCTTTCTGTATTGGCATGGAATGGCATTTCATTTACTCCCAGATAGTCATCACTTCTACACAAGTCTCCTTCTGTCTCTCTCTCTCTCACTCTCTCCATTTGTTTATCTGTCTGACGCTCTCTCCAGAGCAGTGCACCATGGCTGTGAAAGTCTTTATGTCTGCTAGCTGCCAATAGCTTCCCTCTTTTTGGCTTGGTTGATCAAGCCCAAGTGTAGCAAAAGATCTCTCCATGTGCACTTTTAGTTTACCGCAGTATATGTACCTGCCGCAGAGCACCAGAGCAGCATTTGAATGCCAAGGGCTGTGAACCAAGTCAGATAAATATGTTGTGGAATTGCGCAGTGGAGTTACAGGTTTATTTGTGGCAGGAAAGTGCTGAGTGGTCGAGAAGTATAAAATGCAGAATATTAAACTAGATCTGGGGATTTATATTGAATATTCACAATATATTACTAATTTTATGAATCGGGATTTGTTTTCCTACCAACATAAGTCATCTACCGCTGGTTGGGTAGCAATTGTTATATTATTTGACATTCAGTCTACAGACAATCATGGGTTAGCTTAAACAAAGATCACAACCTGTGATTAAATACTGCTGAACCATGGTGTCTGGGTTCTTTTTGGGACATTTGGCTGAATCCAATGTGTACTCTCCTCTTCCAGGTTACAGCTACTGATGCGGATGGTGGGTCTTTTGGCTCCATCTCTTACTCTCTGGGCTCTGGTCCAGGCAGTGTGACCCCGTCTCAGTTCACCGTTGACAAGCACAATGGACAGATCTGTACTACCACCAGTCTGGATCGTGACCAAGGTCCGGCCAACTACGACTTCAGCGTCACAGCTGTGGATGGGGTGAGTGTCCAGTGATTTTCAGCAACCACATCTTGGACTAAAACAATTGTGGCATCTGCTGTACCTTGATTGTTTTCAGGAGAATGGCAAACCATGTCCACTGATCCTCCATAGTAATTCTTAAATACCATTTTAGCATTTTGTGCCTAAATAATACTTTAGAACCAAGCAAAGAAAGGAAATTTCACCAGACATATCACAGCATTCAGGAGCAGCTGGGCCTTAAAGAGCATCAGCTTGTAATATTTAATAAGTTGGGGATTTTCCTGACATGCCGTTTGCTCCATATGGGATGCCAGGCGAGCAAGATGTTTAGTAGCAAGAATGGTGTCCCATGTGTACTCTGTGCCCTTGGCAGATTGCAGTTCTCAACAGGGAATATAATCAATCTACTTCCTGATCAGAACTAGTTTTTGAAATGTTACAATCTTTTTTTTGGTTTGCACAATATAACCACAAAATAATTTGTGTAGCTGTTCAAGCCAATTGTTTTTCTCAAGATTTTAAGGCTGTGGATATGGAGTCTCCTTTAACCTGGTTGTTGTATTATTTATTGTATGTTCTTGCTGCATTTCCCAGAGATGGGTTGTGGCTGGAAGGGCATCCGCTGCGTAAAACAAATGCCGGATAAGTTGGCGGTTCATTCCGCTGTGGCGACCCCGGATTAATAAAGGGACTAAGCCGAAAAGAAAATGAATGAATGAATGAATGTTCTTGCTGCAAATGTAAACTGATTTGTTGAATACTGTGTGTTTCTAGGGTGGACTAAGTTCAGTGGCTTATGTGCGGGTGGACCTGATAGATGTAAATGATAATCAACCTGCATTCTACCCTGTGAGCTATGCAGTAAGCCTGAGTACACAGAGTGCTCCAGGGACATCCGTCCTGAAGGTGACAGCCCATGACCCTGATGCGGCAGAGAATGGCAGAGTGACCTACCGAACTGTTTCTGGAGGGAACTCACCTTTCTTCACCCTTAACAAAGATACTGGTGAGAAGATTATTCTGACTTTTGATCACTTTTATCTGTTGTAGCTTAAGTTAAAACAGAAGTCTAATATTTTTCTGACCTCTGTATGAGTTTCTGCATTCAGTAGGTTTGATGTATTCAAATACCTTTCTAGCCTAATAGAAATATTTGTTTTGGTTGTGCATTGCCCAGGAGTGATTTCACTGTCACGCGCTCTACATGGAAAGGCAAACTCAGTCATTACGATGGTGGTCTCAGCCCAAGATGGTGGAGGTCTTACCGCTCCAGTCAATGCCAGGGTCAACATCAGTATAGTGGCGGGACTGGTCGCACCCCCTGTGTTTGAGCAAGCTCAGTACTACTTTGGGGTCTCAGAGGATGCCTTGCGTGGAACACAAGTTGGTGTTGTGCGGGCCAGCACTAAGAATGGTGGGTGAGCTTATGTCAGAGATTTTTAACCCCCCCTTTGGTCACAAATCCTTATTCAACTTGTTTAAACATACAATCCAAACTTCACTGCTTACCCACATTTATCAGTCATACTGGACTTGGTTCAAGGCCTGAAAGACGCCTTTTGTTTTTTTTTCTCCATGGTGCACCACTTGTACAAATAGGCATGGAACCACTGTATACACCTCATTTACAGTCAACATTAATCATTGATTCTGTTTCACCACTTAGTTTTTAAACAATTTGCTTTGGATATTTGAGCCACTAAATTCTGGCCTTGCGTTGAAAAATAATGCTTTGTCTTTGTTTTCACCCTACACTGTGAACTAATGTGTTTCTGGCTGTTTGCCTCTTGGTTCTCAGGTGTCTTGAAGGATATCTCCTACACAATTAGCTCTGGTGACCCAACAGGGTATTTTACTGTGGATTCAGAAACTGGGGCTTTAAGAACTAGCTTGCCTCTGGATCACGAGGCCCAGCCAAGCTTGAATTTGGAAGTCCAAGCACATTGCGGTAACCCACCAGCATTTGGCCAGACTAGGGTACGAATTACAGTGTCTGATGTAAACGACAATGCACCCGTCTTCCTGCCTTCGTCCTCTGAGTCTTTGATTCTACCTGAAGACACACGGATGGGTACAGTGGTTTACAAGGTCCAAGCAGAAGATCGTGATTCTGGACCCAATGGTCTTCTGAGTTTTGACCTGTTCACCAGCAGTGCCCTTAGAACCTTCAGTATTGATCGCAACAGCGGACACTTGCGCCTGATTGGCAGTTTGTCATATGAGACCATGCCCCGCTATGACCTCCAGGTTATTGCTAAAGACAGTGGAGCACCTCAGCTAAGTTCTACATTTACCCTGGTCATCCACGTACAAGCTGAAAATGGACAAGGCCCTGTGTTCGATAGCCTCACATACAGAGTAGAGCTAAAGGAAAGCACTCCACTTAACACACGCTTTCTACAGGTCCATGCTGTGAACCGAGATGGTGGCATCACCACTGGACTGTCGTCTACTTCTGCCCCACTGGCCTACCACCTGCACCCAGACGGTGATGCTGCAGGGTTTGGCATTGTGTCGGACAGCGGCTGGCTGTTTGTGAAAAGTGCCTTGGACAGGGAAGCTAAGGAGATGTACCTGCTCACTGTACTGGCCACATCAGGCAACGGACAGCTGAAGAAGACAGGTAGTGCCACAGTGCGTGTGTCAGTGATGGATGAAAATGACAACACTCCACGATTCACCCAAGAGAGAGCGTTTCTGGCAGTGCGCGAGAACCTGCCAGCAGGCACTGGTTTTGGCCGAGTGTCTGCCAGCGATCGAGATGCTGGTCTCAACGGTCGGCTGAGCTACCGCCTGCTCCATCTGGATCGACACTTCCAGATCAACTCCCACACAGGTGAGCATCAAATATGGCAGACAGTACGGCAGACAGTCCAACTGTGCAAAATGTTGTCTTTAAATGACAAGGTCAACTTGGCACTAAAAGAAGTTCTGTAGAGGTTTGTGATATTGATTGTGTGGAGTAGGGATTGAAAAACTATATAACCATGTACTGTAACAGTCAAGTGTTCGGTCTGAAGGAAGCACTGTATTATTTGGCTGATATTGTGTCATTTGGGGTAGCATTGTACTGTACATACCTAACAAATTAGCTAAATAGCTCTAACTAAACTATAACCAGCAGTTATAAAGTCTGGCAGTACTGCTACAAACTGGTAGATATTCAATCAATAAATGGGGAAAATCATTACCATAACCTTTAATTTCACTAAACAATCACGTTTCCTGCTAGTACAGTGTAGTTTTTATTGTTTTTAGCATGCTAAAGAACAGAACACTGTTAGCATGCTCTCTTAGCTTAGATAAACCTAGACTTCATTGGTTCAGTTGTTGTACAGCTACAGTAGTTGACTATTCTGACCCATTCCTAACATTGAGCCTGCTGGCCATGACACACAGCTCCAGACTGGCATCATTCTAACTGTGGGGGTTCCTTTTGGTGAAGTCAGGATGTGCCATCTGTGCCTTCTGCCACTGACAATTTCCTCTGCAGTAAAAATTTTTTTTTCTTACTGTTTCTCTGATTTATCCATCTGTCTCTCTCATCTGTCTTACATTTGTAAAGGTGAGATAAGCACAAAACTTTCCCTTGACCGTGAGCTACAGTCCAGCTACCAGCTCATTGTGGTGGCTCAGGATGGTGGGACCCCTCCACGCAGCGCTACAGGCACTGCTTTTATCACAGTTCTGGATGAAAACGATAATGTGCCCTCTTTCAGCAATGCTCAGACTGGAAGAGAACTCTTGCTGCAGGTATGAGAGCTGATATTAGCTTTTTTTAAATCTAGAAAATACATTTGCAAGTAACTTAACACTACTTAAGGAAATTACAACTAAGAAATCTACTACAAAATTAAGACTTAAATTTAGATGCACAATCTAAATGTCAAATGTTAACCAAGTTTTTATTATCAGAGTAAAGTAATAAACAGCATAAGCATAAACCTGTTGTCACACCTAGATTTATGCCATGTAAATGCATTAACCTCCCATCTTTCGGCTTAAGAGCAGAGCAGCTTAAGAGCAGACAGAGCAGGTATTTCCAGTAAGATATAAGAAATTATACAATAAATTTAGAGACTTTACTTAATCCAAAGAATTATAAAAATGTATTCTCGTCTTGTGCAGTAGAAGTGCTACAGTCAAAATCCTTCCAGTGTAACTGCATGAGAAGGTCAGAGATATTTAAAATTTCTGCAGTTTATATTGCCATTTTTCTCAAGATAGCTTAATAATTTTAGATTGATTGGGATGATTTCGTTGGGGAGTGCATGAAATATAATCGACAAATTGCAAGTAAGAATAAATAAAGTAGAGCAAATACAGAAATAAAGGAGTCTAATGGCCCGTTTCCACTGAGTGGTACAGTACGGTACAGTATGGGTCGGTACAGGTCACTTTTATAAGGCTTGCGTTTCCACTGCCAAAAGGGTACCAATTGTGAGCGTGGTGTACGCCAGAAAGTTTCAATCAACGTCTTTCTCGCTCGAGGAAATGTCAGAGTAAAGCTGTACAGGTCGTTCACATATCATATGAGAAGCACTTCTCACAAAACAGATGCTTTATACACATAAACACTTGTGTATAAATGTTCATTACTAACCTTTCTATGACCAGGATTTGATTATAACTGCAGATCAATGAGAGGGCGAAATAGCCTACTGTAACGTCTGCGGTTATATAAAATAAATAAATAAATGCAACATATATGAACACATACAGCCCCTTACACTCTCCAATATGTTACCAATTATAAAATTATACACAGCGCACATTTATTCCTTATTTGGGTTCAAAAACAGCACACAATATATAGCCCACAGTCAGCGCAATCCTCTCATTTGTATGTTTAATCTTAACTAGCTCATGTAACCTCTTATCTGAAAATAATTCCAAGTTCATAATAGTCCAAAAGGCAATGATAATAGTCAAACATGACAGTTTGTTCGTGTTTTAGGTTGCTGAAAGAATCATGTGCTCCTTTGTTTTTTCCGGCTTCTCCTTAGTTTTTTTGCACTTCACTCTCACGTTTGTCCGTTTCTGAAAGGATCATCAGCTTAAGAAGTTTGTTATTTCAAATATTGAGGCACACACGAGCTCTCTTGAGAAAGCGAAACCGTTCGCGCTTTAGACGGCCTTGTAAACAACTACGTGGCACAGGTTAGATTCTGCTCCTCTTCTTGGCTTTGTGGCTGTTCATCAAGATGACAACAAGGTTTGATTAAACTCAGGTCGACCATGGCTTGTTATTATATGTATATATTATTACAGTGTAATGTCTCGGCTGTAAAAAACGTTTGTACAAGCTAGTGACGTATCTTTGTACACCAATAGTGTGTATTGCTCCGCCTTTTGGTACCCTTTTGTTGTGCTAGGTACCCTTACGAAAGGGTACCCAAAAAGTGTTACAGTATGTTTCGTTTTTTGGTATTTTTTGACAGTGGAAATGGCCAGAAAAACATTCTGAACCATATTGTATCGTACCACTCAGTGGAAACGGGTCATAAAGGTATACAGGTACAGAAATAAAATAATCAAATGTACAATAAAGCTGCATATTCTTCATTCTGTAAATAATTAAATGCAATTAATCTTTGTTAATATAATATTTATAAATATTTATATAATAATTTCTAGTGGTGAAATGCTTTTTAACCTTAAAAACTCAAGCAATTAATAAACTTTCCCTTTATGGTTGAACTAAAATGACTCCAAAATTCTGAATTGTACCTGGCCATCTACAATCCTGACGCATTACACGTCCAGCGATTTGACTATTATCAGTTCACACAACTGAACCTACTGTTTATTAACTTTTTTATTATTATTAGTTTATTAAGTCATCTAAAAATGGTTTATTTGCATTGCTGGCTTATTGGTTTGCATGTAAATGGGTTCTGTATTAAAATAGAAGAGCTACTGTAAATTATAATATCTCACAATATTAATATTTTACAGTTTTATTGTTATACTGTAAGTAGATGAGCATAAAAGACCTATTAAAACCATTAAATCTTGACTTCAAACTTTTGTAGAGTAGTGTATATACTAAACATTTTTTCCAATTACTTCTGTAGAGGACCGAATATACAGATTTTATATACAGAAGTAAGCTATATTGATGAAAAGTTGACTGAAATCTTTGTGCAGGCATTGGAAGGTCAGCCATCTGGATTTCTACTGGGAACCGTTCATGCAAAAGACCCTGATGAAGGAGAAAATGGAACTATTTTCTACTCCATGTCTGGTGAGAAATGTGCTTCAATCAGGGATGAATCAAAACCTGATGCAGTGTCATAAAGCACGTGGTAACCAATTGCAAAAATTACATCCATAATCATTTTGTTTGTCTACACTGAACTTGAAACTGTAATGGAGGCACAGCCAATCAGAGCCTATTTAAGGGTCGCTGTTATGTTATAAGCATGAGATTTAGTTTGTAGTGAGGTTTGGACTGTGGACTGATACTAAAAACAAACTATCATACATTAGCATACATCAGTAATAATCTGCTTTTAATCAGTCATTCAGACAGCTTGACGTGAGCTGTAGAAGGTAATGTGTTGACGTGTGAGATCATTAAATGTGTTTTGTAGCACATTTACTGATTTTGACACGTAACTATTTCATTCTGTAATTTAATGTAAATCATAGCCAGATGGGGAAGTTATATGCACTCTTTGTACAGTAGAAATATGCTCTATGCACATTTTGTGCCTGGTTAGGACGTGACCACACGCATAAACTAACCTCTTCCATCATGTCTTTGTTTTAGGTCCCAGAGCTGAACGTTTCACTCTGAACCCAAACACCGGAGAGCTGCGCTCCTCGTCTGCTTTGAGCCATTCTGAGCGGCCTGAGTACAATTTCATCATTCTGGCTTCTGACCGAGGCTCACCTCCTCAGAGCTCCACCATAGCACTGAAAATACAGGTCAGATAAAACAGGCTAGACTGAGATATACTTAGGTTACGTCCACACTGCAGGCAAATGTGGTCCAAATTTGATTAATTCTGCCTATGTGTGATCTCGTTTCCTCAAACCGATTGGAATGTGATATTTTATAATTCTGATTTATGCCACTTTCTTATGTGGTATTAAATCCAGTACAGATCTGATGTTTTGCAATGTGACCGCAGTTTGAATGGTTATGTTGGAATTTGTGGAACTTTTACATCATTTTCGATTGATGTGCATCATCATTTTGCACTGGCACATTCATTCATTCTTTTTTTTCTTTTTTTGGCTTGGTTATCCTTATTTATCATGGGGTTGCCACAGCGGAATGAACCGCCTACTATTCCAGCATATGTTTTATGCAGCAGATGCCCTATCAGCCCCAACCCAGTACTGGGAAACACCCATAGACACTCATTCACTCACACTCACAAACTCACAATTTTGTTCATCCAAATTACCTGTAGCGCATGTCTTTGGACTTGTGGGGGACACCGGAGCACCCAAGGAAACCCACACCAAAACAGGGAGAACATGCAAACTCCAGATAGACACGCCAACTGGCCCAACCACTACTCACGACCTTCACGAACCCACTACTCCGACCTTCTTTTTGTGAGGCAACAGTGCTAACTACTGAGCGACCATGCAGCCCGCACTGGCACATACTGCAAACGCTTTCTTCCTCCTCAGCAACTGCTCATTAACCCTTGATGAGTTTCCTCAATGGATTGGTCAGTCTTGCTGGTCTTTGAAGTGACAAATCACAGCGATGTGACTAGAACATTCAGTTTGTCACTTGATGCTAAATTTAAATCTGCTTTTCCACAAGGGCTATGAGGTAGATAAGCTGCACACAGCTCTTGTCAAATCACTTATTTTAACTAATTTAACTTCAATTAGCTACCTAATTAACCTATTTAAGCCTTTAAATTAACTTAATTTAATAGTTTTGTGCAAAATAGCTAGTAACATTTGATGTGCTGTCATGGCAAAGACGAAAGAAATAAGTTATTAGAAATAGCAGTGTTGGATAGTAGTATCCCTACAAGTAGTTTGTTCATTTCTCAGTAGCATGGCGGTAGCGTTTTAGTAATAGCTTTTCAGTAGCGAAGCTATTATTTTAAGCAAGTAGCGCAGTAGCGTCCACACAAGCTACGTTTACAGATCGTGGATCATAAAGTGAAGCCACCGCCATTCACAGAGCTGCGAAGCCAGTGTCTGGCCGATGAAAGTAAATCTATATGATAGTAAGAATGGCGAATTCTTCTTCTTCGTGTTTTTCGGAGGTCGAAAACTTTTTGGTGAGTTACTGTACTGCCACATCTCGCTCCGGTTGGTGATTTCACCAGTCAATTAATTAAATTCAATTCAATTCACCTTTATTTGTATAGCGCTTTTACAATGTAGATTGTGTCAAAGCAGCTTCACATAGAAGGTTATAGTAAATTGAAAATGTCAGTTTAGTTATTAATGTTTGAGTTCAGTTCAGTGTTGTTTAATATTCACTACTTAGAGTCCAAACACAGAAGAGTAATCCATCGATGCGCAGCTCTAGCTGCAGTCTAGGCGCCAGAGGTTGGAGAACTCGAGGCTCGTCTGTCCTTGGAGGGTCACAGGAATCCGTCTCTTGCTTGCTACTCCGCCAAGCAGCTGCTCAGATACAGCGAGGTCCAGGATTATGGAGCCTTGGAATCGTCTCGTCACGGGTCTTGGATCGCATCTGTGGCGCTGCATTATTGGGCTGACACGAGAAACTTGCCTGATGGAAACTTGGCTGTAGAGGAATTATTTCTGAAGCAGGACCATAACAAGGACAATTACAGATTTTAAACTGAATAACAATAATGCCGCATGTTTCATTGTTTTATGATCACTAAGACAGAAATTACTTGGATTGAAGTTGCTTAGCTGAAGTTACTTTTGTCATGTAGCTTTTAACTTAGCTTGCTACATTTCCCAGGGGGAAGCTTTTAGTGTAGTTAAGCTACATTTTTAGTAGAGTAACTAATAGCTTAGCTCACTATATTTTCCTAGTAGCTTGCCAAACACTGGAAGTTAGTTATTAAAAGTTATTTTTGATCTTCCTTAAACAGCACTCATATTTGCATAATAAATTAATGCATTAACATTTCACAATAGGGCTAATAATGTTTTCTTCAAATGTATATTTGAAATAGTTTGAGTTAGTATCCTGTTTTTGCATGACAGCACAGAATAATTTATTCTGCTTCATATTTTAATGAATGGAAGAGGGAGCAGCACTGTGGCTCACTGGTTAGCACTGTTGTCTTACAGCAAGTTAGCATTTCTGTTGAGTTTGCACATTCTCCCGTGTTTGTGTGAGTTTCCTCTGGGTGCTTCAGTTTCCCCAACAGTCCAAAAGACATGTGGTATAGGTGCATTGGACGAACTCAATTTGCCGTAGTGTGTGAATGCAAGAGTGTATAGGTGTTTCCCAGTACTGGGTTGCAGCTGGAAGGGCATATGCTGTGTAAAAAAACATGCCGGAATAGTTGGCGGTTTATTCCACTGTGGTCGCCCCAGATAAATAGGGGGCTAAGCCGAAGGAAAATGAATGAAGGAATGAATGATTGAATGGAAGAGACATGTAAATGTTGGATTATTTTGTAGTCTTTCACGTTTTAATAGACATCCAAGAAAGCCAAGGAAGGTCTTATTTTAGGTTTTATTACAAGTTGTTCACACATTAGTGAGAAAAAAAGCAGTTAATAGAAAAAAAGTTGTTATATATAGCCCATTTAACTGCGTATCTAAATAATGCAAATTTAATGCACTTGATTTTATTGCTCTGACGTTCCTGCAGTGGATTGAACCCCCGAGGCACATCTAAAAAATAAAATGCCTGTAGACCCTCATTCTTTTGGCAGGCTTCCTGACAAATGTCCAAACAATGTATATTGTGCTTTCATTTACTATGGCTATAAACCTTCGAAAATTGAAGTTAACACAAAGGTCTTTGGTCACATCAGAGATTGGCTTCATTGCGAGCTAAAAAACCAAACCTTCCACCACATGGACCTTCTCAACGCCTTTTCATAATATGCAAAACGATTCATTTAATACTGTTATAAAAAATATGAACTTGTAAATTAAGCTCTACAGCAATGGATCCTTTTACATCCAAACTCGGGTTAAACATCATGCAAAAAAGGAAATATGGAACGATCTCTTTGGCCTAATCAGGGCTTACATTCTTGTATTGCAAATTTCCATAGCCGGCTCATCTCTTCAAGTCCAAGTCGTGTAACCTTCCCCAAGCAATGCCGGGAAAAATACTCTCAGCTGGCTAATTTTAGGTGCTCGAAGATGAATGTCTTAGCCTTGGCTTTTTTTCCCCCCTCCTCCCTCTAGCCGTTGTTGTCTGCAACATTTTAAGCGTGATATTACAGTGTAAAAAAATTCCAAGTAGAAGTGAGCCGCTCCCAGCTGCACCAATACAAGTGCCAGCTGTGCTTTTCCACTATGCAGCGTTGAAGTCTCGTAATATAGTTCAGTAGCCCTTTGAAGAACAGAAAACTCCTTGTGAAATACCCCAGTGATCAAATTAATATTTCTCGAGCGAGTCAACCGAGTGGAAACAGACACAACCAACAGCAACAGTAGTAAATTCCCGCATCCAAATGCCTGGGAAACACATTTATGCAGTGTAACCGTTTCATATTGTTTCGCATGCGCCAAAACAAACAATCAAGCTCATAACTGATATCTAATTAGAATAAAATGAGGCTTCGGAACTTTCTGCAATCAATAGTTTAACTAAATAGCATATCTTTTATTGGAACGTGCTTTGACATGCTATCTACAGCTCAATCTGGGAATAATTACTTCTCTGTCCTATTATGTTTCGTTAGAAGATTTGGCTTTAAGAATCTCGGTACTGCCAATATACTAATCACACTGGTGCATAATGATAAGTTAGTCATAGAAGAAAATAAATAGGTTATTCGTGAGCACCTGTGTTGTGCATGCTCATTCTTAAACGTATTTAAGGTTCAGCATCTTGGATGTTTTATGTCTTATGTAAATGTTAGTTTCCATATCTGTCTGCTTTTGTTTATATGTGCACATTCACAGTCTCTCTTAACTCAAAATCAAAACAATGTCTCATCCGCGAAAAGAAACTCCGCAAGCTTCCATATTTGGAAGAAGTGAAGGCCTTTTGCTTTGAAGTGTTTCTGAGTCATCTGTGAGGATTCTGTTTTTTTATATTAAGAATATTTGCACATTTGAATGTTCTAACAGTGTCCTATTCTGATTGTGTTTACTTTAATCCACTGTTATTTTTCCTGGCAGTCACACAGCCATCAAATTAACTCAGATTAATGCAAGCGGGTCTCTTGTTTGAGTTGTAAAAACCCTCAAAAAAGTTTTGTTTCTCATTACCTTTAAAAAGAGAAGAAAACGTGGGCTGTAATATGTTTTGTTTCGTTTCATTTTGTTAACAGTCAGTTGAAAATGGGCTGCAAGTTTATTCTGATGCCTCATTCAGACTAGCAGCAACTTTGTATGTAGCTGCATGTCGCTCTGGGTGGCGACCTGCTTCAAACGAGCGAAATGCTGAGCGACATTCTGAGCGACATTCTGAGCGAGATGAGAGAGGATCACATGCTCCTATTGGCTGTCACTCAAGAAAGTCGCTGTCCATTTGCATAAAGTTGAAGGATTCTCCACTTTGTCACGTCTCTCGACACGCCCACCTGGTTGCTGTCGCTCGCGTAGACAGAGGTCACCGGAAGTCGCTCGCTCTCCATTGAAATTAACATTCGCTTGTCGCTTTGCTGCTGCGAGTCCCTTGTAGTGCGAATGAGGCTCGAGATTTTGGATGTTTAATTTCCTTGAAATAAAATTTTTCAAAGAAATTAATAATCAGACATAAATATCTTTTAAATTTTTGCAGTTCATGGTAATACAATTAGTATGGAACATTTCCATTTACGTTCATATAATAAACATGAATAAAACTGTTCAAAGTTAAAGAAAATATGGGAAAAAATATTGTTATGTTGAAAATCATGGGAATTATTGTTATTGCAGTTTTTATTAAGCTTAGATTTTGTATTTTATTTCTTAAGTTATCTTAAGGTTATTAATGTATTAAGTTCTGAATTTAATTTCTGTTAATGTTTATTTTCATTCAAGTACTGAATATACACACAGTGGGGAAAATAAGTACAGTTGAATTCAGAATTATTAGCCCCCCTTTGAATTTTTCTTTCTTTTTTAAATATTTCCCAAATTATGTTTAACAGAGCAAGGAAATTTTAACAGTATGTCTGATAATATTTTTTCTTCTGGAGAAAGTCTTATTTGTTTTATTTCGGTTAGAGTAAAAGCAGTTTTAATTTTTTTTAAGGCCATTTTAAGGTAAAGATTATTAGCCCCTTTAAGCTATAATTTTTTCAGATAGTCTACAGAACAAACCATGTACAAAATGGTCTTTATAAAATAACTTACCTAATTACCCTAACCTGCCTAGTTTTATTTTCTTATTTTTTAATTTTAAGCTGTATAGAAGTGTCTTGAAAAATATCTAGTAAAATATTATTTACTGTCATCATGGCAAAGATAAAATAAATCAGTTATTAAAATGAGTTATTAAAACTATCATGTTTAGAAATGTGTTGAAAAAATCTTCTCTCCGTTAAGAAGAAAATGGGGAAAAAAATAAACGGGTGGGGGGAGGGGGGTAACTTCAACTGTACTTATTACACATCACCATTTTTCTCAGAAAACATATTTCTAAAGTTGCTGTTGACTTGAAATTTTCACCAGATGTTGATCACAACGAAAGAAATCCATATAAAAAAGAAAACTAATCTAATTAGTTAACAAATTAAGCTATGTGCATTAAAATGAAATCACACAGGGAAAAAGTATGGAACACATGAAGAAAGGGAGGTGTAAAAAAGCAGCGAAAGCCCAGACGGCAGCTAAAATCTTTCAGAAGTTATTCAGCAATAATTTAAAGACGCCTCTCATATGGATAATGAAGTCACATGCATTGCTTTAGGAGTCTTGAAGAAGAAAGATGAAGTATAAATATATACTGAACAGTACATAAATATCTGAAAAACATCTTTTACTGACTTACCAAAGCCATATAATTAACAGTATGTAGAACAAACAAACAAGCTTAATACAAATCGTTATATGGTCTTTCATGAACAGTTCCATGTGATCCGTTTTGATCTTATTTGCATAAACGTCATTCCTATTATCAAATGAAGATGCTAAACATTTATCAATACTTAACATTCTCAATCTAATGCATAAATGTCTTCACTTACAGGTGCTGAGTTCAAGCAAAGGATCGCCCAGCACAAACTCCCAACCGCTAATATTAAAGTCTGTGGAGGGAGCTAAACCTGGCTCTATCATAGGATCTGTGTGTTCACCTGATTCTCAAACCATTCCCGAAACAGGCCAAGTCACTTTTACTGTGGTTGGAGGCACAGACTTTGATGGCACTTTTGTGGTAGACCGACAAACAGGTGATGTTTACCTGGCCCGTGAACTCGACTTCGAAAAATCTCCTCGGTACACTCTTCAAGTGGAGGTCGACGACTTCTCAACACCACTTCCCAAAAGCCACATTGTTACATTGATAATCGATGTCCAAGACAGCAATGACCATTCCCCAGAGTTTCCAGAAGACCCCGTCATCATAGTTGTTCCTGAAAACACAGAGCCCGGTTCTTCTATCTACACCTTTCAGGCCGTGGATAAAGATGGAAGTGGACCCAACAGCGAAGTACATTATTCAATCCTACAACAATGGCCCAGTATCCCAGATCTCCTGATTCTGGACCCAACCACTGGATCTCTGTCTTTGGGGATGATGTTGGATCACGAGAAGACCTCTTCTCTACTTTTAGTGGTTCAGGCGAGCGATTCGGCCCTGGATGTCAGTCAGCGGCGGCGTGGAACCGTCACAGCTCGTATTTTTGTCACTGATGTGAATGATAATGAGCCTGTGTTCATCTCAGCGTCTGTGGTGAGTGTGATGGAGGATCAGCCTGTGGGTTTTGTGGTGGTTTACGTCATGGCTGTTGATGCAGATCAGGGAGAGAACGGACGAGTGACGTATCGCATCCAGAGTGGAAACATTGGAGGAAAGTTCAGCATTAACCCCGATACAGGTACAGTAAACCAGTCTGAATGAAATCTATTATATTTACTGTAGATTTCATTTACAGTTGAAGACAAAAGTATTATACCTTCTGTGAAATTTAAATTCTATACTATATCATGCAAATAAAGGGGCTAACTCAAACTATAATCTCACATAGCAAGATCTCTATACTCTATAATGGCACATAGACAGTTGAAGACAAAATTATTAGCCCTACTGTGAAATTTGTATTCATTTTGGGTGTTTCCCAAGTGCTGTTTAACATCGGTCAAAATAATTCTACACCTTTGTAAACATAATAGTTTTAATAACTAATTTCTAATAACACATTTCTTTTGTCTTTGCCATAATAACATTACATATTTTAGTAATTGCCCTGATGTGATTAGAGTTTATTTGCAAGATCTCATTTCAATTTGATTCAGTTCTTGATCAGATTAATTGAATGTAGATTTAAAACAAATTATTTTGATAAGAGTGAATGTCTGTTTCTGAATGGTGAATTAATCAAAAGACCTTATGAGCTATAGATCTGTAATATTTTTATTTCAGGTACACATTCAGAACGTTAAAGGAAAACCAAAGTCTTCTCTGTATTTTAAAAGCATACAATGAGCAGTAAGAATATGGAATTTGAAGAAAAAGAAACAAAAAAGATTGATTCACAGATTTTCACTATTGGTGTTGAATCAATCGTTTTAAAAACAATTCATTGAAAAGTGTGATTTTTCTTTTTTATGTGAAGTACAGTACTTTGAATTGCTGTGTTTTTAAATAAACTGAATGTGCCGTAAACAGCTTAAAAAATGGGAAAAACTGCTTTGATTTAGAAATAAGAATATTTTACATTTAAAGTGCTGTTAGTGGTATTCTACCCCAAACGTTTTAGTTGCACTTTAAAAGAAAACAAAAACATTTTTAAAGGCCATTCTGTTATAACTTTATATTTGTTTTGCATTTTGAGGGATTTTTAAAAGCTTTGGCCTATTACACGAGCCACCAGTTACATTAGAACCTGCAGCAGAGATTAAACTCACATGTAGACAGGACATTAAGAGATAAGTCTGCCCAAAAATTCAATTTCCTCCATCGTTTCCTCACCTTCATATCATTCCAGAACTTTCTGTAACATGGAAGTTTGCGTTGCAAGCAAAACACTCTATCATTTTGATTCTAAATTTCTGCTCGACTCGCACATTTGCTCTCCTCCCAAATGGCAATCCTCTAAATGCCCTTTAGTTCACTTAATCCTAAAAACCGCCAGCTCAACATCTCGTCCAGCCCTTGGCTGTGATTTCTGAACAGTTTCTCTCATCTCTGTGTGTGTTTGTGCATTAATGCATCACAACATGAAGCAGCAGTGTAAGACAGTATACACCACTCAGCTGGTAGTTATTTACAGCATGTTCTGCCACTGACAGATAACCCAGATTGGGTTTCTTTGCTTTTGTATTTGTTGTGGACCTTGATATACTTTTGGACACTCAATACTGTGTCATTTTTGGAAATACAGAACTATTTCAAAACTATACTGAACTTGTTCAGTTCTATAACCTGCTTTACAGGCTTTATTTTGCTCCAGTATGTACATTGTATGTGTCAAAATTTTTCCTTTATGCCAAATACCATTAGAATATTAAGTAAATATTGTGTTCCATGAAGATATTTTGTAAATTTCCTTCTATAAATATATAAATTTTTGATTCATAATATGCATTGCTAAACACTGAACTTTCCTCAATAACACTGCCAAACACTGGCAATTTTCTCAATATTAGATTTGTTTTGATTCTAAAGAAAATAGTTCAAATAGTTGTATCTCAGACAAATATTGTCCTATCCTATCAATCCATACTTCAGTGGAAATCTTACTTATTTAGATTTGATGTCATGTATAAATCTCAATTATGACTGTGGTCCAAGGTCACTTATTTATTAGTTAATTCATAGGTCTTTCTACCCATGCCACATTCTATTGATTTTGTAGATCTGAGCTCCAAGGCATCAATATCTATCTATCTATCTATCTATCTATCTATCTATCTATCTGTCTGTCTGTCTGTCTGTCTGTCTGTCTGTCTGTCTGTCTGTCTGTCCGTCCGTCCGTCCGTCCGTCCGTCCGTCCGTCCGTCCGTCCGTCTATCTATCTATCTATCTATCTATCTATCTATCTATCTATCCATTACCATGTCTGTCATTCAACTGTCCATCTGTATCTGTCTCTCTGTTAACCAATCCGTCCGTCTGTCCGTCCATCTGTCTGTCTCTTCTTTATTTTAATTTATCTGTCTTTTGTGTATCTGTCTAGCATGTCTGTAATTCTGTCTCTGTCTGTCTGTCTGTCTGTCTCTATCTATCTATCTATATCTATCTATCTATCTATCTATCTGTCTGTCTGTCTGTCTGTCTGTCTGTCTGTCTGTCTGTCTGTCTGTCACATCCTCAAGAATGTGTCCATAATATTTAGATATTTAATATAATAGTCAAATTTGGGTTTTATAAGCAATTTTGTGAGATATCTTCTCTTGAAGATCTTAAACATTATCTGTGTGGTTTTGTGTAATTGTGTCAAATTTGGAGAATTGTGAGATCATCCAGAAGGCAATTAATGTTTTTATTTCTACAAAACTCATCATGATTGCAGAAGAATATTGAATGAAAGTCACTAAACTTTCTATATACTTTTGTGGTGCTTTTATAAAACTCTAGATCTCCATACGCTTTCATTGAGTAACAAAGACCAGCATCAACTTTGCATGATCTAGTGATTTATGAATTCTTCATTGAACTGTGTTTTTAAACCATTTCTCTGCTTGATCATGACAAACCCTCAGCACAAACTCTCTTCTTTACTTGGAAAGCTCAAAAAGGCAAAAATCTAAAAGGCAACGCATCTTCATTCCTCCTCTTGGTTTCTCCTTACGTTATCGGAGCCTGACTTCTGAGGAGTCAAATTGTCTGAAAATATTCGAGCTAGTAATTCTAACCAGATTAAGGCCTCAGAGGCATGTTAGCTCAGTGTTATGGAGATAGAAGAGAGGGGGGAAAATAAGCCGAAACAGAACGAAAACACCCTCTAGTGTCCCAGTTCCCATCATGCCTTTATAGCCTGCTTTGAATCATTGCGTCTGGTTCTTTAAAAGCATGAAATGTAGATTGGATCAATAGGAGCAGCAATCGCTTGTGGTAGGCTAACGTCAGGGGCGCTGGCACCCCCAAATTTGAGCAGGGCACGGCAGGCAAGGCTGTTGCGTGTCTGCAGTGCTTGTTTGTGTGCTCTTTCTGTTTGTGCTGGAAAAAACTCATAAACTGTGGCCAGATAGCTGAGCTTTTACAGTGGCTCAGTGAGTGTTCAGGTATAGGGAGGGCTTTGCGTGAGGAAAGAAATGGTTTTATTCGAATACGTCGCATGACTTTCACTCATTTTAGCACAACAGAAAGGCGTCAGCTCTTCGTGCTGCGATGTTGCTTACGCGAGATCAAAGTATGCTACAGGATGGAAATCATTCGCCGTGTGAGCGTGTGAATGAGGCTTTGCTTAAGTGCGAGTGGTTTTGTTTTAAACAATTTACATCATGGCTTCATTATTGTGTAATTGTTTAAATGCACTTCACTTGCAGGCGATCACTCACAGGAAAACCCAGACACGATGTGCATTACATTCATCATGTGGTACGCTAACGCTTTTTCCTTGTTTCCCCTTTAGGCTCTTTGTCTATTCTTAGACCAATTGACCGTGAAGAGCAAGACTTCTACAACCTGACCATAGTGGCAGAAGACCACGGTTTACAACAACACAGCAGCTCGCAGCTACTGTCAGTCCAGGTGATTGACGTAAACGATGAAGCACCGTATTTCCAGGAAAGCGAGTATGAAGCATTTATTGCTGAGAATCAGCCTGCAGGATCCACCGTGCTGGTGGTTTCAGCTTCTGATATGGACCAAGGTAAAAATATAGTCTTATGTGTGTGTGTATATATATATATCATACCTGCCAACATTTGGTTTTGAAATTCCGGGAGATTATCAACGGGAGAGGGGACACACAAATAACAAAATAAACATTCAAATGAGCCCAAAGCAATATCCATGGCTCCTGGTGACACAATGAGGTCTTGTAAAGTGAAGCGATAACAATAAACTCTCAAAGGAATTGAACATTATTAATAATTTTAACATAAATTACTATTTTAGTGCCGTTGTGACTTCACATGCTGAGTGATGTCGTTTTTCCCACCGTGTCCGACATTAAAAACAATACGACACACCTTGCAGAAAGCGTGGGCGTTGTCAAGGTGGCTTCTAGACAAAAACTTGAATTCTTCCATCCAGCTGCTGGTAAATATACATGTATATATTTTTTCTTTGCCGAAGCACAACCTGACTCTTTTCCTTTCATCATGTGTACTACTACTGATGCAGCTGCTTGTTGCTACTGCCACTGTTCAAGTCCCGCATATACCTCCTGTGCAGAAATCAACAGCACAGTTGTAACGTATGTTGCCAGATTGAGGTAAAATATGTTACAAGATTTTAATATTGTGTCAATTGTGTAAGGTAATGAACTTCATTCAAGATCTGGCAACTTGACAAATGTGAACAAAAGTGCTTTTTTTTTAAACTGCATAAGGACGTACAAATTACGGGAGTTTCCCGGGAGAAATAACAAACCGGGAGGGTGGCGGGAGATGGATGTGAAATACGGGAGGCTCCCGGGAGAAACGGGAGTGTTGGCAGGTATGATATATATATATATATATATATATATATATATATAAAACATGTCAGGTATCCATCTTAAGGGCTACTAAGTATTATAATATAGTTATGTATTAATTATTGTAAGTATTATAATGTAATTTAAAATCAACTATTAATATTGTAATCCTTTTAATCAGTTAAATTAATCATATAGCAAATAATATAATGCCCAGCAGAATAAATGCCTGGGTTGTTCATCTGCCATTCAGACAGTATAGGTAAATGGAGTTAATTTAGGTAATTTAAGTCTCAATGTATTTGTCATAACATTATCCAATGTCTTTTGATAGTTTTCAGCAAATTATTTTCTTATGTGGTAAGTAGCCATATAATACGTGTGATATTTTACATCCAGACTGTTGTTATCGAACATTATTACACTGTTTGGTGCCATCTTGTGACTGAATAATACGTAGGTTAGTGTATGCTCCATTCAGCCAGTTTATCATTAATACATTTTAATTAATTAACTATTACGTTCAGAACAATGTTTTTGTCTAATTTTTACATTTTGTGGCAAGTAGCCATGTAAAAAGTGGGATACAGTACATCCAGGTTTGTTTATTTTTTCTGCAGAATAAAGTCCTTCAGTCTTATACAACAGCTAATAAGCCTGTCTGGCGTTACTCTGCAGTAGTAACTGCCTGGATGTACTTTATCCCTTACTTAAAACTCGCTCAGGCTGATACAAGGCTCCTCAACAACCAGCTGATGTACACCATAGTTACACTGCTATGTATACAAGTAGACTATTGTCTTTTTCACTTGTTACAAGTTACTGATCTTTACCTACAGGCTCACAAAAAACATGATTGTACTTTAAATTTAAAAGTAGTCAGATTAAGGGAATATACCTTATTATTGAATGTACATAGTTATAAACATGACTTATTACATATTTTTGTGCCACAATACTGTATGTTCCTTATCACACCAAAACCACATTAAAATAACATTCCTCAGCCATAATAATATTAGTTTACATTCACACAACGTCTCAGATAATCTGGTCAGATTCTAAACAGCACTGTGTGTGAACGCACGCATTGAGTGAGAAAAGTTAATTTCCACCTTGTGAGGTTGGCCGCGGTCTCACCATCCTCTTTAAAAGGGACACGAATGTTTGTTTACGGCTAGCGTTTCCCCAAAACCGCTGGATACCACAGCCAAACCCATCACAAATAAAAGTGTGTGGTTTTAATTGGTGCCAGCCCAGGGGGGGTGAGGGTGGTGAAAGAGGAGAGCTGCATTCTCTTGGACTTACTCAGGGGCAAATAAAACAGAAGGATCATAAACTTTCTCTCCATGAACAATTAGCGAGGTAAACAGGTGACACTCTGCCAGATTGCTCGCCTTTTGCACGCGATCTGCCATCCGAAGACCGGGGGGAGGGCGATTGAAATCAACTGCTTAGACAGCGGTATTAACTACAAACAAATAAAAACAGGGTGAGCCGCCGTGTTTACCCTTTCCGTGAGAAAAGCCCATTGTGTAAAGTAAACACAGGCTCACTTTCATTTAGATTAGCATTCTTTGAAGCTGTGTACTGTAGGTTCATCTAATATCAAGGGTCGAACTTAACCAATAAGCGAAGGGCCTCCAATAAATACCTACTGTTGAAGTAGGCTTATGATGTATCTTTGGGATTTTTTCTGTCTATTTTCTTGTCACAATTAAATGCTAAAGCTTTTATCACGATATACGCAGGGTTCATACGGTCATGGAAAACCTGGAAAAGTCAGGGAAACCCACAAACTTTTGAAAAAGTCATGGAAAACAGATTTTCAGGTTTTCTATCATATTTTGTATGGTGATACAATTTTAACATAATACTTTCATACTTGTGATTGTGTCCTGACCGTGGGTATTGAGTTATTGAGTTGAGTTATTGGAACATGCCGTTAGTAAAGCAGTTCAGTGGTCTGTCATGCAGTTCAATTAAAGAATGATTGTTTTTTTCCCAGCTGATAAATGTCAACTTAAAGCTATTCAGAATCTGAAGACATTGCAGGGAAGCTCACTTCTTTATGATAAACTCTCTTTTCAAAAGTATTTTAAAGAAAATACATAGAAAATAAACAATTGCTTATAACCTCAGAATGAATGATGAGGCTGTACCAAGCTGCATACTTGAATATAGGTTATTTACTTATTTTCTGTCTTATCACATACTTGAATATAGGTTATTTATTTATTTTCTGTCCTATCACATACTTGAATATAGGTTATTTACTTATTTTCTGGCCAATCACATACTCTGACATTATTAGTGCGTTATAAACATAAATTTAACCTAAATAGATTGTTGCGTGTTTTACGAAATGCTGTAATAAAGTTGAACAGATTTACCTGTAGACATTGCATGAAACACTAGGTCATGAAAATTTGCTTGAAAGTCCTGGAAAAATCATGGAAAAGTCATGGAATTTTAGAAGTAAAAATGTGTATGAACCCTGTATACGGTATTATCACGATATTTACCTAAGCTGCAAATAAAACTAACAAGTATAATGTATTTCTTTAATCTATATATACGTTCAGAGTAAACAAATATTTCAACTGAATTAAATTGAAATAGGATTATGAAGTTCAATATTTAATAAAAAATTACATTAAAGTCTCATTGATAAACATTAGTTAATGAATTAAAATCAGCAATGAAAAGGCTTAATTGTAGGTTAAGGTTTAATTGTAGTTATTATGTTAATATTAGTATCAAAATACTACCGAATTTTATTTATTACTTCACTTAATAAAACAACATTGACTTGCAATCATATTACGACTACCACTACAAGAAATACACACCACCTAAGATTAATAACGCTTTTGAAATGTTCATTGTGAGTTTAGTTTAAGTAATCTTTACTATTGCACCTTTTTCACATTTTCGGGTTTACTTAGTAGTAGAAGTTGTCATAGTTAGGTAAACTTAGAGCGCAGTGAATGGGAGAGTACAATGAAACAATTTTTACAATCCTATTTGGTGAAATAATAAAAGAAAAACTCTGCGATGTTATCAAGACTGTCAGAAAAAGAAAAATATATATAGAAAAACGGTTAGACTGATAACGGCAACCAGAAGAGAGAACAACATCAAATTTACTCTTTGACCTATAGATGCTTCATTAGAAACGCCTCGCGGTATCTTAAGCGGTAATTCGTTTTTTGTAATTTGATGCAAAGATGATATAATACATAAGTAAATACATATAAATGTTCATATGTAACATATAGGGCCACACGGAATCTCCGCGCGCTGAATTCCGCACATTTCCGCAGATTTTTAGCTCATCATTGATTGTTTATTTACTGGTGTAAATGTGTGTACATTTAAATTTATTCAGTTTTCAAATTAATTTCAGCAATAATATTGACTAATATGAAAATGTTCAGATGATTTATTTCCAATACAGTTTGTAAAGTAGCATTTAATGTCTTTTAGTAGATATAGTATACGATAGATCTAATTGGATTTGCATTGTAAGCATTTAATAAAAGTTAAAAGGGTATTACTTTTTATTTCATATATTAAGGTTTTAGTTATGATACTCCCAAAATTATTCTGCATAAATCCGCAGATTTTTAACAAAATACTCCGCAGAAATAGCAAAAAATGTCAGCAAATTCCGTCTGGCCCTACATATACAGTAATGTAACAACATAATGTAAAAGGATTTAAGATGTAGATGATTGTTAAACGTGTTATAACAGTTTTGTAAAAAGGGTCCATTGAAGCCTTAATGTACAATGTTAATGAACTATATCCCTATAAATAGTGACAGAATCTTCAATTAATATTTCAGCATGTCGAAGGCCAGATCAACATGTGAAAGTGTTTTTGTGTGATCTATTAACCAATTTGACCAGTTTAAGTAACTTTTTTAAATCCACTGTGTTTTGAAGTGCTCACAATAATAACATTATGCTTGTTCATTAACTTGATATATTGGATTATTGAATATCAGAATATTATATATATACCTAGAAGTTTCTATACTTTGTATATACTGTAACATGGTTTTCTATCATATTTTGTATGGTGATACAGTTTTAACATAATACTTTCATCTGTGTGAATGTGTCTCCACTGTGGGTGTAATAACCCATCATGCATTATTGGAACATGCCGTTAGTAAAGCAGTTTAGTGGTCTGTCATGCAGTTCAATTTAAGAATGATTGTTTTTTTTCCCAGCTGATAAATGACAACCTAAAGCTATTCAGAATCTGAAGACATTGCAGGGAAGCTCGATTCTTTATGATAAACTCTCTTTTCAATTTTTTTTAAAGATAATAAATAGCAAACAATTGCTTATAACCTTGGAATGAATGATGAGGCTGTACAAACCAGCATAGGTAATTGTGTATATTATATATCTTCGTTGTGTTTCCATAGGGACCAATGGAATCGTGACGTATGGAAGCATTGTGGGAGATGATTTCAGTATTCATCCGGTGACAGGAGTCATAACTACCACCAAAGCTTTGGATAGGGAGTCCCAAGGCGTTTATACTTTGACAGGTACTGAAGTGTTTCTGAAGTACTTAATTACAGCGCTTCACTCTTGGATATGCTTTTCATTTTTGCCAATGTCATGTCACGGTTGGGCACAAATTTGTTTAGCCAGTTTATAACCTCTCTCTCATAAACAGTTTATGCCAGAGATGGTGGTTCTCCACCCAATTTCGCCAAGACCACAGTGCGGGTCACAGTGCTGGATGAGAATGACAATAGGCCGGCTTTTGGGAGAGTTTACTACAGTCTGGAGGTGCCGGAGAACCAGGAGCCTGTGACGCTTTTCACTATTAGAGCCACAGATCAAGACTCTGGAGACAGCGGGCTGGTGTACTACAGAATCACTGGTATTAATGGCATGAGCTCTATTTATGTTGTTGCATGCTAATCCTAACTGTTCACACATTTTGGCCGTGCACACACTCAATTTCAGTTCTGCAAATGCTCATTAATTCTTTCCCTATTGTAGTAGTATTTAATGCAGCCTCATCAGAACTCTTGTTTTGCTGTAATGAAAGGGAAAAGATCATACATTCTAACAAACAAACATTCCTACCATGTAAGACTGTACAGTACTACACCTATTAAATTGTCATTTTGTAACAATAGATTATGAAGCAAAGAGGAGAATAATTAGGTGAAAATTACAAAGCTCTACTCTACATTCACAGTGCAGCCATAAAATACTAGTTAATTATCTTTATCAGCAGGTTATAAACTCTTTTTTTACTGTTCTGCAAGGTCCACATATAATGTTATCAAGAATAGTGACTACATAATAAAAAAGCTACTCACACTTGCAGTTTAGGCCCAATCCCAAATCTATTTTTGTACCCCTACCCCTACCCCTTGACCCTTGAAACAGAGTGTGAAGGGGAAGGGCTTTAAAATTTACTCCTAAGAATTGGGACAGCACTACAATAACTGCACATGTATGTTTGCAGATCAATTATCACGACTGCTGTAGCTATTCCAATTGTGTTATTTTTTAGTATTTATCTTCTATACAGGAGTTATTATTAGGGATTATAGATAGCAAAATTTAGCTTTTTTTATTTTCAGCAGGTTTTTTTAAACCATGATGGTAAAACATGAATGCAGTTATGAATGTATTAAAACCTATGTTTGTTTGTTGTAAAAATTCCTAATAATGACAAAAAATACTAATTTGTGCATCTCCTTACTTGCGGGTGCAGCTATGCTGCGGCTGCTGTAATCTGGGAAAATTTCTTACCCCTTGGTTTCGAGTGTAGTCCTAAAAAATAAAAATAAAATGTTCGAAGGGGTATGTAGCCCTTCCCCTTAGCCCTACACCAGGGATCACCAAACTTGTTCCTGGAGGTCCGGTGTCCTGCAGATTTTAGCTCCAACCCAAATCAAACACACCTGAACAAGCTAATCAAGCTCTCACTAGCTATACTTAAAACATCCAGGCAGGTGTGTTGAGGCAAGTTGGAGCTAACACTAGAACACTAGAAATCAACAAGTTCCTACTGCTGTGACCTGGAACTTCATTTAAAAAAATTTGATGAAAAATGATCAGTTCTTGGTCCATTTACTGTAAATCTGTAGCCACTACTTACTCGCTATTTTTTAAAATGCTCGATATGCTGAAATAGATTTATGTTGTCTAACTTCACATAGCTGAAGAGGAAAAACAGACAATGACCTTGTTTTGATATATTTCTTTCCTCAGATGGAGACCATTTTGGTGATTTCCACCTGGACAAGAAATCAGGTGTATTGTCTACTTCCAGACCTTTGGACCGAGAGTCCAGAGCAAAGTATACCCTCACTGTTGAGGCACAAGATCAGGGTATTCCATCCCTCACCAGCACCGTGACTTTAGACATCAGTGTACTGGACCTGAATGACAACAGCCCAGTGTTCCCCAGCAGCAGCTACTCTGTGGAGGTATCAGAGGATGCTTCAGCAGGATCTCTTGTTTTGGAGGTTTCAGCCTCTGACAAGGATGAAGGGTCCAATAGCCAGGTGGTCTACTTCTTGAGTCGTGAATCCAGAGGTATGTTCATTGTGGACCAACACACAGGTCGCGTCATTACAGCGGCAACTCTTGATCGAGAAAAAGTGGCCTCCTACAGCTTCCAAGTCTACGCCATGGACTCTTCAGCCACTAATCCTCGTAACTCCTCCACTGAAGTTATCGTCCACATTTTAGATGTAAACGACAATGCCCCCTTCTTCATCACAGACCCGCTTATCATCAATGTCTCCATCAGTAGTCTCTCCAATCACAGAGTGCTGGCAACTATGAGGGCAGAAGATAAGGACTTTGGTGCAAATGGATCTGTGTTCTATCGATTTGCCAATCCTGTCAAAGGCTTCACTATAAACTCTTTGACAGGAGCCATCCAGGCCACAGAGAAGCTCCAGTCACTGACCCAGAGTCAGCGGATCCTCATTGTGGAGGCCATGGATCAGGGCAACCCATCGCAGTCCTCTCTGGGAGTGGTCATTGTGTACATCAGAGAGCAGAGTTACCAGGGCATCCGCTTCTCACGCAACACTAGAGATGTGAGCCTGCAGGAAAATGCAGCCAAAGGTGGGATGATGCTCTCTGAATTTTTTACAGAAATGTTAAAGAACCCCTATTTCGCATTATAAAATGTCATATTTTGGTTTTGGGCGTCTCCAACGACAGTCTGATATACATGCAAGGTCAAAAAACACTTTCATGCATTTATTTTTACCTGATGATCCCAATGATTCCCTAAAGATTTGTTCAGCAATTTGTTTGTCCCCAAACCCCTTTTTGCATGAGGCTAATCTGCTGTGATTGGTCCGATGACCCAGTCTTTTGTGATTGGTCGACTGGGTTTAGCTCGAGACAGAGAGAAACACTCACCACAGCTATGAAGTAGCACAAAGTGTGTCAGAGCCCAATGGAGGAATGTAGTAACGCAATGCAGTTAAACATCAGCATATTACTCTAATCTTAACCTTAACCCAAAGTAATAACTATAACACACTCAGTATTTATCCACACAGTGGCAAAAGTTGAACTATTTTGAAAATTGACCGTGCCACATATGTGTAGGAACAGCTGATGGTGGCCATAACAAATACAAATGTCAAAGAATAGCGAGTTCAGAAATGCATTTAAAACGGTATGGAAAGAAGCACGCGTCGCATTTCAACATGGTTTATGACGCAGTATGTGAACAGCCCCATACAGATTTAACCTGAGAGATATACAGTACAAGCACTGATCTATAATTAATAAATGATTACAAGCTGGTTGGAGCGATTACAAGTTACAACACACTATTAAATACATATTTTGCAAACTACAGAAAACGAGGCAACAATTTTAATTACACTTGCGTGTTACGATTCAGAGGAAGAAGAAACTGGTCCATATGACCTAGAACAGTCACTGACCAAGTCCCTCTCAAATACATAATAGTCTCTGCTGCTCCTTCCTTTAATTGCAAACTGTCACGAATCTCACGTTGCAGCATAGAGATGTCTCTATTTCAAAACGTCCGATTTACCGCCGATCGTGCCGCAGCGGTATTTACATGCGCCAAGAGCTTTTGGCCGCTGGGTGGCACTTTAACCATAGATTTTCAGCTTTGCCTTTCCACAATAGGATGACACTATGTGAAAGGGTGTGTTCAATTAAGTTATAATTTTGTTGGTTTGTTTTAGTTTTCTTAGCAATATAATTTTACACTATCGAAAAGATACAATCCATGGAGAGAAGTATAGCCCTAGGCTGCAAAAATTAAGCAAATATAAGAATTAATTTCTTTAGCCTTTATATTGCCCTATTAAATTGCGTTGGGGTGAAAAGAACGTTTTGATTTGTTTGACCATCATAGTTTGTTTGACCATCATGCGCACAAGATATGAAAATCGCGGCACAGCACAAAATAAGGTTATCGAGCCGATGGAGCGTGCCCCCTGATCGCAAAATAACTTGCTTTATCAATAATTATTATTTATTATAGGCTAGGTTACAAATATTTGACCAACTGCCACTACATGTAAAACACTCTTGTGCACTCAAAATAGGTTATTGTATCAATCATCAGAAAAATGACAGGAGCAAACAGCACTAGGTTGGCTATATTGTGGTATTGTTATGAAAATTTACTTTAATCCTTTATTCCCCACAGCCGAACCTCCATCTGTCAGTGATCGTCAACTTCGTCATCAGTAGTTTTAAACACTGTGCACTTTCAGATTTAAACCTCAGCTGGATGTTTTCATTCCCTTAGTGCTGTGTAAGACCCTGCATAGAAGGCAGTTTCAAAAACACATAATAGGCGCTCTTTAAATTGTTGTACATCAGTGGTATTCAGCTCATAAGTCATACTGTAGATGATTTCCTGGGAATGCATGAATTATTGTTTTCCCTAGGTTTACACCGTACCTAAAATGACAGATTTTATGGTGTCTTTCTGAATATTTTTTCCAAATTATATGCGATATATGTCTGAAGACAGATTATTGGGAGATTTAAACCAATAAATTATATCTACTGTATATACATTGTAGTCTGCACTAGTCTTGTATAATATTATGGGAAATAATTCCTTTATTTAATAACTGTTCACCAAATTTTTTGTTTTGTATTCTTACTATAAATCAGATGGGCCATAAAAAATCAGAGCACACTTTCTCTGTCATGTTTAGTCCAGATTAAAATGAAACAAATATAAAATAAACACTCATTATTGTTGTTTTATGGACATTTGAACATGTTGATGAAAATGATTTACCTTAAACCATCTCTGTTGTGATCTGGTGCTATATAAAGGAAATACACACACACAAAAACTTGTCTTTCAAGGGGGCAGGGGGTGCTGTTGGTGGGCTAAGGCACCCCCTAAAACAATGGCAAATACAGTGCATGAGCTGATGAAACATGTATCTTGCATGGAAGTTGATAGAAGGTTAGAAAACAAAGGTCTTGTCTTTTTCATAGGCACTGCAGTTGTTCAGATCCAGGCTCAGTATCCCGATGGATCTAACAGTGGCATCAACTACAGCATATTCAGTGGGAACAAGCAGCAGTCATTTAGCATCAGCCATCATACTGGTATGATAGTCTTTGCATTACTTTATTTGTGGCCTGTCGATAGATATCTGACTAACAGAGTCATAATTAATGTATTTTTTTAGGTGAGATTTGGGTTGAGAGCTCCACAGGTCTGGACTTTGAAGAGACTCCACGACTCCGCCTTGTGGTCAAGGCTGAAACGGCATCCTCCAGCTCCTTCATGGCTGTCAACCTCCTACTACAGGATGTCAATGACAACCTACCACGCTTTCAGCTTCACAATTATGTCGCTTATGTTCGTGAGGCCCAGGGCTATGATCATCCTATCATTCAGGTGCAGTAATCTCCCATTTGTTTGCTCAACAGTTCACAGTCTTCATAAAAGTGTAAAGTTGTGGGATACAACATCCCTTGGCACTAAATACAGCATATTTTCAGTGCAAGCCAAAAGAGTTTCCTTTGCGTTTCCCACAATGTTTTCATTGTCCATGGTGAGAATATAGGCTCAGCTGTCCTACATATCCACAACCAATTCCCCTTTTTCAGCTTTTTTTTTTTTTTTTTTAAATAATTCAAGTTCCAAGTCTAACATTGCTTAGAGGTTCATGTTACGCTCAGGCAGCTGTTGCAGATCTGCCTGTGTTTTCATTGACAATTTCACCGGTAATTTCCTCAGGTGTTGGCGAATGACCTAGACCAGGGTCAGAATGGGCAGGTGACCTACTCCATAAGGTCATCCTCCATGAGCGGCCTTTTCAAGATCGACCCTGTCACAGGCAGTATATCCACCGCTGCCATCATGGACAGAGAGATCTGGACACAAACCAAGTACTAAGTTGTTCCTTCTGGCATTATAACAGTTTATGTTGTGCTGGGCAACAGCTAAGGTTTTTAATCATGAATAATCGCATGACTTTTTTTTGCAATAATTGCATTCTTATACACAAAAATTGACAATGAATTCAAAAGCGTTGTGCACACTTTTGTTTAAAATTTCTGGTATATGAAAAAAATGCAACAACGCTAACTTAGATGTTTTTATATTAGTATTCCCTTCACTTACAGTATTAACAGTTAAAATATCTTGTAATTCTTAACTTAACTATTATTATATTTAAATTAAATCTAAAACTACTGCTATTAGCCACTTCCAGGGCATTTAGTAATAATTAAGTGAACATTGCATCAGTGGCAGGCGTCACGGTTGTGCAATGGGTAGCACAATTGCCTCACAGCAAGAAGGTCGCTAGTTCGAGCCCCAGCTGAGTCAGATGGCATTTGGAGTTTGAATGTTCTCCCTGTGTTTGCATGGGTTTTTATCCGGGTGCTCCGGTTTCCCCCATGATCCAAAGACATGCAGTACAGGTGAATTGAATAAGCTAAATTGGCCATAGTGTATGTGTGTAAATGAGTGTGTATGGATGTTTCCCAGTACTGGGTTGCAGCTGGAAGGGCATACGCTGCATAAAATATATGCTGGATAAGTTGGCGGTTCGTTCTGTTGTGGCAACCCCTGATTAATAAAGCTGAAAAGAAAATGAATGAATACATTAGTGGCTCTCAGTTCCTGTCTTTGCACCACACTGTTCTCAGATAAGCAGCTCAATAGATGAGAACTTTATGCATGAATCACTATTATGCATCTCACTACTTCCTACTAACCTGAGCATGGGAAACCTCTTCAGAATGTTCATTCGCATTTTTTTTCAGCAGATGTATTATAATATGCTCGATTCACACCAAAAGTTAAATTAAGTATTCATGTGAGTATTAAATACGTTCATTCATTAATTTTCCTTCAGCTTAGCCCCTTTATTCATCTGGGGTTTCCACAATGGAGTGAACCGCCAACTTATCCAGCATACGTTTTACGCAGCGTTGCCCTTCCAGCTACAACCCAGTACTGGGAAACATCCATACACACTCATTTACACACATACACTACGGCCAATTAACTGTAGTTTATTCAGTAAATTCAACTATAGCGCATGTAATTATACTGTAGGGAAAACCGGAGCACCCGGAGGAAACATGCAAACTCCACACAGAAATGCCAACTGACCCACTGTCACCCGTGTTAAATACAAAGTCAATGTAAATGCACAAATATACTGTAGATGAATTTCCACCAGGCACTGTGAATGACATAGAATGCATAATGCATAATGCGCTTGCTGCAAACATGGAAATCGACACAGTCGCATCTTTAAGTAGTTCAACTCAATCTGAAAATTAGCTTGAGGTGAAAAACCTCCAGTTAAATTAGAGCGAGTGACATGATGCTCTGTGTTTGGTGTCAACTCAGCATTAGGCCCATTCCGAATGTTCTCATTGGTTAAGAAGTGCAATGATGTCTATCCCACCCCTCCTGGGACCCATTGTTTGTCTGTGTATTTTAGGATAATTAAAAAATTTACTTATAAAAACAAAAACTGCTTTAATACACTGAAAAATAATTGTCTGCATAAATAAATTAACACGTTAACATAATAATAAAGAGTTAACCAGCCCTAGATTCTTAAAAAGCTAGGGATGTCTTTCTGTCAGCATGGAAAAAAAAAAAAACATCTTCGAGAATGACTCTAATTTGACTTTCATGTTTTGTTGTGTCTTCAGCCTGGTGGTTATGGCAACCGACAGAGGCAGTCCTCGGTTAGCAGGATCTGCCACTCTCACTGTGATCATTGTAGACCTGAATGACAACAGTCCCACCATTCCTGTTCCACGTGAAGTCCGGGTCCCTGAGAGTAAGTTGACTGCTGTTTGAACTCCGTATCACTTCTGTAATCAATGAACTAAATTTCCTATTTTTTCTGGCAGACAAACAATGAGGTACACCGTGCTGAAAGATTGACTCAATTACTAGCTCTTTTTCTCGCCAAAATCCTCAATGGATATTTCCTGTCACTGATGTTGTACAATGTGTCCAGTAATGGTGGGCGTTGTCCAGCAAAACCTAATAGTTCTGAAAAGGTGCAACCGCAAATGGAAACGGTTGATTACGTTTTACGCAGGGTTATCATGAAGATCGTCTATTTCTTTCCTTAGATACCTTGATTGGAACGATAATCACTCAGGTCACCGGGAATGATGTGGACTCAGGGCCTGCGCTGTCCTATACCCTTCTTCTGGACTCAGACACTCAAGGGAAGTTTGGAATACACCGCTTTGGAGGAGGGGTGTCCCTCACTACCCCTCTGGACTTTGAGGTGAAAACATGGTACACACTGACAGTCAGCTCTTCGGACTCCAAGCAGCAGAGTCATGCAAATCTGACCATACTTGTGGAGGACGTGAACGATAATTCTCCAGTCTTCTCCCAGGAACTGTATGAGGTACGTTAGGATGAGTAGTGATAGTAAAAATTTGTTTGTGACAGTATTAAGGCCCGTGCACACCGAGACGTTTTTTGCTCGCGTTTTCGGACGACGTTTAACGCCTCGTGACTAAATAAAGGGCGCCGATGTGATTTTGCACACCAATGCGAAAAAGCGCCGTGCATAAAAGCGTCATTTTTAAAGAAACGCCTCATGCTGTTTTTTTTTGTTTTGACGCCCCGCGTCAAAACCTTCTCCACCAATCAGATCGGCACTTTTGTTCACGTGTATGGAGCCGATGAAGTTACAGTAAGCACCCCTTGGAGGCGCTCAAGCGCAATACTGTTAATGCGAGCGCACATTGAAGAAGATGCCCAGAGGCGATATGAACGTGGAGCTGCTTACTGCACTGGTGAACAATAATCATTTCTTCATTGCCAGAGCTGCTACTTGAACCATCCATGCTTTGCCGATCACAACAACAAGCGTGTAAACTTCCTCTTTTCTTCTTCTGTGTAACAAGCATGTGTCAGAAGCTTGGCGCCAACCTGTGTGCCATCTAACATCAAGGAGTGATTTTGCATACTCTTCTGCTCGACGCCAGAGAAAATCGCTTGGACTTAAATGCGGAAAACCGTCTCGAAAACGCTCACGATAAACGCAAACGAAAAGCGTTCCGGTGTGTACGAGCCTTCAGATTCCCCAGGCTTTGATACTTTAATAGTTCCCCCAAAAATGAAACTTCTGCCATCAATTACTCTTTCTTCACTTGTTCCAAACCCTTTTTATTTGACCCTCATTTATTTGAAGAAAGCTAAAAACGGTAACTGTTGACGTGTTTCTCCAAGTTTGATTCTCAATGGTTACAGGTTTTCAGCTTTCTTCAAAATATCTTCTCTAGTGTTTAACAAAAGAAAGAAACTCGTAAAGGTTTATAACAGGGGTGTCCAAACTCGGTCCTGGAGGGCCGGTGTCCTGCTCAGTTTAGCTCCAATTTCCTTTAACACACCTACAGTACCTGGAAGCTTCTAGTACACCTAGAAAGAGCTTGATTAGGTTGTTCAGGTATGTTTAGTTGGGGTTGAAACTAAAATATGCAGGACACCGGCCCTTCAGGATCGAGTTTGGACACCCCTGGTTTATAAGTTCTTGAGGGTGAGAAAATTGTGAGTAAATGTTAAATTTCGGGTGAACTATTTCTTTAATAAAAACTGTTCCATTGGTAAAGTCCTTAAAGACTCTCGCAGTTTATTTAAATGTCAATGAAACACATATTTGTGTTCAGACAATATTCCCTGTGAGCTCTACATTTAAAAAGATATTTCTTGAGGTAAAAGAAAGAATAAAATGATGCTGTGTATTGCTCAAAGCAGTCAGTTTTAAGGCCAATTTATGTCTTTGGCAGGTGACTCTAGCCGAACACTCGCCAGCAGGAAGCTCAGTTATCACAGTAACCGCTACAGATAAGGACTCTGGAGAGAACGGAAGAATAACATACAGGGTCGTGTCAACAAAGGACATGTTCTACATTGACCCAAGCAATGGTAATTTGTCCTTTTGTTCTTGTTCTTTTCCGTTCGGATTTATTGTTCATCGTCCAAATTGTTGTCAGATGTCTTGCATAATTTATTTGTTAAGAACAAGAAATAAAGTGTTTTTGATGTGCTTTTTCTCAGCTGGATTCTCTTTAATGCTCACATTTTAGGACGGCAAAAAGCAAATGGGATTGAATGTACATGTGACTGGTGTTTGAGTGGGATTTGTTAGCACAGTAGAGTTAGCATCCACTAGTTGTGAACCATTGTTTTGAAGCATACTGTATGCTAAAATCTTGATCGCTGGTCTAAACTTATAATGTCATTTCTCTACATAGGTACTCTGTTCATCATGAAGGAGGTTGAGTTTGATTCACAGCGCCAATCGATTTTGGTGGTGATTGAAGCCAGTGATAGTGGAACACCTCCACTGACCGCCCTTTCCACAGTTCAGGTGCATGTGTCTGATGTCAATGACAATGCCCCTTTATTCCACCAAGCTGAGTATAGAGCCTCTGTATCTGAAGACGAAGTTCCTGGTTCAACCATTCTAACTCTGGAAGCGGTGGATGGAGACCTATCAAGGGACAACTGCGGCTTTGATTTCGCCATTGCCAGTGGAAACATTGGGAACACCTTTCAAATTGAAAGCAGCGTTCGCTTCCTTGAAGGCCATGGATTTCAGACAGTTGGGATGTTGATACTGGCTGATAAGCTTGACTTTGAAATTGCGAATAGCTACAATCTCACTATTGTGGTCTCAGATCGTGGTATACCACAGCGAAGCTCAAGTGTTCCAGTTTTAATCACAGTGTCGGACACGAATGATAACCCACCATCCTTCAGTAGGGCAGAGTACAGCGCTGTTGTCAATGAAGGGGCAGAAACAGGAACTGAAATACTGCAAATTTTTGCTATGGACCCTGACTCAACACCTAATGGAGAGGTTCAGTACTCAATCAGTTCTGGAGATGATTCTGAGCTCTTTACTGTAGATCAGTGGACTGGGGCTGTTCGTCTGCGGAGGTCCCTCGATAGTGAAAAACAGTCCTCTCACATGTTTGTCATTCAAGCCTCAGATGGTCAGGGTCACTTTGCTCTTGCTCCTGTAACTGTTGAGGTAAAGGACATCAATAATAACCGGCCTTACTTCCCTCTTAAATCACTCACAGCAAGCATTCGTGAAAACCAGCCCCAGAATGCTCTAGTTACCATATTACATGCCATTGATCACGACAAAGGAGCATATGGAGAACTGAGATATTTCCTTACTTATAATTCAGGCAATGGTAAAGATTCCTTCCTAGTGAACCAAACCTCCGGTGAGCTGCGAACCCGCTTTACCTTCGATTTTGAGAAGACAAACACTTTCAATTTTATTGCAATGGCAATGGATGCAGGCAACTATTCGGCTACAGTCACTGTTCAAGTGTTTGTAACTGGTGAAGATGAGTACGACCCTGTTTTTACTAAATCAGATTTTGCCTTCCATGTCCCCGAGGGTGCAAAGAAGGGGCAAAGCATTGGGCAAGTAAATGCCAATGATGAGGATGGAGGAGTGGATGGCATTGTCCTCTACACCCTTGCAAACAGTTCACCTTACTTTGAGCTCAACACATCTACCGGTGTGATATCCCTCAAGATGGATGCAAATCATCGACATGTCACCCGGTCAAAAAGAGAGACACGACAGATGATGTTGGATGTTACTGCCCATAGTCCTTTAGAGAATTCCCGAAAAACTTCAACCCAGATCACAGTTGATGTCACACATACATCCTTTGGCTTGACCACAGACATGAATGTGGTTCTTGCCAGTGCTATAACCGCTTCCTTGGCAGCCATTGTGTTCCTGATCATAGTTGTTGTGGTGATATTCCTCCTGAGATCCCAAAGGTATAAAGAACAAGAAACCTGCACCCGAATAGTCACCCATGGTACCGTTCTGGAGAGTCTTGAAGATTCAAAAGTTCCTGGGGGTGATAAGCTGTATCATCAGACCCTTCCGGGTTACGCAGCTGACCAAACTGCAAATGTAGGAGGTGCCTACACACGAGGAGGTTCTCTTGACCCATCCCACTCTAGTGGACGAGGGTCTGCCGAAGCAGAGGCAGCAGAAGATGACGAGATCCGTATGATAAATGAGTATCCACAAGTTGCTAGCATCTCCTCATCTATGCAGGAGCACATAGCTGCTCGAGGACCCGACTCTGGTATCCAGCAAGATGCAGACCAGCTGTCTGACATTTCCTGTGAGCCGGGGATGGATGCAAACCAATGGTTTAAAGGGAAGAAACTGGGAAGTTTAAGTGGGACGCTATTAGCAAGCCAGTTGCCAACTTATCGAGATGAAGGAGGTGGATATCTCGGGGTTGGGAGAGGGCTCAGCATCTCACATCCAAAAGATTATGCCTTTCCAGAGGATGGCAAGCCTGCAGTCGATGGTTCTCTTACTGCAATTGTAGCTAGCGACGAGGAACTGAGAGGCAGCTACAACTGGGACTACCTCCTAGACTGGTGCCCTCAATTTCAGCCTCTGGCTAATGTCTTCACAGAAATTGCCAGATTAAAAGATGAAAATGCACCACCTAACCCTCGGCGGCCATTTCATCCTAAAGCAAAGACTGATCCCAAGCCCAGGATTGATCCTCCTCCTCTTATTACTTCTGTAGCTCATCCAGGGGCCAAAACCGTTTTGCCAAAACCTGCTGTAGGGCGAACATTTCCCCACTTATCCTCATTGCGACGATCTCCTATTGATCATGATGTTTCCTCGATTGCCATGTCCCCTAGTTTTTCTCCATCGCTTTCACCACTTGCAGCCCATTCCCCAGCCATCGCTCCTTTTGGAGGTCACTCGTCCTCCATAATCAGTACAACTGAGCACGAGGAGACAGAACTGAGGATTTAATGAGGATCCCTTTCAGAAAGCATTCCCGCCTGACTCAGGTACTCTAAAAATGCCTCTCCTCTGGCATGGTCATTGTGTTGTATGTAATGTTGCCCCACTGGCTGGCCAGAGGTTTCACAAAGCGGTGCTTTTGTCACCCTTCTTTAGACTAACTGACTTGAGTTGGAAAAGAAGTAAATAAGACTATTTTATAATGCTGTTCTAATGTCCTGAAGAGCGAGCGGCTGACATTTTTATTAGCCCAGTGTTTGCACATTTAAAAGGACGGTTATGTTTGATGTTGATGTTTTGTAAGAGAAAACACTTTCGTATTATATATTTTTTTACTGATGTTTTTTTTTTTTTAATGAAATGACATATGTCAAGTGGTTGCTATAACCGGTGATTTTATTGACATACATTTATATTTGTATATATGTGGCCGTAAGAGTATGTTTGTAATAAGAGCTTGTTTTAGTTTATTAACAGTTGCCATTCTAAAGTGTTCAGTATTAAGCTCTTTAATGTTTGGGGAATATATTTTGATGTCAGTATTTATAAAAAATCATTACAATATCTGCAAAACTGAAGGTTATGCTGCAGACCACAGTGATCATTGATTTCTACATGCTGCTTCCCCTCCCATAGCTTGACTAATGAGAACACAATTGAAGCTTGAGAAACTAAAAGTAGTAAGTGATTAATTAAACAATGTTGTTCCCCATTTTGTACGGATTTAAAAATCTTGCAACAAGTTGCTCATTATTTAGTATCCATTTATAGGTGTTGAAGCGCAAAATAAATGTGTCAGGATTTTCAAAATCTACAAGGAAATAACAATAACAGAAATGCCAAACATTGCTGATACCACAACATAACTGGAAATAACAGTACTGTCATTTTTAAGTGTTTATTTTTGTTTATTTCTTAAGGCCAGTAAAAATTGTTAGCATAAATAGGCTCTAAATAGCTACTTCACAACGTCAGATTTCTTAACGTTGGATATAATGACATTAAACACGTCTGCAATTTCCAACCTGGGTGTTTGTTGAAATAAATCAAGCTATCCAATTACATACTTCATTTGACTAAAAGAAAGATGTACTCCACTAGTCAAGGTACTGAAGTGTATAGGTACATATTTGTAGCATATTTCCAAAATTACTGTGGGTAAAACCAGTTAAGTTTATCTAATTATGCCACAAAATGCTGGATTTGTTTTCTCTCTCTCTCTTTCTTTGTAAATTACATGGCTAAATGATGTTACGACGCCCATATTTGTTTAAAAAAAAGCACTGGTTTGATCTTCGTGCCATTTGTTCATACAATGTACAGTTAAAAGATCAAGTTAAAATACTTTAAACTAAACAATGGTGGCAATGGACTTTCTCCTAAAGCAGGACTCATTTTAGTAGCTTTTTGGTTTGCTTAAGTGGTGCTGAAAAGTATTTTTGTACATACTGTACTTTCTAATGACTGTAAATGTTACCGTATGACCATACTTCGTTTTAGTTTAGTTTCTTTTGCTGTTTTAAAAATGTTGAGTCAGTTTTGGTCAGCATACTGTACTGCATTTTCCTGTCCATTGAAAAGCTCAACTTATAATTTTGAAAATCCACAGTGCCTGTTAGAGAAAGACTTAAGTGATCATTAAACGTATGCTGTGTTGATATTGTCAAGGTCACAGGAACATTTCAGTATTATAAGTTAAAGGTATTAGTCTTTGTTTTTACGTTAGTCTGATTTAACAGGATATCTCGTTTAAAAGTCTCATATTTATGGCAGATGCTTCACTTTTGTACAGAAACAATTCCTCACTCGTAACTGTGAACGTGTTATATTCATGCTGCCTTGAAGGAAAATAAATAATGTTCTGTGTTCCTTTAAGAAAAGTTTCTCATAATGTTCAAGTCACTGTTCATATTGTTATTGGTGAATGATGTCTGTTTACATAACGTTTGAATAGCACTGTGGTCCACATTTGGCCAGCTGTTTTCTTGCATTTGTACCCAGTATAACCCAAAGGGCATTGAATGGGTGGTTGTTCAGTGTCCACCGTAAACTTTTTTTGACAAAGTGCCTAATTAAAAATGTGTTTCCAATAATGATCGTAAAACATCTTCATCTGTTTCTTAATTATATGTGTAAACACTGTGTTTTTGACATAGTCTTTCACACAGCACAATCCTCTGAGTAAAATTTGCTCAGTTCAGAGAGTATTTGGTCCCTCTTTAACTAAGGGAAAACAAGCTGGTAAAAAGTAAAGCTGCTGTTTGTGGAGTTGCTTAATGATCCTCTGCTGAGATTTTGAGAGATTCAATGTATTATATTTCAGCTGATTTTATCTAAGGCTGTGACTGAAGATTTAGTTTTGTGTTTCTCTTCTGTGTTTCTGCTTATTAACATCAGTTGTTCATCATCGGTGCTCAATCATCATTAAAAAGCCCCTATTATGTGTTTTTGAAAATGAGCTTGAATGCAGTGTGTAACACAGCTCTAAGTGAAGTGAAATGTCCAGCTAAGGCTTAAATCTGAAAGTGCACAGTGTTTAAAACTATTGATTCATCTATAAAAGTGTCGACTCATAGTTCCTCAAACGAATCGCCATACTTACAAGTCTTTTGCCGTTTCGGCAACATAAGCCCCGCCCATTTGTGCGTGCGCAGACCGGGGAAGATTCGAAACCCCCAACCCCATCCACAAACAACAGCCGCAAGCAAAGGTTGCCAGATTGGGCGGTTTTGAATTTGATTGTGCAGGTAAAAACCTTTTGGATAGGGTTTGGACTGGAATCAGTGGGGGTTTTGGAACAAATGAACCGCTGAACGATTCATACAGGAGTCGCTAGGATAATTAGGTAGAAATAAATGCAAACTATAAGAAAATAAAAGTGTTTTTTGACCATGCATGCATATTAGCCTGCTGTTGGAGACCCCCAAAACCAAAATATGACCCTTTTTTATGTATAATAGGGGCTCTTTAATTAATCCTTCCATTGTCTCATTGACTTGAGTAACTTTAACTCAGTTTAGAGAGGGACCAAATACTATCTAAACTGAGTCAGTTTTACTTGGAGGATGTTGTTGTGTAGGGAACACACTGTAAAATATCTGTTAATGAACAGTTTTCATATTTTGTGACTTTCTATATTTCCGTGTATTTACAGTAATGAATTGTATTGTTGTGAATGGTATTACGCACTGGCAGTTTATTACCAGGTTTTTGTACTGTAATTTACCACACCAGTACAGATAGTATATCTCGTCCAACCAGTGGTTTCAAGGTGTACCATGGTCAATTTGATAACATTTAACACCATTTCAACTTTTCATAAACAGTAAAACCATGGATGGTTGTTGCGGTTTTGAAAACTTGATATAAATACCGTAATATTGCAAATAAATGCATGGCAGCCGCTGGGGGAGTTAGGACAATTCTAAGGGACTATGCCGTATAGATGCTGCCAGAATTACTATTAAGGCCCAATCACACCCAACAAACAGCACCCCCTTGTTTCACTTTCATACACGACAACAAACAACAACCACCCCCCATCCCCAATTCAAATTTTCAACCCCTATCTCCCCCACAACCTCCTAACCAGTCCACCCCCCCACCCCTCCTTTCTTCACTTTTGTCCATGACACCCACCATGGGTGTTAATATACCAACTCCCCCCGCCGATTAAATGTAATGTAAATGCTGATCATATCGATATATAAAATAAGTTGTATTCCGTTCATTTAAAGTGTGTGCTGCACATTATTGACAATATTGAACTGAAGCTTGACTTCACAATGTTCCATCGCAAATCAAATTGTAATATCCAATTAGGTTTTTTTATAGCAGCATTCTTTTTGGACTTTATAAAGCAGCTTTATGCAGTTTTGTTGAAAGCATGGTAAACATGGATCCCGGTCTGGTAGCTTTCCAAGTGCAGGATTAACAAACAATACCTTGAATAAGAAAATCAAACGTTTCTATAACAACACAAAAAACACGTACAGGCACATTAAAAAATACAAAAATAAATAAAGTTGTTTATGTTTTTTGCCACAAAATGGTGTACATGCTTACAGACTTTTAATTTTAGCCAGCCAGCCTCAGTGCTTCCAGTGAACTGTCTGTCCATTATAAAATTGGCACCTTTAATTAGTTAAAATCAGTGATCCTCGCTGCCTGATAGATATACGTCATGAAGTGGGTCACAGACCGTACAAGAAGCACTGCATTCAATTCCATTTCCCTGCCATGTCTTTAAAATATGAGTTTATTTTACCCCAGTATTTTCAATGGAGTTTCTGTGCTTACCTGCTGATCCTGACGGTGCTAGCTGTTACAAGGTCTTTCATCTCGTTTTACGCTTTAACAACTAAATAAATGCTTAAGTCTATTTAACTGAATGTATTGTAATTACATTACAACATCAGTACTGTTAAAGGAATCTTATGAAATTTAAAAAAAAAAAGTCACATTACGCTTTAACCGGAAGTTTATCATTGGCTAACATCTGCTGTGCAATCGCCAATTTCCGTTGTTGTATATTCATTTTCAGATACAAAACTTTGTGGAACGTGGAGTGTGTTTCACTTATTTTTGAATATTCGAAGGTAATTTTAACAAAACCTTTATATTAATGATAACTCATAAACTTAGTCACTATCATCATGATGTGATATTTTCATACTGTTACAGTACATCTCTACTTCAGACTATTAAAAATGTCAATAAAAGTCACTTATTCAGATTTTTCAATATATAATATATAATATAATAATATATAATATGTAATATACTTGTTAAAAGGAAAGATCAAGGTCCAATAATGCAATTCAAATGCATATAAACAAACAAAAAAACTACAAAAATCATAAAATATGGAAAACATTTTCTTTTTTTTACAGTATTACATTACATAGACTATGAGAAACTCTCAAACCACTTACATTTTTCCATTTTCACCTGGTCTATTGACTTGATGCAATGGCAAAGTATTACTGTCTACCTCAGAAATATAAAAAGTGGTATTGTTATTTTCATGAAGAGCAGATCTATAACTGTACTCTGCTCACAGTAGTTACTGTAGTCCATTTGACAAACCAAACTCCAAATAGCATCCAGATGTAGATCTATGGGAGAAATATTGATGCAGGTTTACTGTCAGCATGTCAAACACAAAATATGTGCGATTCTCTACTGAACAGAATAAATACTTTACATGTGGGATATTTAAAATGTGCCTTATATGAATGAAACCGAAGGCATTTATTGTACAAATACCACCGAATCATACATTAACTAATGCCTTTTGCATTTCCATCAGGTCTCAAAGCGCAGATTGATAGGGGAAAAATCCAGTCTTCCACCTGTCCTGGAGAGGAAGTACCAGATAATTTGTCTCTTCCAAACTGTCTCTATAGAGAGTAAAGATATATGATACACTAGATACAGTATCTTGCAGCCGGGCCTTGTAATTAATTCTTTAAAGAGCCAAAAATAAGGCTTTAAATCATAGAGCCTATAACACAGTGCAAAGAAAAAAAGAGCGGGGCAGTAACAAAACTTGCCACACAAGGGGAAGAATTTAGTCATTATTCATCCATACTCAGACCTTAATGATTTGTGGATCTTTCAGACCGTATCATTAGAGCCGTGCCATAGACGGTTTGGATTACAGGACATGTCATACACTGTGTTTATGAAGACTTGCCTGTAAGTATTGCTATGGAGACACGAGGAACTGTCTAGCATTCGGCCGCAAAATATTTTGACTCCCTGAAAACTAGCTGTTGAATGTGGGTTTGACTTGAACGTTTAAACTGAAGGACGTGCGTCGGACTGAAACATTCAAACAGAAGGTTATTAAGGTCTACCTCGCAGTATTGCTATATAAATACGCGCTGGATGGATGTGTTTGACCTCGCAGCTCGTTTAACATCTCGAGAGAATCTGCACTGCGTATGGGGTTTCTAAACACAAGGACTTGCTCTGCATGGACAGAAATTAAAGGCTTTGTTCACCACCAACATTTCTGTCTTCACTGCAGGCTTATGTGTCGTTCCAAACATAGATATATCTGCATAGATGCCACTATACTAAAGGTGACATTTGAACGTTATACATTTTACAAGTCACCTAAAACAGTTAAAGAATTGAGTTTTACCATTTTTGAATCCTTTCGAACAATCTATGGGTTTAGCAGGAGCACTTTTAGCTTAGCTTAGCATAAATCATTGAATCGGGTTAGACCATTAGCATCTCACTCAAATAATTTGGATTGATTATCGTATTTGAAGCTTGAGTTACATAGGACTGATGGAAAATGAAAAGTTGCTATTTTCTCGGTCAACATGACTAGGAATTATATTCTCATTCTTGCATAATAATCAAGGAAATTTGCTGCCACACCATGACCAGTGATATTACGCAGCTCCTGAAAATAGTTCCCAGCTAACCAAGTAGAGATGCAAATATGATTGTGCCTGCTAGGCTACATTTGAAATGATTGTGTCAAATCAACTTGAAACCATTTTAAATATTAGCTGCAATTAATTAATATGCGTATTATAGGCATGCTGTTGTATGTCCAAACATACTGTATTTTATTTTTTTTATTTTTTTTAGGTTAGATAAGAACTGTTTAATTTAGTTCCAAAAGGACATTACATCATTTGTTGACAAAAAAAGCAGCAATGAGCTTGTATGGTGAGGACGCAACCCGGCCTGTGTTACAAACTCAAGCCCATTGACATCAGCAAAAGAGGTTTAAATATTTACTAGTATAATTGCACGTGCATAATTTTCATTATTACCCTCACTGAAATTATGACGCATGCAAATAAATTGTGCTTAAATCTGGGTAGATACTGCTGAAATTGATGTTTGTTTCCCAAGTGTGGATGAAGAGGTTGTGGATAGACATCCACACTGATGTACTTTAGACTTCCTATCAAGGCCCATTAAAAACAGAGATATACTGTAGCTATCTTTATAAATGACATGATCATTTCTATTTACATCTTGTCAACTGACAAATTATATTCATAAAGTGCCCTGTGAGGTTAAGTGATAGTAAAGCCTGTTTTGTCATTATCCGATTAATTTTCTGTTCATTACAATGCAATGTTATTGATTATAATAAATAGTTTGCATAAAGGTTTGCTGCACCATGCAACTTGGCTGTGTGTGCTCTGATTCGCTGACAAATAAACAGCTCAGTATGCAGCAGATTGTAACAAAAATTAATGTGTTAGTCTTTATCTTCAAAAATATTGTGCTGTTAATTGATTAGATGAGCAAATCAGAGCGTGCACACTCCTAGTTTTTATGTTACTGTCACAGAGGACCTGACGGTTTCTGTTTGTCACACTGCAATAAACATTTTCACTCTTATTTTCTTTTAAGAAAGTAGCGCTGCTATTCATTTACAAACAGTTTATAGAATTCCTCTCATTAGATACACTTTCGATATCTGACTGATGACCAGGGGTGGACTTAGTGATTTGGGGGCTCTAAGCAATTTCAGTTGTAGGGGCTTATACCAAAGCATTCTTTATACTGTAGACATGATTTTATTTTCTCTGTAGATTTTTTATTTTATTTTTTTGTAAAATAAATGACGTTAAAAATATAATTTAAGTAAAACCTTTATCTTCTTAATGTAAAATTAAATACACTAAATTCACAAATAAAAAACAAATTTACAATCCATGCAGAGTTAATTAGCCATATTTGTGATTATATTTTCATATTTGTATGTGCAGTATGGAAGGAACGGTCCATTATTCGTGGGGGCCCTCGGTTTTCAAAAGAAGTAATAACGTTAAAATCTGAACGTTATAGACAAAATTTACAACATATGATAGAAAATTAATAAAAGAGCTATATGATTAATATAGGCTTCCTGGCATTAGTTGGGGTTCCTTAATTCCCCAGTGTCACAGTCAGCTGCGATCCAGCCTGTGTAGATCGCATAGAACTACAAATCTGCCAGTATATGGACTACAAGATCCAGTCATGCAACACACACACACACCTCCTCCAAGTCTCCATTGATTACACACTCACAGCTGAAGCTGCTCATGGACTGATTACAGGACTATTTAAACAGCATACACGCATACATCATTGCTGAGTCGTGTTGAGCTGTTTGTGAACATTACGACGCATTTTCCTTGCCATGCATTCCGTGTTTGACCCTATCCGTGTTTGTTTGTTTATTTCTGTCTGCTGCCTGCCTTCTGACCACTCATTGACTACGGACCTGGATTTGCCCGTATACATCTGTTTGCTCCTGTGTGACTGTTGCTCGCCTGACCATTCTAATAGACCTGCATTTGGATCCGCACTTCCTTTGTCAGCATCCGCTTCATGTTACACCTCGGGCCCTTAATGGCTGCTTACTTCGCTTGTTGGTTCAGTCTGCCCCTGCTGACGATCCTTCAAAAATAAAGCTACTGTATATTTGAGAACACCTGTTTCCAAATAAAGGGAAAAAGAAATCAAGGACAAAACTGCAGAATTTATTGTGCTTGACATGAAGCCGATGAACACTATATGGAAGGTGACGTTTTTATTGTTTTTGTTTGTTTGTTTGTTTATTTTGTTTGTTTTTTATTAATGCACACATTAAAGTCAGGATACTGTTTACAAGCGTTTAGCACGTTTAGCAAAAAGAACTTTCATTGTGTGTTTCAACTGAACTATAGCTTTAGGCCCAATCCCAATTCTATTTTTGTCCCCCTACCCCTTCCCCTTCCCCTTGGCCCTTACAACCGAGGGTTAAGAGGAAGGGTTTTTTAAAACTTACCCCTAAGAATTGGGACAGGACTTCAACACGTGCACACGTCATCATTTGTCATCGCGATCTCTTGCTTCATATGAGATCAGATGATCACGACTGCTCTAGTTATTCCAGTTGTGTTATTTTTTGATGTTTATCTTCAGGAAATCACTGAAGGCGTATATTAAGTTATCATAACGATCTAATGTGGCAATAAGATCGGAAGTGTACTGTGTATTTACACAGTGGCCATACTCATCTATGTAACACAAAAAAACTACATTAACATTACAGCAGACACTGTAAAAAGCTCATTCCCAGCCACTAGACATTACTGACAGGGTATTCCAGTGTCATCGTGTGTCAGAATGTTCTGGGACTGCTGTACATAAGTTATGCTTATGGATTATAGATTGCGAAATTTAGCGGGTTTTTTGGCGATTTTTTTAAAAAGCATGACGGTAAAACACGAACGCGGTTATGAATATATTAAAACATTTGTTTGTTTGTCGTAAAAATTCGCAATAATGACAAAAAATACTAATTTCTGGATCTCCTTACTTCCGGGTTCAGCTAGTGGCAGCCAGTGGCAGGTGTATTCTGGGAAATTTTCTTACCCCTCCGTTTTAAGTGTGGTCCTGAAAAATCTTCGTTCGAAGGGGTGTATACCACTTGCCTTTAGCCCTACGCCTTCAAGCTAAAGAGAATTAAGACATCACTACCCCTTGACGTGAACGCACAAAACGATGGGTAAGGGAAAGGGGAAGGGCTAAGGGGTAGAATTGGGATTGGGCCTTAATATGCTATATCCCACATAGCAAACGGACTTGGCCCAAATGTGGCCTCATTATGGCACTGCTGGCGTGTTGCCGGTACTGGCATGCATAATCTTAGCCGAATGTGGGCCATGCATGGCAATGATGGCACTGCATGCATGATGGCAAACAACATTTGGGCCAGTTGTGGATGGGAGGTGTGTGGCCCAGATCAGTGTAGCGATTGTTCACATTGTTTAGGTTACATTAGGCTGGGTTTTGGCTAGGGCCGCACGAAATCTGCATGCGCAGATTTCCGCAGATTTTTAGCCCATCATTGATTCTGTTTATTTACTGGTGTAAATGTGTGTAAATGTTTATTTAATCAGTTTTCAAATTTATTTTAGTAATAATATTGACTAATATGAAAATTTTTAATGTGATTTATTTAAAATACAGTTTGTAAATTGTGTTTTAGTAGATATTTTATATGAGAGACTTGCTTTGTTTACCAAATAAAGTGGATCTAATTAGAAACATTAAATAAAAGTTAAAAAAGTATTACTTTTTATTTCATATATTAAGATTTTAGCTATGATACTCCCCAAATCATTCTGCATAAATCCGCAGATTTTTAACAAAATACTCTGTTTCTGGTTAAGTTTAAACTTATGGCTGAGAATCAGTACCAATAATAAACCAGTTCAGGGCCAGCTAAGGGTGATAAATTGGCTGAGATTCAGGCTGGTTATGGCCCATGTGTGGCCCTTGTCTTTAATCCAGTTATGGGCCATGTCAGGACCGTCGTTCTTTGCAGTACTTGGTCAAAGGAAAAATTATTGTGTGTCCTGGTGCTGGGCCAGAAAACATTTGCTATGTGGGATGGTCAGCAGACGCAGCTTTAAAAACAAGTAAAAACAGTCCAAAACTAATTTAATTTGACCAGTGATTATAGTTAACTTCAGGTATTATCTGTTATGTTTCTTCAAAATATGAGATCAATAAATCAATCAATAAATATTCAGTTGAAGCCAGTTTGTAAAAAGTCTATAATTTACTATGATAATTTAAATGAGCTATAGACTGTAATGAAGAAACTCAGAGTATGAATACTCATTCAATGTTAAGCTCTGGTAAACTGTGAAATGTAAAGGAAGATAACCCAGGAGAAATCCCACCTGGAGATCTGGATTGACCTACAGTTACCTAATTCAAGTGTGAAAGGGCCTTCTTTGTGCTTGCTGAAGTGAAACACCACTCAGGCCATGTGGACTGTATTTCTGGGCTTTACAGCTCTCGTTTGAAAGCAAAGGAAACGTTCAGAGTGACTGTTTTTTAATTGCGAGGCTATGACGCTTCATCAATTTCGCTAAATGTTTGTATATGGCATCTGACGTTTTGCGCTTTGATGAGGTCGGTTTGTTGTGTCTGCTTGGGTCAACATGGAGACACATTAAGATTTGTTGTGATGGTGCCTCTTAGAACAACTGGCCTGAGACTAATTTATTCTGACATATAGCTTTGATGGCTTTAAAAACGTCTTGAGGCCCTTCATAACAAAGTTAGCTTGAAAAGTAACCTTTTAGTCAACCTTTCCGAGGGGCTCGCTGGCTTTCTTTGCTGGGTAGGCCTGGCATGAGTCTTCGAAGTGTAATGACAATAACGACTGTCGAACGTAATGATTTTAGCAGAAGGGGAAGAAAAAGAGAGTCTTTTTTGCCCTTTGTCTAAAGGGTTCTTTCATAACGATGCCGACCAAGCTTGGCAGAACCACAAAGACAGATATTTCTTGTCGCCAAGGGCCCCATAATGTGCTTTCTTTAAATATTGTCTAGATTTCCATCCATCCGATTGCAGCCCAATCACTTTAGTCCTATGAAAAAAGAGTTGAGATGTCAAAACGAGACTTGATGGGAGAGATTCATTGTAAGGCGGGGTCTGAAACAGTAGTCCCGCCCATTTACATATTCAGTGACCTTTATCACCTCTAGGGGGTCTTTTGTCTTCCTCTCTTGTCTTTTTGTATGTCCTTTTTTATTTGTTTTTTCCTGCTTCGTTTTCCAAAATCTTGCAAGGCTTCTTGCGTGACTAGAGGGAGCGAAAAAAGTGAGTCTTCAAAACCCATTGGCACGCGATCCCTAATCTATTTTTGGAGCATGCTCCTTTTTTCTCTCAATTTTAGACACACACACACATACCAAAAAAAACTGCCAGGGGAAGAGAGCCAATTGTAGGGTTGAAGGGGTCTGGTTCTCATTTTGGGCGGCCCTCCTTCCCTGTCTTGCCCTGCCAGAGTGAGAGCCACTGCGGTGGGGAGAGAGAGGCGGGCGGTTCGGGAGGTGAGCAACTGCGGCCCGGGCTCCAGGCCTGCCACTCAACCACTGTCACTTAGCAACCACCTGCGGCTGGTTCTTATTAGTGGCCCCAGCTGCTTGTATTTCAGACTTCCATGCTTTGCTGTATTTTGATTCGTTTTTGAGCTCTCTTTTGAAGGAGGAAAGTTTGCCGTGATGAAAATATGATTCTTGGTGTGCCTCAATCTCTTGCTATTCATTTTCATTAACTAGAGTCTGGCTTGGCTACCGGGTCCAAAGCTGACATGGGCTGATTCACAACAATACTTACGATTTTGAACTCGTACACACTGTTTTGTGGTCACATTTACTCATCTTAGGGATGTTTGGTGGATTCACTCAATAAGAAATGGGGATGAAAGGAGGTTTTCAAGCATCACAACAATAAAAGTATGTATTATACAGCTTTGATCTTTGTTTCAGTACATTATAATTTCATTCTAAGCAAAAAGTAATGATGATTATACATGTTTTTTTTAATGATTCATAGTATACTCACTGGCCACTTTATTAGGTTCACTTTGCTAGTACCAGGTTGGACCCCCTTTGCCTAAACTGCCTTAATCCTCGATTCAACAAGGTACTGGAAAATTCAAATATTCCATATTGTCATCACACAGTTGCTGCAGATTTGTCAGCTGCACATTCAGTACATGATGCAAATCTTATGTTCCACCACATCTTAAAGGTGCTCCATTGGATTGAAATCTGGTGACTGTGGAGGCCATTTGATTACAGTGAAGTCATTGTCATGTTCAAGAAACCAGTCTGAGATGATTCGCACTTTATGACATGGCACGTTATCCTGCCGGAAGTATCCATCAGAAGATGGGTATGCTGTGGTCATAAAAGGGTGAACATGGTCAGCAACAATACTCACAGGCTGTAATGTTGACATGATGCTCAATTGGTAATAATGGGCCCAAAGTGTGCCAAGAAAATATCCCCCACATCATTACACCACCAGTGTGGCAGCTGAAAGTGAGACTCATCAGACCAGGCAAAGTTTTTCCAATCTTGTTTTGTCCAATTTTAGTGAGCCTGTGCGAATTGTAGCCTCAGTTTCCTGTTCTTAGCTCACAGGAATGACACCCTGTGTAGTCTTCTGCTGCTGTAGCCCATCCGCCTCAAGGTTCGACATGTTGTGTGTTCAGAGATGCTCTACTGCATACCTCGGTTGTAACAAGTGGTTATTTGAGTTACTGTTGCCTTTCTATTAGCTCGATCCAGTCTGGCCATTCTCCTCTGACCTCTGGCATCAAAAAGGCATTTGCAACCCAAAAAACTGCCGCTCACTGGATATTTTCTCTTTTTCAGACAATTCTTTCTAAACCCTAGAGATAGTTGTGCATGAAAATCCCAGTTTCAGAAATCATCAGACCAGCTCGTCTGGCGCCAACAACCATGCCAAGTTCAAAGTCACTAAAATCCCCTTTCTTCCCCATTCTGATGCTCGGTTTGAACTGCAGCAGATCGTCTTGACCATGTCTACATGCCTACTGCCATGTGATTGGCTAATTAGAAGTTTTCTGCTAACGAGCAGTTAGACAGGTGAACCTAATAAAGTGGGTATACTGTAGATGCTCAATAAAATGTGATGCAGTGTAACTTCAATTAAATTCATCTTCATTTCTATAGCACTTTTACTGTGTCAAAGCAGCTAAACATAGATGAAGAAAAAAAGAGTAAAAGTCATGATATAAAATATAATTATAATATCAGGCAGGCAGGACAGCAGTGTGGAATGCTGGTGTAGTTTTAGTCAATTAAAACTGCTTCAGATCAGTTTAGTATTAGTGTTTCTGTTGAAGTTCAGTTTATTTCAGATCAGTGTAATGCGAGTTTCACTACCGATAGCACTGATCCACTGACGAAGGGCTGCAAGATATTGGAAAAATATATTGCAATATTTTAATTTTCTGCGATAAATATTGCGATATAGGACACAGTTTTACCAGTTAGTTTGAATAGCACTATTTAATAGTTTCTATGGAGTCTAACAGTATTTAGGTACAAAAATTGAATAATCACAATGCAAAAAAAGGCTTTTCTTTGCTTCATCTCATCTCTAGCCCATATTTCTGAAAATTCTTAGATCAAGTAAAAATGTTGTTTTGTTTTCAACTTTTCCTTTCAGGTTTTTGCTTAAAACAAACAAAACTACCTGTCAGTGGGGCAAGTAAAATAGTCTTGTTTTCTCTGAAATGAAATATAGACATTTGGACTAGAAACAAGACAAAAATTCTAAGATTTTTTTTTTTTTGCATAAATTGTATAAATTCCTTATAAATACAGGAATTAAATACAATTCTGTAGCTCCCGGTCAACTATAATTCAGACTCAGCATATCCTGCGATGAGACTATTGTGGATGATCACAATGTTGAAGCTGAAATTATGTATTGTGCAGCCCTACACTGAAGCACAATTCCACTGCTATGAGATACATGAGAAGTTTTATAGCTAAAAATCTTGTCATGCATATTTAAAACAAGAATAATGTTATAATATACTTAAACGTTGATCACAATGCTAGTCAAAATGCATTTCCACCCCCCACAACAACAAAAATATTTTAGTTTGACCCCTATCCTTCAAACAACAAAAAATTGTACGATCAATTATTTTTTGGTATACTATGTTATAAAGGATGGATCAGAATGATGTTGTTTTCTTTTTTTTGCATAGATACATCTGTTACACTAAAAGATGCTAATGTTTTCACTTATACTGTATATTGACATATTGATTTTACAAAATGAAAGCTTAGGCTTTGAATTAATTTTTGTATTGCATTTATTACATCTTTCTTGGTTTGTTCTTCTCCAACCTGTGACTCAGCAGTTGAGAACCACTGTGCTACTGTAAATAATATTACCGCTATTCAGTTTTCTTATAGGCAAAAGAGAACTTTTTCCTATTCCTTTCATAAACACTCTTTGAGTTCATTTCAGGTGCTCTCTGATGGCTTATAAAAACGTTTGCTTGATTAATTTTCGGCCTCTGAGGCTGCACTGCATATATCAGCAGCTGGCATGACACAAAAACAAATTACTGAGTGGAATAATAAACTTCACAGTCCTATACTTACCTGTATGTACTCTGTATGCCCAGTGGACCAGTTCCTACCTGTGTACATATAGCATTAATGCATGCATCTTGTGTATAATTTACATATTTTTAATTATTTTATAGAAAATATAAATTATTTTTTTAATTTTGTAGATCTCTAGAGTATCTGAAGAATAGCTTATTTTATGGTTACACTGTTATTTTTGGGCAAATGCTGTGTTTACCTAACCTTACAAGTGCAAGTAAAGGTTATTTTCTTAGTTCTGTATCTCTATGGGACTCTGGGTCTCAGACTGGATCAGAGCGTTGGGTTGAGGAGAGAGAGAGTGAGATTGAGTGAATGCGGACAGCTTCCAGTCCCTCGGTGACGTGGAAAGAGGGAAGAAAACAGGAGAATGATTGTTTTGTTCTCTCTTCAGAGAGAAAGTGCTGCTGCAAACAGTCTAAACAGAGTGGAAAGAGGACATTAAACACTGATATCCCAGCTACTCCACTGGACGGCTGCTCATGTGACTCGGCAGACAGCTCAATCCAGCTTGCTCTAGCTAAATATGAATCTGTAATCCTGAATGGGCTGTTTTATTCCAGTTTCCTTTTACCATGCGATCATCGTCACACAGGCCTTTTGATAGATGGATGGATGGATGGATGGATGGATAGATGGATGGATGGATGGATGGATGGATGGATAGATGGATGGATGGATGGATGGATGGATAGATAGATAGATAGATAGATAGATAGATAGATAGATAGATAGAT
>CAIGQQ010004837.1:13819351-13835590 GCA_903798035.1 Danio albolineatus | reverse complement strand
GCACACTCAAAGGCTTTAATGGTATGTTGCCTTGCCGACACCAAAGAAGAAAAAGAGGTGAGATTTATTGTGCACCTTGGTCTAGACCCTGTTAACTGATCCCAGTTACATGTCAGACACACTCTGCTCTCACATAAGCTTGTAAAACTTGGCAAACACAATGCAGTGCATATAGAGGTGAGACACCATTGCATTCAGGACCATCTCCAGCAGTGCACTGGCCTTTCCATGCCTTCTCTATAACATTTTATACTGCTTTATACATTCCCGTTCCCAAAGGGGCTCTGAGCTGGGCTTCAGCAACAGGGGGAAAGAACGATAGGTGGTGGTTTGTTTGTCATTGACAAGTAGCCCGGGCTCACAAATTACATGGGAACCTCAGAACATTTGTTTATTCTCTGCTCGATAAAGGAAATCATTTTACATGCAGACAGGCAACTAAAACAATGCATTGAGGATGAGGAAAAACAAGACCCTGAACATATGGAGAGCATGTGGGTGGAAAGTAAAACAAAGCTAGAAGACTAGAAAATGCCGGCAAAATGCCTCAAAGAACTAATGAATTGCTGGATGTGCACAGTTTTCTTAAAAAATCGGGCTTTAAGCTGCAGTGTAACCAGGGCTTTAAGCTGTGGTCACACTAGAGTTTGAGCATGCAGAATTCTGTCGTATGGCACTGCGAAAAGGAGTTGGATTAAACAAGATGATTAGGCATTAAAAAAAGTGAGCGATTGCTCCGTACTTTAAATTTCTGTCCAGAGTGGTCATGTTTTGATCTTCGATTGGTCTCACGGAATCACGTGATGCGATTTCGCAGTTCACCAAGCTTGAACTTTCCAGCTTTAGTCACGCTATGAACCATGATTTGATACAGTACTTGTTAGTTAATTGTTGGGGAGGGTCATTGTTTCTTGAGAGCAGTTGATTGGATTAAAATAAAGATAACGAATGAATAAAGTAGCAGATTAGCACTACTTTTAAAGTAAGCAGAATTTATGATGTAATTATTTATTGTTGATATTTATTGTTGATCAAAATCACAAAATAATATAATGTGCATAACAAAAAGTGTTTTTTTAATTAAGAACCTTAAGTGTTTACAAGAACAAAAACAACCCCAAGGGGGAAAACATTAACAAACAAATAAACAAACAAACAAACAAACGTGACTGGGAAGGATGGCAGGTATCAGGGCTGGACACGACAGAACAATACAATAATCGAAGACAAACTGGCACAGAACAGCAGACAAGAGGAGATAAAGAGAGAGAATTAACGAACAAACAGGTCAACTGATTAAACTTTTAATGGGTTAACAATGAGGGTGGAACTAGACAATAGACGGGAGAGCATGTGACACAACAACACAAACCATGTGCTCACGTAAAAGGGGACTAGAACATGCAGCCAAGGAGAGAACTCATTAACCGCGTTTTCACATGAAACACAACACTAAAGCACGCGGCGCATGTAAACATGAACCACATGCATAACAAAACACCAACACAAACAGAACACAAGACATGAGTACACGATAAATAAAAACACTTACCGTGCACTCACACATGCAACGTGCATATTTCATCTTAGCGCCAACCGAAACAAACTAGTCTGAGACACTGAGAACAAAGCGGCACGCTGCAGACAGAACAAACACAAATACCAAGAGGAAAGCGCGCATCTCAAGCACAGCCAGACCTCGCACGTCCTGAGCGCAGCTAAGTCGGCTCTCAAACAAACAACAAAGACATACAAGAACAGAATAAGAGTGCTCAACCCCAGAAAACTCGAACCGAGCACAACAAACAAGACAGGACATGAATAGTGTCTGGAATTTGCCACCAAAACAAGAATTGACAAGACCAATGTGGCATAATCCTGACACCCTAGTTATCAATTTTTAAGATTAAAAAAGAACATAAATCTGACTTATTAAAATATGTAAGTTAATAAATGATCATGCTATCTTTTTATCCATTAAATAATTGTTAATATGTTGCTAACGAAAGAGTAGTCTCAGCCTCAGACGTCATGTTAAACACCACCCACAGACCTGTGTCTAAATGTCTGATGCCTATGGTACACTTGTCTGGAAACACTTCAGCAGATTCTCAGTCATCCTCTGATTGGTTTAAATATACGGAATTTTCGGGAGTCGAGTTTGCAGAAATATTAACCAGTCTGCTTGGAAACAAGTCTGATTGGATAAAAAAAAACAGCTGCAATGTTTATATTGATGTCAATGATCATTAGTTGATGTATATTAACTCTTATGTGCTGTTCGGGATGTTTTCATCCACTCTAGGGTTGATTTAAGATTTAAGATTTAAGATTTTAAGTCTTAATTTGGCCACAACTTTCTCTGTGTTTCAGCAATCAGAATGATTTTTGATGACAAATCTTATTTTGACATATTTTGGGAAAATGCTTTGAAAATTAAAAAAAAAAAAAAAGTAGCAATACACTCTGGGCAAATTTACACCAACATCAACAAGCAAGAATGCATGATTATTTTAGTACCATGGCTTTGCAATCAAAAAAATGTTGTTATAATGGAAGTCAATGGGGCAAAAACAGACAAGAACATAATGAAAGGGTAGTCCATTTGAACAGTATGCAAGGTTGCACACTGGTGGTGGATGAGGAGATTCCCCCATTGTGTAAAGCACTTTGAGTGTCTAGAAAAGCGCTATATAAACGTTAGGAAATATTATTATTATTATTATTATTATTATTATTATTATTATTATTGTTGTTGTTATTATTATTAATATTATTATTATTATTATTATTATTAAGGGTAAAATTCAGGAATTCTTCAAATTCTTGGTTGAATTTTGTGTTTTAGTCACAATGTCTTTTGAGACATTTATAAATCAGGGATTTACTGCCTGTACACCCATCTGTCAGTGGGAGGATAACTTTGTGATGATGAGCATTATTAATTTGCATAATTTAAAGTATGTGATATTCACACAGGGCTTATACTAGTAGTCCCCATCCATATACTGGGGCATTAGGACCCACACAGACCACAGGTTGAGCGCCTCCTGTTCGTCTCACTAGCACCACTTGCGGCAGCAACCTAGCTTTCCCATGTGGTCTCCCATCCAGGTACTGACAGCGAGCAGCCCTGCTGAGCTTCAGTGGGCGACCATGTGAGAGTTGCAGAGAGCTAGCTGAATATATCAAATGATGAGTGACAATATTTTGGCATGTAACCTATTGTTACAGTTTTTTAAGTCAGTACTAAAAAAGATCCAATTAAATTTTTAGAGTACACATGGTGCTGATTTCAGCAAGATCTCAAGAGGAAAAGTATCTATTATATGTGTTTTCATAAAAAGGCTAATTTTAATGAATTCATATGATTTCACACCCATCCTTAACCTTCCATCAGCAAATCGTACTAAATGAAGTTTAGTTATAAACTAATTTCAAGAGGACCGCGTGCTTATGATTGACGCGGCTGGCCCAGAGTCAAGCTAATGCACAATCCACCAATCAAACGATTCCCAGCTGAGTATAAATAACCAAAGCAAAACTTAGTCGTCTTCGTCTCGAAGAATCCCCCCTTCCACACCCTCTCCTCCCTTTTCCTTTATAGGGCAGCACGGTGGCCCAGTGGCTAGCACTGTTGCCTCACAGCAAGAATGCCTCTGGTTTGTGCCTCTACCCAGCCAGTAGACATTTCTGTGCAGAGTTCATGTTCTCCCCGTGCTTGCGTGGGTTTTCCCCAGGTCCTCCGGTTTCCTCCCACAGTCCAAAACATGACACATAAGTAAATTGATCTAAACAAATCAGCACTATACCCAAATTCCACCAGCAGCATACCCTCATAGCAATTTATAAGCAGCAGGAGGGCGGGGGGTTCTCGAGATCTACCTGAGCTCAAACTCCCCTCTCGCCCTCAAACGGGAGGGAGCCCCAGGCTCGAGGATCTTATGAGCTCAGGGCTCTCTCCCGGGACAGCATGCCAAACTAGCTTTATTACCAGTCATCCGCTAAGTGTGAACTCTTGAAAATGTAAGACTCTTTTAAATAGAAAATGTAAAAGATAAGCATTAATTTAAAATGGAGATCATTTAATCTCTTGCAAAACGTAGGGTGAGTTAGCAATATTTTAATGCCTAAGCTCACTGGGATTTGTTAAAACCCTTATAGCCTTTAATGTGAGCAGTAGTAATAGTAATTCTGGTCCTATTTGAAAGAAAAAGGAAAACCTGGCCAACCCACGATGAAACCCAATAATGTGGTTAATGTGTTTTATCCTTGCAAAACTGACAATTAAAACGTAAGAGGTGTTTTTCTCTCTCACGCCACACTCCAAAACCAAAGGTGTTCTGTTCTTTGTTCTCGCTGAAGAGAAAGCCCAAAATCTGTCACAATCAATGAAGGAGTCTGTTCAGCGAATTGATATGTTGCCTTTATCTTTAACAGACCATACATTTGTACAACACCGATGTGTCTTTAAACCCTCACACCAAAGTTCATTCTCTGGTGGTCCTCAGTGGGTAGCGGTGTTACTGGTATCCTACATGTGCTCCGGGATCGTAAGACCACGTTTCGATTGCCTTGATATGCATCTGGCAGGCCTATAAAGAAGCGCAGATGTGGTTTGCATTGTTTCATTTTAAAGCTGGACACCACTGCTGCTAGTATGTACCATATCAAAGCCTGAAGGCACTGGGCCAACTACTATATCTTTTCATGCCAATAAACCAATAATGCACATAAAATTTATCAGCTCATGTTGAACGGAGGCGCCCCCTTGTTCTTGTTCCACAGTGTTATTCTAGTGAAATTACAAGTATGATTCATTTAAACCAACTTCCTTTCTCACTTCCCAATTCCCCACAGAGCTGCCATCCTTCTTTGTTAAGAAGCAGAACCAAGCCTGTCACATCTCTTCAAGCCAGTGCCAAACATCGGCCGCCTGAGGAGTAATTGATTCTATTCTGTCTCGATTTTAGAGAAGGTGTTAAATCGGTTTAGCAGACAGAATCCGTGAATGGAATGCAGCAAAGCATTTCCAACTATTGCTGACATCCATTACTGTTAAGAGCACATGCCAGCAAAGCACAAATCCTGCTCAGATGGAGACTATGCAGTAGGTGGCAATTTAACTGTTACAGTAAGTCTGAACAAATCCTGTTGGAGGAATTGAGAGTTTACAACAACTGAAGGCTTCAAGGTTAGTACGATTTGTTAAGAAGATTTGTAATAATAATAATAATAATAATAATAATAATAATAAAAGGTTTATGGAGGGTATATATTAAAACTTACCATTTACTCACACTTAAAGGCAGAATTTGTAAGATTTTTTTCATTAAAATATCTAGAAACCACTAGAACTGTGTTATTTACTTTTGCTAATGTATTTACGTTATCCCAAATGTTTAGAAGAATGTTCAAATCAAGCTAAATAAGCTATTTTAACTATAGTAACACAGACCGTGACGTGTGTCACTATGCTAATGACAAGATACACCCTAAATTTCTAGTTTGATTTTATAGAAAACAGGGAAACACCAAAGATGTTTTATTGTGTTGTATGTTTTATTAGACTGCAAAGAGCAGCATTATACAGATATGGCTACTGAGAACGCGCGTTTCTTCACGCGCAGTACCGCAATTCATCTCTCACAGTAACGCAGACTACTGCGGCTTCAAAAGCCACCTTTTCGTTAAAAAAAAAAAAAACATTTCTGTGCTTTACGCAATAGCCACCAGGTGGCGCAAGGAATAACCGCTTTTCCATTGACTCTGTTGTCATGCTGTCATGCCTCGTTTAGATGCATGTACAGAATTTCTGTGTGAGAGACCGAGCAAAAGAGCGCTGGATTCAGCTCCGTTGATGCCTCGAGCGGCTTTCTTTATTTATTTTGAAGATAATGTATACATATTTGCATTCACATATGAATACAACAAAGACATAAAACTTTACAAATCGTATCCACTTTTGAGGGCTCAACACAATTTTATATATCTACAGCTGTAGATAAAATAGCCTAAGCTATTGAAATCATGTAAAGATATACAAATATCGAATATAATAAAAAAAAACAGTATAAAAAAAACAAAAGCTATAATGATTTAGGAATATAGAGTACAATATAAATGAAACCGTTTTAAGCCATTTTGAACTTTAATTTTACAAAGGCCTTTCTGAAAAAAGGAATTTAGATATTTTCTAAAAATAATAAACATTGGAGTTTATTATAATTTGAAAATATTATTTATAAAGTATTTGGATAGGGTGATATTGATCAAATCGCAAAATTCTAAAATGTTTTACTGTAAGTCAGAAAATAACAACGCTGGCTCTTCCTCACATGATCAAAACCGGAACAATCAGAAGCGGTGTACTGTGGCATAATAAAAAGCTTCACTGTTTTAGACACCTGCGTGTGCTTTGTCAAACCCACCTGCAAGAAGCACACTCGGATTTGAACTATGTTTTCCCAGAAATATTAACTGTTTATAAGAAAGAGTCTGGTGCAAATAGGAAGGTTATTGTTGGACAATTTAATAAGTTCAAGAGTGCACAGTTGGCTGATGATTAATTATATAGCATGTTTGGCATGCTGTCCCAGGAGAGAGCCCTGAGCCCATAAGATCCTCGAGCCCAGGGCTCCGCCCATTTGCAGAGCGAGAGGGGAGTTTGAGCTAAGGTAGACTAGGTAGAACTCACCTGCTGTTTATAGTTGATGACAAATTAGGAATTGCTATGAACAGATATACTTCTGACTAGGAACACGTCTATGTTGCCAATTTGGATTTGTCAATTCACTTACAGTATGTTATGTGTCTTAAGATGGTGGGAGGGGAAACCCACGTGAGCACTGGAAGAACACGACTGGCCTAGTAAGTACTTGGACCAGTAACATTCTTGCTGTGAGGCAACAGTGCTAACCACTGGGCCACCGTGCCACCCAATCTAGGAAAAGGGGAAGGAGTGGGGGTGGAAGGGGGGATTCCTCAAAACGAACAACTGTGCAACTCATAACTGTGGTGTGAAACTTTGGTTATTTATGGGGACTTAGGAATCATCTGATTGGTAAACCATGTATTAGCTAATACGGGTCCAGCTGTGGTCAATCATAAGCACATGATCCTCTCAAAATTAGCTTATAAATAAACTTCACGTATAAATGAAACAGATGCATACTCAGATGTTTCTTTAAAATGAGTTGTGTTCTGATTGGTTAATTATGCAATTATTTAGCAATTAGGTATTCAATGTTGGCATCACAATGTTTTTAGCTAAGCTGAATATTTTTGGGACATTTTGAATTTATATTGATTTAATATAATATGCAGCTAATATTTTAAAATAGCAATAACATTTAAATACAATTTAATTTGTTTTTATAAAGAGACACTTTCCCACTATTGTGCCAAAAGATACAAAGAACAGTCAGGAATGGTTGTCTTTTGTTTCTGTGTGAACCTGCAATGGCAGAGCATGATAATAAACTGTTTTTGACCTGAAATTATATTCATATTTAGACAACCATGCTGAATTGTACTGGACTGGTAGAATGCGTGAGTGCATGATGTCTACACTCTGTTGCCTGGCTGCCAATTTTTTAATAACTTGCTAGGTGAAGAATCAAAAACAAAGTCCTAAAAACAGAAATACTGAATAATATCCATATCGCTAATGTAATTACACTTACATCGAGGACGCAACGACTGGCGCATTTGTATTACATTCCAAAGAGTCCTATTATCAGCACCACTGTGGAAAAAGTATCCGTTTACATTATGACTGGACCAGCATTGTATGGAACTGTTGAGCAAACAGAATCATTTGGCCTCAATAATGAAAAAGCAGCTAATTTGTATTTATTGCATATTCTCTATGAATGTTTTGCTGATGTAGTTCAAAACATCAATGACTTTTTAACGCACAAACAGATTTTGGCCTCTGTAAGTAACTCTCTCTGTGCCCTTTTTCAGGACACATATTGAGTTTAGCAGTCCAGCACAAACCAACCCAAGTGATTTTTTATAGGAATACAGGTCAGAACATAAGACACTCTCTACCCCCCTAGAAAAACAGGGTGTTTTGAGACTTGATGACAAAGATAGTGTGAAGCGTTTTCCTCTGCTTTGAAAATAGGAATATTGTCTCTTTTATGTCCCGTGGAAATGAGATGTCCCCTCTGTGTCTCTTTGAATCTGCATGCAGTCTAGAAAGGGTCTGTGCTCCGATGCCAAGCACAACAGCCTTGCGTGATGTAAATCGCATGAGGTGACACAGGCAAAGGAAGATGCATGTCTGAGCTGTCAGAGCCAGACATTTCCATTAATAGCCTGTCAGGGTGCCTTGTATTCACAGGGAAACTCTCCAAAACGATGAAAATGAAAGTTTCCCCTATCAGAAAACACTTTTTACAATGGGTCTTTTGAAATTATAGAGGAGTCATGTGCACAGAAGAGGCTCTTTGGTCAAGACCAGAATGTGCGTATGGCTTGTTATGGTCAGTTTTGAATAACAGTAAGCCTCAAACAATTAATCATGAAAATAAATGTTGAAATAGACAAAAAAGACAGAACTGAGACTGCAAGTGGTGTGTTAAATAATTAAACTGCAATTTTTTTCTCACACCCAAACAAAATTAAGTATTCATATGGGTAAATTTAATATTAAGTCAACACAAACCAGCAAGTAGAGGCAAATTAACATTGTACAAATGACGCAGAATGCAAAACACATTTGTTTAAAACTAGATTAAAGACACATCTCTTTGCATTAGCATACACATAAAACCCAAATGCTCTTGAAATCCAAATCATCTAAAGGATCTTTAGTCTGCATTATTTAGGGCAAACAGTGCTGTTAACACTTCCTAAAAGACACTATAATTTGAATGGCATCTGCGCTTATGTTAGTCTGTTTTTTATTATTCCCGATATTTCTATAATCCTGGACCAGGCCGTATCCTGAGCAGCTGCTGTGGTGGTCATGGAGGAGTGGAGAGCATGAGACCGATCCTTGTAAGACCTCAGTGACAGAAGAGTCTTCGCATTCCTGAAGGGCCAGTCTGTTCACCAGCCGGTGACACCCCACCTGCGGCTTCACCGCGGTGGACGTCCAGCGTTCTCCAACCTCTGGCACCTAGACCGCAGCTCTGCACAAGACGTCTGGTCATAGGAGAAATGGTCGAGCCCAACTGAGCCTGGTTTCTCTCGAGGTATTTTAATTCTTCACTTTCGCCAATTGGTGAAGTTTTTGAAGAACTTCTTTGCCATCCCAGATGACTTTATTAATAAGTTACTTGCGTCCTTGCAGAGATGTATAGATGCAGTTCTTTAAGCTCATGGGAGTTATACACAATATTTAACATTTTTCCACAGCATCATGACTTTATATTTTAAACTGCACATTATTTCTGTTAAGTGACAAGACTTTTGTCTCAGCAAAGTCAAACCTTACTGTCTTAATTAAATAATTAAAAATCCAGCATGATAATATTTTATTTTGATAAAATAAATGTAATCTGGAAGCCTTTGCCTTTCATATAAGCCACTTCTGATACCAAATGATCAACTAGAAGTCAAGTTATTATTTGTTGTTCCTAAAGCTTGGGTGGGCGACAAGACTTTTGTCATGTAGTGTATAGAAGCTGAATCAACACAATTCTTGAGGTTTTAAGGGTCAACTTAATTGGTTTATGTTCATGTACTTAAATTTGCAAAACAGTTGTGTTGGGACAACATGAAAGAGTTGTCTGGAACCCTGCATTGTTACAATGTAAGAGATTTTACCTTGGTTTGGCTGGAGTCATTATTCGGCCTTTTGCATTTGGCTGTCATTATTGGGCCTTTTGCATTGGTAGAACTAGTTCCTAGAACTTACCAACTACCAACTTTTTAAAATGTTGAAACTACTTCAGTATGGAGTTCAATCCAGCACAAAAGTAAATATACCAGTGATGTAAGTAAACGAAAAATTGCATTTTAAGAAAGCTAACATAAGCTGCATTTACTGCTCATATTTGACTGGGACAAATATGTTTCTTTTTCCCAATTATTTTACACTAAAACATTCTCGTAGATGATTTATTTCTCCTTTTTGCTGTTTCAATCAAATAGTCTATATGTCTACAGTATTCATTTTCACAAAACACACCAAATTAATGAAGACACAACTTTGATCACAGCATCCTCTGTCCTTCAGTTGGTGATTTAGCTTAAAGCATTTTGCTTGATGTCTCTGTTGACTGGTTTACAGCACTTCAGAGCTCCTATCAACGGTACAAATGTAACCAGTAAAATGGACTAGAGGAGTAATTTAGTTCTTTGGGAACCCGGCCTGACAGCTACATAAGGGGCAAAAAACTCTTATGATGACTTTCGTGTGCCCCTTATGATTCTCTTTCCATTTCCTTTTTCTCTCATTTATTAGTTCAGGAATGATCAAAACTGGCACTTGAGAAGTATTTAATATTGCATTTGTTTTCACAGATATAAAAAGCGCTGAATCTCCAGGGATCGTAACCTGAAACAAATCAGCTGCAGTGTGTTGCAATGTCAGTTTCCCCTGCTGATAATCAACACAGAGATAATGATGCTGTGATAGTGCGCAAGACAGAGACGTGTGAAAGCACATAGAAAGTGAGAAACTTCTCGTGTTCACGCTCACAGTGTGTTCTTCTCACGTCATTTCATAGATCTGCATACATCATCCAGGTTAATCATCAAAGTGAGATGTAGCTAATGAGTACTGATGGCTGACATTGCTGAAAAGAGTCAGCTTTCTTTCGTTTCAGTTTTGTTTTGGTTTCTTATGTATTTATTTATTTTACATTTTTACATTTTGTATCTATATTTGTTTTTTTTTTTACCCTGTTCATATTACATGTAAGGAATTTCATAGTTATTTAGTATTTTATTGTATATCTACATAGTGTTTTAATTTATGTTTTACTTTAATTTTAATTATTATTATTTTAAAATATGTTTTATTTCACTATATATTATGTTTTTAAGAATTGTTTTGGTATTTATTTGTTTTATTTCAAATTTATGTAATTCATTTACTTATTTTGTTTAGTTTATAGTTGTTTTTTTATAAATAATTATGTGTTTATTTTGATTATTTTCATTTCCAAAATTTCATTATATTTATTTTATATGTCATGTTATATTACTTATATATATTTATTACACATGTATTTACTTTTTTAATGTAGCTTATTCACATTTATTATTTTGTGTATTTATTTATTTATTCATGTATATACTGTATATGCTTATTTTATTTATTTGTTCAATTATTAGAATTTTTTTATTAACTATGTCCCTCATTCACAAAAAAAAAACACTCCTTGTGTCGCCGTAGTTAAGTGAAAAGTTTAATAAAAAAAAATAAACACTGATTTTAGATTGTCTTAATATTTGGTTTGTTCGTCTTTGGCTTTAAATATAAGCAGCCTTCAAGCAGCATGAACCTACCAAGTTTGTACAAAACCTGATAATTCTTTAATTCATTTTATATCAAAATGTTACAGAATGTTTTCAACATCCTCAAACTTTATGTTCCAGGTCACTTCTAGCTCACAAACATCTGGTCTGAGGACAGATTTTCTCCAGAGAGGCTTTTGGATGAGACTTTGGCCGACATCAGGAGAGAAACAGTAAATAAAATGAACAGGCACTGAATACATTCTCCTATTTCTAATAAGAGAAAGTGAAAGACTGGGCGGCACACACCAAAACAGACATTCAATAACATTTATGGGTAGCTAAGGACACATTAAGTCGAGTAAATGGAGGGATACGAGAGTAAAGTATAGTTCTTTGTTGAAATTCTAGAGAGAATGAGCAAAGGGTGTGAAAAATACAAGCATTTTCACAAGAAATGTTGACATAAATACTAGCAGCATGATGAAGCTTTTAGAATGAAGTTCAGTCATGACAGTGAGGAATAGTTGTCATGTCATTTTCTTCCGCTTATCTGGGGCTGGGTCATGGGGTTATGAAACATTTTATTGATATCTTGGCAGACTATCTGCCATGTGCTTCTGTGGAAGCTATGGATGTTGCTGCAGAGCAAAGTAATATTTGCTTCTGTAAAAAGTAAAGCTCCGGTCAGATCACACAATTTTTATTGTCGGTTACAAAAATCCCTATGTCAGATTATGTCTCAATAAAATCTTGATTTGTCATGGGTAACAAATGTCCTGGCCTACATGTTCCTTCACGATCAGTTATCCTGTGACGTGTACGACAAACGTTATTTCCTAAAGCAATCACAAGTGTTGCTCTAACAATAATTCTTATCTCAATTTTTCATTAATTTTTTTTTTATCTCAATTATTTCTTATCTCAAATCTATATATTTTTTTCATCTTATTTCAATCTCAATAAACCCTGATGCTTGCAGACAACTAATAACTACTTTATTTAAGGGCATTCGTTACGACATGAATAGGATCAAACTTATGATTCCTTTTAACATTAAGATATTTTCTCTGAAATCTAAATGTATATTTTCCTGCCATAGGTTGCTTATTAAACACTCCCTCGCCTGAACTTGCCACGAGTGAGACGGAGAAAATGAAAGCACATAAGCAGCAGCAAGGAAAAATCAGATGCTCAAGACATAACCTTTAAAACAATCACATATTTAAAAATTAGCAAATATATAACTGAGATTTGTGATACAATCACAGTAATACATTCATTAAATCCTCATTTTCCTTGGCACGAAACAAATCATCCACCTGTATAGGTGAGTAGTAGAGAAGCACAAACAAAAATAGAATTAGTTTATTTTTCTTGTAAAAGATATCTTTTTGAAACGAATTTCGTTTGCTATCATTTGTAACTTAATTTTTTATGTATCTTTTGTTGGTCAGTTATCTATAAACAAGAATAACGAAGAACATTTGAGGTGATGCGCCAAAACACAAATTGCTGTGAGATTGTGTTGATTTTTTAAATAAAATAATCATCAAGCCTAAATAAAATTAAAGTAAAATATTCACAGTTTCAGAGAAGCCTTTATTAAACGGTTTTCATTATTAATGACAAATTTTAACAAGCAGGAAAAGCTTTTGCAGTGTATTCGCAGCACTGAACATTTTCCTAGATTACCTCGGAAGAACAAACTCTGTTGGAAGGATGAGAGAACTCAGAAACACATTGTGAGAATGAAGATGTCTGCATATGTGTGCCAGTCTGTCAGATAAAATTGTTGAAACACCTTAGAATAGGTAGTTAAAGTTTGCATAACCAATGATTGATCTAAATATGCAGCCTGATTATTATGTGAAATAATATTAAATAATAGAAATGATGTTCTCCTATTGGCAAGTGTCACCCACGTGACGGAACTCTTCATAAAGAACGAGAAAAAAATTAAACATGCTAGACTTTCTGTGATGGTGTCGTGAGGCATCGCATGGTATCGATTGTTGTGAACTATGCCACATTACACAAGAACAAATGATTAAATCTTGTGTCACGATACCCATTTGTCATTTACGAATCCCCACGACACCTTACGTCAAGGAAATCATGACGAAATTGTGACAAATTTTTGTGATCTGACCAGGGCTGAAGAATATAATAAAAAAGAACATACACTGTATGGAAGAGAAGCAGATCTAAGCAGGTGGTGCTGGGAAGGTGGAGGGCTAGAATAACAGTTGCACTAAATACTAATTAAACTAAATAATAATTAATTGCACTAAAAATTAATTTTAAATGCAAAACAAAGAGGCAAAGAACCAGTTAACATGTATTTAAGATCCTTTAATGCATGGCAGGTGTCATGGTGGTGCAGAGGGTAGCACGATCGCCTCACAGCAAGAACGTCGCTGGTACGAGCCTCGGGTAAGTTGGCATTTCTGTGTGGACTTTGCATGTTCTCCCCTTGTTTGCGTGGGATTTCTCCGGGTGCTCCGGTTTCCCCCACAAGTCCATGTGCTATAGGTGAATTTGGTAAGCAAAATTTTCCGTAGTGTATGTGTGTGAATGAGTGTATATGGATGTTTCCCAGAGATGGGTTGCAGCTGGAAGGGCATCCGCTGCGTAAAACATATGCTGGATAAGTTGGCAGTTCATTCCGCTATGGTGACCCCACATTAATAAAGGGACTAAGCTGAAAAGAAAATGAATGAATGAATGAATGAATGAATGGAATAATACATGGCAACCCATTGATTATCCCATTTTCCATGCATGGTCATTTTCCAAGTTATAGACAAGTTAAAACGACTGGACTGAATTTTCATCAGTTATCATGTTAAATCTCCTAGTCCCTACTTTGAATCAACAGTCAAAGACAGACAGAAAGAGTGTGCACGCAAGAGAGATCTTGTGTGCGCATGTAAATGACACAGGCATATCTAATAGCTAGGGCCAGACGGAATCTGCAGACAATTTTTGCTATTTCTGCGGAGTATTTTGTTAAAAATCTGCGGATTTATGTGGAATGATTTTGGGAGTATCATAACTAAAGCCTTAATATACTGTATGAAATAAAAAGTAATACCCTTTTAATTGTTTATTTGATGTCTACAATGCGAATCCAATTAGATCCACTTTATTTGGTAAACAAAGCAAGCCTCTCATTTAAAATCTTTACTAAAAGACAGAAAATATTACTCTACAAACTGTATTGTAAATAAATCATATGAATATTTTCATATTAATCAATAATATTACTGAAATTAGTTTGAAAACTGAATAAATATAAACTTACACCAGAAAATTAACAGAATCAATGATGGGCTAAAAATCTGCGGAAATCTGTGCGCGCAGATTCCGTGTGGCCCTACTAATAGCTCACAGTAACATGTTAGCTAATTTTCCCAAATGTTTGCAAGTTTGTTAATCTACATCAGCGCCCTGATGAAGCACACCTCAGTGTCCTTGAGATTACACAGAGGAATGAAGACTTCATCAAATGTCACTATGAGTTACTATAGTTAATAATGTTTGAGGGGAAGCACATTACTTTCGAACTGTGATCAAACCTCACTGGAATTACCTGTGCATTTATTGATTTTATTGCACACTTACAGCCAATCTGAATCAAGAATTTCAACAGACCATGAAATAATAACTATTATAGACTTTCACAGTGATATAGAAGACAATTCTGTCTGACAGCTCTTTTAGAGATGTAAACACAGAGAAAGTAGCACAAACAGTTGCACAAACTTGGCTCAGAGCTCAGATTACAGCCTGTAACTTCACAGGACGTGGCCTTCTTTAAATTCCCTGATGTGCCTTTGCGTGCAAACAGACACTGCAGACGCTGAGAGCAAACCACAACTAGCATTCACAGAAAACAAAATTAACACTTAGGAGATTTATGCTAACAACCCCAAATGGCTTCACGAAGCCTAAATAGTTGTTTTATATAAGCGTGCGGCTCTTTCTTGGTCGTCTTTTTGATTATGCAGGTGAAGTTAACAGGAAGAGTCCTAGTGTTAGCAGCAGGTTGGTGGAGGCTTTTTACAAGCAACTCTCACGACACATTGGGTCAAACGCCAGCAATGAAAACTTTACATGGAAATAATCATGGGAAAGGAAATTAAAAATTCTGTCATTTCACGCCATCGTGTGAGTAAACATGAAAGAAGAAAGTTAGAAAAAGCAGCTTGGACTCAGTATACTTTCTGAGGGTGAACTATCACTTTAATATGGAGAAAAATATGTGAATATCGAGCAATTGTGGGCAAGATTACAGTTATGGCCAATGTATAATACTTTAAAATAATAATAATAATAATAAATATTTTTATAATTTGAAATTAAAGTATTTACATGATTATGAAATACTTTTTTATAGGTATATTATTGTTTTTAATATTTAACTTTGTCTTTATTGTTTGCTTTCCCCATTTCTGCCATCTTCTTTTTAATGAAATATGCACAGTGCTGGTTTAAAAAAAAATACTTTAACAAAAAAGATAGACGGACGGACAAACAGACAGACAAAGAGTCATCCTCAGCCGACCTGTTGTCCCCATTGCTGTTGATGGGTATTTCCATGGTGGCGGAAATATCATCGGTGATGATGGATATCTGTGGATGAATATAGATAGCAAGCAGTTAGATAAGATAGATAGACAGACAGACAGACAGACAGACAGGCAGACAGACAGACAGACAGACAGACAGACAGACAGACAGACAGACAGACAGACAGACAGACAGATATATAGATAGATAGATAGATAGATAGATAGATAGATAGATAGATAGATA
>CAIGQQ010004837.1:13786719-13809643 GCA_903798035.1 Danio albolineatus | reverse complement strand
CTATCTATCTATCTATCTATCTATCTATCTATCTATCTATCTATCTAACTGCTTGCTTATCCATATTCATCCACAGATATCCATCATGACCGATAGTCTTTTGAGCAAAGCCGCCACCATGGAAATACCCATCAACAGCAATGGGGACAGCAGGTCGGCAGAGGATGACAGCCTTGAGCAGGTGCGTATCCACCCTCAATCCAACTTAATTTTCAGTCCCGCCACTCAATTCTTCCTTGAACCACACCTAAATGTGCTGTGACGTCCTGTTCCCGTTGATACTGTGTGGCAGGAACTTAATCACACATTAATGAGCTGTTGTAAATATAGACCCTGTTAATTTAAGTCTTGCGATCTTATTCTGCTCGGTTACTTTAGCACATGTTTGTTTTCTCTGTGTTTCTGTCTCACCATCTTTTGTTTTTTCACATTTTATGTTTCTTCATGTCACAGGGTGCACAGATTGGTGGGCGCTTAGATGAAATTGTAGGCACACTACCAGTGGCAATGGTGAGGGAGAGTTTGTGGGTGTCCTTGTATGTTGGAGCCCCATTCCCTTTGATTTTAGTGTGGTTGAAGGTTTGCATAGTTGCCCACAATGTAGTGACTGACTTCTCATGGGGTTCGGTGGAGGATTGATCACAAACAGGAGCTGTTTATTGGTCTAAAAAGTCAACCCGAGCAATGGAAATCAGTCATGCAAATAGTTTATTTGCATGCATTTATAGACACACCTGATTTCGATGGATTTATAAGGACTCACCATAACCAAAAATGCCCAGTTTTTTTTTGACATTTTAATTTTACATATTGAGGTTTTGGTAACACTTTACGTCACAATTCATGCTATTAACTACTGGTTTGTAATCGGCCTATTATTAAGTTATTAACTGTTCATTAGTAGTTATAAAATTCTTCACTACCTGACTAAAGCCTTGTTGTCTATCCCAGTTGTAAGAGCAGCAAATAATAACTTGACTTCTAGTTGATCACTTGGAAAAGTTTTTTTTTTTTTAATAAATCATCTGTTTAACTGCATCCCAATAATCACAACTACTGTAGAAGACCTATTGTAACCCTCATGGACCCAAGTCTCTCACAGAAATTTGTCAAAAGAAAGTCTTCCTCAAAGGAAAGAAGGTCAAGGTGCTCCAGAATTGGCCAGCCCAGTCACCAGACATGAACATTATTGAACATCTCTGGGGTAAGATGAAAGAGGAGGCATTAAAGAGGAATCTAAATAATCTTGATGAACTCCGATGTCCTTCAAGAATGCTTTCTTTGCCATTCCAGATGAATAAGTTAAGTTAAATGAGTCATTGCAGAGATGTATAAATGCAGTCGTCCAAGTTCATGGGAGTCATACACAATATTAATTCTTTTTCAACCATACCATGACTTTATATTATTGGACGTTATCTCTGTTAAGTGACAAGACATGTCAAGTCAAAGCTTTTGCCTTTCAAATTAGCCACTTTCGATACCAAATGATCAACTACAAGTCAAGTTGTTGTTTGTTGTTTATAAAACTTGGATAGACAAGACATTTGTCAGGTAGTGTACTTCCCAAATCCTACCCAAAACCTAAACCCAACTTCTACCCTACTAACTCTTAATGAGCAGGTAATTAGTACAGTAAAGGACAAGCTTTACAGTATGTATGAATATATAACAAAATATTCTTAAAAAAGCTTTTTAATTTTTTTAAACGATTATGTAAACACTGCATACAAAGCTTTTATCCTCTTTTTTTGGTGACACTTTATTTTGATGGTCTGTTTGTTGAATTTAAGTTACAGTGCATCCACATGCCAACTAATTCTCATTAGATTATAAGCAGACTGTTAGGTTGAGGTTAGGTTTAGGGTTAGTGTAAGTTATCGTGTACTTGCAGAGTTTCTTATAGTCAGTTAAATGTCTGTTGAATGTCAGTATCAACAGATATTTAACAGACAGTGTACTGATACTCAAATGGACCATCAAAATAAAGTGTTACCCATTTTTTTTTTTAATCAGTAAAAATGAGAAATATTTAAACTAAAACGGAAATAATAAAAAGTGAAAGTTGTATTTAAAATAATAAATAGAAAAGAAACAAATACAATAACACTGCTCCATCCTCTCATTTGAGACCCGCTTGTGTTTTCCCCATCTAGTGTGCAGTTTGTGTTTTATCTCTGTATTAGGTCAGTGTAAAAATACTCTTGATGTTTCATCTCATCCCATTCAGGACTTGCAGCAGGTGATGGTGTCTGGACCAAACCTGAACGAAACCAGCATTGTGTCAGGAGGCTATGGAGGTGCAGCAGAGGGTATCATACCTACTAGTTCCATAAAAGGTAAAGTGGGCTTAAAAATCTCTCCAATTAGAGTGCAGAGTCCTGCAGCTGACAGACTTCAAATGACATTTCTGCTGACGTATATGTTTAGGACCAGCCGTTCGTTTCAACCCGGAGTATTTTGAGAGAAGATGTGGTAACGCACCCAAACCAGGTGTCTTTGACTATGCATGCTAACTTGTCAGAAGATCTAATTTTAGAGGCTTTGTCCCTACAGCTTTCTCCTTCTCCTTATAATGTATCCGTCAGCATTTTAAACAGCAAACATTTGGCTCTTTTCTACAGGATGTGGAGGACTGTCGCATGGTGGATGCATGTTTGCATATGCAACATAAACCTGTTTTATAATTTCAAAAAAGGTTGTTTGTGAGCTGAATGCATTTGTACTGTGGAATGCACAATAGTTCTTTCACTGGTGTTCCTGTATGCTCAGTAACATGGTTGGCCTTACCAAGTTAACATATCATTAATGTCTTACTCGCATCCCAGTGTACCTAACCCGACTGACACAGCCAGTGGCGGTCTGTGAGAAATGATTTGATTTATTTTATGTATTGTTACATCATTTGAATATCCGTTCAGTTAATGAATCAGATTTAAAAATTGTGATGCTTTATAGGAGTGGACAAAGCTGAAGATTTTTTGGGGGTGTGAATTTTTTGTACTGTGTCATTGGTAATGCAGATTCCACTATTAAAGAGTAATATTGAAAATAAATAGCAGGGTTCATACGGTTATGAAAAACCTGGAAAAGTAATGGAATTTTGACATGCCATTTTCCAGGCCTGGAAAAGTTTTGGAAAAAAACTGAAAAACCCACAAAGTTTTGGAAAAGTCATGGAAATTAGTTTAACAAATGTCTGTATACTTAATATACTGTAGGTTAGTTGTCTTTACTTCTGTCCATAGTCAAACACGTAGCATTATTAGTGCTGTGTGAGCATTATCGAAATACATTTTACATAGATATAAAGATTCATTTAAACTAAATAGATTGTTGCATGTTTTATGATATGCTGTAATAACTTTGAAGATCATTTTTCTTATTATTTAACGTGTATACATTGACATTACATGAAACATAAGGTCATGAAAATTTACTTAAGAGTCATGGAAAAGTCATTGAATTTTAGTAGTAAAAATATGTATGAACCCTGAAATAGTTAATTCAGTTAAAACAAACATTGGCTCAGCAAAATTATTAATCATTAGTGTGTGTGTTACAACCCTTTCCGTTACTTTTTAATGGTCGAGGGGAACAAAAAGGAAAACATTAAGCCAGTTGTAGTTAATGCTGCCATTTACAATAGAAAAGTTTCACACACAAGACAATGATTTCACAAAAAAAATTAACCAAGTTTAACAGACAAAAGGAGGACAAAGGGAATGGGACTGTGCCAAACAGAAGAAAGGAATAAAAGAAAAATCAACTAACTAACCCATTAGAGTCTTCCCCTAGAGCTACAAAGTAAAACAAAAAGTAAACCTTCAACGTCCGAGACGTCGTATCTTGCCTACTCTCTCCTTCCAAAGTAAAACTTACAAGTGTGGCACAAATCCATAACCTAGTGTGTATAACTTAAAAAAATAATAATAATAAATAAATGCTACGTGTGCGCCATGTACATCACGTGACGGAGCTTACCTATTCCCTCTCCTTCATCTAGAATAATACACGAATATGATGGTCACACTCCAGTTCTCAAAAGAGTTAGAAACAAAACATTTCAGTAGCCTATTACCTGGCAATCCAAGCACGCCAACAAAAGTTAATGAAACAATGGTGGATCAAAGCTAAAAAAAATGTCAAACGCAGCTCAAGTTCACACGAAATGCCGGCCATCCCGAACCGATGCGGCGTTTTCCTTATATAGTGTCCCACTGTTTTCCATTGCATCATAAATTGCATATAACAGTCCGTGTCCCGAAAGATTGACATGCAACGCAGCCAACCCGCATATCCTATAAACGCAAAACGAAACCAGCAAAATTGAAACAACAGTCCCCAAACTGTTTAACGTCATATAGACGTAATAGTGTGTATATTTATCTGAAATGAGACTGTTTTATTTAAATACATTTATGATGATCGCCACTGTGCACAATCATCTTCTGCTTTCACTTTAATCTTTTTCTAAAGATACAATTTTCCTCTCTTTCCATCCTCTTGCTTCTAATAAACCTCTCAACCTTCCCTTATAAGCATTTACACTGTAATTTTGCTGAAATATAATTTTGGATTCATTAACTATCATAATTCATCATTATTATAAATATCTTAATAATTCTAGGGATTCATTTTGCTTTTCACTGCCTACTTGTAATCCTCATCACAATACAATTTTTGTTGCACCCAATTAATTTGTATTACTCATACCAAAACACACATACACACACACAATGTTTCAATTTCCCTAATGGCCTTTCACTTCAACTAAACCTCCATCCCATTCCTCCACCCGTCCACTGTTATTCATTCATTTCAGACATTCGCTCCAAATCCAGGGGCATCACTCCCAGCCAATCAGCTGCCAGTCGGATAGCAAACCAGCCGGGACATTACCCAGGTATCCCAGGGCCACCTCACCCATTCATGTCAACCCATAATTATCAATCATTACTCATTTTCTGTCATCATATTTTTATCTTGTCCCTATTCATGTTTCAGTCTCGGGAATAAATGATTGTTGGTTAAATACATGGAAATCAATGATAATGATTCAATATAGTAACGTTCTTTCTGTCAATTGTTTTGTTACTATATGAGATTTCTGTAAAGTCAATTCTGCGACCGCTGACCTTAATAGACACATCTAGGTTATGGTATTCAAAATGGTGTTCCTTAAATCCAAAATGTTCTTATGGGTGCATATTTATTGCAAAATGTTCTTCCCTCAGCTCCCAGCATGCACCACAGCAACAGCAACCCATCCTTGATGTCAGAGGAGGCCGCAAGAGGAGTAGCTGTGGAGAAATTTGACACCGTGAAAAAGTGGAGCATTAATACATACAAGGTAAGAATCCTACCATATCATGCCTTGTTATTTTCATTTCTATAGCACTCTACACAGTGTAGATTAAACAAAATGAAGCTTAATCTGTGTGAAACAAATTCAGTCCTTTAGACACATTCAGTTCCATGGAATGCTGGGTTTGTTCTAGTTAGTTCAGTGTTCGATTCATTTGGAAGTCTGTCCCTTAAAAACAGAAATAGACTGAGCTAGGTTATTAGGTGGACTAGCTGGTTGATTGGCTCTCACCCTCTGTTTGAGGAGTATATCCCACTCCCTTCGGGTCGAAGCTTTCAGATGCTTTTTAGTAGGACAAAATGTTACAGGAATAGCTTTGTCCCATCATATATTGTCGCTCTGAATAATTTTAATAATTTGTAAGGTACTTTTGTATGTGTATATGTAGGTATGTACAGTATATGTGTGATTTAATTGCTTGTATCAAATGCCAATCTTTGAATGCCAAACAAAGAATCTATGTACGGGTGCCAATAAAGTCAACTCAACTCATTTCAGTTCCATATGGAAATGGAAGTTTAATGTCATACTTAAGTCTCAATGGTTTCTAAGGTTGCGTTTGATCAAAAGTACTGTAATATCTTTAAATATTTTTAATATTAAGTAATATTAAGTAATATTGGGGCACCACGATAGTGTAGTGAGTAGCACGTTCGTCTCACAGCAAGAAGGTTGCTGGTTCGAGCCCCGGCTGGGTCAGTTGGCATTTCTGTGTGGAGTTTGTATGTTCTCCCCATGGTTGCGTGGGTTTCCTCAGGGTGCTCCTGTTTCCCCAAGTCCAAAGACATGTGGCATAGGTGAATTGGGTTGGCTAAATTGTTCGTAGTGTATGAGTGCGAATGAGTGTGTATGGATGTTTCCCAGAGATGGGTTGCAGCTGCAAGGGCACCCGCTGCGTAAAACATATGCTGGATAAGTTGGCGGTTCATTCCGCTGTGGCGACCCCTGATTAATAAAGGGACTAAGCCGACAAGAAAATGAATAAAATGAATTAAGTAATATTAAGTAATATTATCTTCTTCTTCTTATCATTATTGTTAATGTTGAAAGCAGTTGTATTGAAACAGTGTGTTATTTTTAGTTCAAAAGAAAAAAATTGATTTATTTTTAAGTATGTAACATTATGTCTTTACTGTCACTTCATGTCAATTAAAGCTTCGAGGAATTAAAATATTTAATTTTTAAAACATCTTACTGACGCTTTTTTATGGACTTTTCAAATTATTTACGTACAAGTATGTGAGCATGCACCACAAAACCAGTGTCAATTAGTGTCAATTCTTAATTGAAACTTAGATTTATAAATAATCTAAAAAAACTAATTAAATAAACTGTCCTTTATTGTGTTTTTTTTTTGGATATGTAAATGTTTTGCAGAGATGCAACTATTTGAAAACCTGGATTTAAAAATCTAAATACTGAAGAAAAATTCCTTTAAATTTGTCCAAACTAAGCTCTTGGCAAACCATGTTACTAATCAAAAAATCAGGTTTTAACATACTTTTAGTAGGAAATGTACAAAATTTCTTCGTATTTGATATTTAACTTAAACTTGATATTTAATTAATATTCTAATGATTTTTGGCATAAAACTAAAATCTTTCATTTTGACGCATACACTCAAAATGACATTTTTGTTTATTCAAAGTACTTGTTTAAAATGACCTGAATCAACACAATTATTTAGGGTTTTTGTGATAACTTAATTGTTTTATGTTCATTCCACTTAAATTTGTAAATAAATTAAGAAGTTAACGTAATTCCTTTATGTTGTCCCAACACAAATCGATTGTCTGGAACCCAGCATTTTTTACAGTGTATTTCTGGCTGTTATCAAAAATAGTCCTGTGCAACTATTGTGGTCCAGTGTCAAATATTAAAAGGGTTTTGCATTTACAGGGCTTAATAATGTTAGCTAAAGCTACAATTGGAATTCGATTGTATCCCTTTCTGTCTTCTCTTTATCAGTGCACAAAACAGATGTTTTCGGAGCGCTTCGGTCGTGGCACGAAGACGGTGGACCTGGAGCTGGAGGCTCAGATTGATGTGCTGAGAGAGACTAAGCTGAAGTACGAGCGCATTTTGAGGCTTGCGCGTGAGCTCACTAACCATTTCTACAACATGGTGCAGACTCAGCAGGCTCTTGGGGACACTTTTGCTGATCTTAGCCAGAAATCCCCAGAATTGCAGGTAATGTATAATTTCGTTTCTCTACCTGTTCTTGCTGCAGATGTTAGACCATTTTTATATTTAGTTACATTGTATCACTGCATCATACTTTAATGTCCTGTACAGTCAAAATAAAGAAGGAATTTATTTTGGTTAAATTATTTTGGTTAAATTTATTGAGTTGTGATCTTTATCACTATATAATAGGGGCATAGCATTACATACTGTAGATTATTGTTCAGTACATGCTGTACCTTGGGTTTGAATTCACTGTTTGGTACATTTTAAATACAAGGGAAACAACTTAAAGGTCCCGTGAAGTGCTTTGAAATGTGCATTTTCTATTCGATGTTTGACGTAATCTCAACTGAAAATTGAAGAGAGGGTGGGACATAGATTAGCTCCTCCCCTTTTAAAGACCAGCCAATAGCATTTAGTTTTTATCACAACTTTGCCAATGAGAGGTTGAGCTCAAGTGCATCAAATGAAAAGCAAATGAGAAGTGTCTTAAAGGAGGCGGGGCATGTCAGTTACTAGAGAGCATTTGATTGGTCAAGATTTGAAGAGAAACTGCAGTATGAGCTGATGTGGAAAAAATTCAGAAAAAAAGACAAACTAATATCTAAAATGTTTTATTATAATTTCATAGGACCTTTAATATAAAATTGCACATTTTATTTGCTGAAATTTTGTCACAACTTATAAACAAATTAAATTATTAAAAATTTGTATAGGCGCCACGGTGGCGCGTGAGTAGCACGTTCGCCTCACAGCAAGAAGGTCGCTGGTTCGATCCCCGGTTGGGGCAGGTCCCGGTTGGGCCAGTTGGCATTTCTGTGCGGAGTTTGCATGTTCTCCCCGTGGTTGCGTGGGTTTCCTCCGGGTGCTCCGGTTTCCCCCACAGTCCAAAGACATGCGGTACAGGTGAATTGGGTAGGCTAAATTGTCCGTAGTGTATGTGTGTGAATGAGAATGTATGGATGTGTTTCCCAGAGATGGGTTGTGGCTGGAAGGGCATCCGCTGCGTAAAACAAATGCCGGATAAGTTGGCGGTTCGTTCCGCTGTGGCGACCCCGGATTAATAAAGGGACTAAGCCGAAAAGAAAATGAATGAATGAATGAATGAAAATTTGTATAGATAAAAAAATATATATGAATTGTTTATTGTAATCTATAAATAATATAGCAGGGTTCATACGGTCATGAAATCCTGGAAAAGTCATGGAAATTTGACATGGCATTTTCCAGGCCTGGAAAAGTTTTGGAAAAGCATGGAAATAGTTGAACAAATATCTGTATACTTAAACATAGGTTAGTAGTCTTTACTTCTTTTCTGTCCATGGCCAAACAAATGCTCTCACGTTAGTCCTGTGTGAACGTTATCTTAATAAATTTTACATAGATATAAAGATTAATGGGCGCCGCGGTGGCGTAGTGAGTAGCACGTTCGCCTCACAGCAAGAAGGTCGCTGGTTCGAGCCCCGGCTGGATCAGTTGGCATTTCTGTGTGGAGTTTGTATGTTCTCCCCGTGGTTGCGTGGGTTTCCTCCGGGTGCTCCGGTTTCCCCCACAAGTCCAAAGACATGTGGTATAGGTGAATTGGGTTAGCTAAATGTATGGATGTTTCCCAAGGGCATCCGCTGCGTAAAACATATGCTGGATAAGTTAGCGGTTCATTCCGCTGTGGCGACCCCAGATTAATAAAGGGACTAAGCCGACAAGAAAATGAATGAATGAATGAATGAATGAATTGAAAATTGCATGCAAACATGTAAAAAAACTGACTTGTGTGTGAATTACATTACAAATATTTGAACTAAATGTAATTAAAATTAGGTTTTCACTCTGGACTGATGAAGTATAATATTTACACAAATTATTTAAACATATACCTTGACAGGTTAACTGAAATTCAATTATTCATAGGCTAATGTTTAGAGAAATGCTCTTCAGGTCTCATTTCTCTTATAAATACTGTACAAATAGTGAAAGATAAGACCTTGTTTCTTTTTAAAAATACCAAAACATAAATCATCTGGAAGTTATTGGATGCTATGCTAGTCAATTTTTAATCAACTGCCTAGATTCGAAAAATGATTTTGGCACTTAATGGATATTAATATGTCTCAATGGAGCTTTGTATAACTTTACATTTCTACTGAGCTCAACTAAGCACACAAACAAAATACATGTACTGTTACCCGTGTAGCAAACACAACATTTAAAGTGTGTGAAGTGTAGCGTATTCAGTGAGGATTTGCATGTGTGCGTCTATTTGATGCTTTAATAGCTTTATGAATAAAGGTACATGTATATGCCCTAATATGAACTTCATTTAATACCCTTGCAGGATGAGTTTGGCTACAATGCAGAGACACAAAGACTGCTATGCAAGAATGGAGAGACGCTCCTGGGTGCCATTAATTTCTTTGTGTCCAGCATTAATACGCTAGTCAACAAAACCATGGAGGACACTCTCATGACCATCAAGACGTATGAGAATGCAAGGTATCAGAAGTTTAGCGTTATGATTATTTGATGAGTGGATGTGTTATTATCCAATACATTTAGACTTTTTTTCAACTGGATCAAATAAATATTAATCAGTCAAATAGAAAACATAGAAAAATCCTTTAATTAACAAACTGGTGCTGCTTTATGTGGCTTAAGAGCAAGAAAAGGAAAATGATGTGGATGGAAACTAATTTTGACTATGTATCACTGAACAGACATTGCATAACAGGGATTTAGAAGTGGATTGTTGATTTTTATCTTGTAATTTTTGATATCCACGTCATTGAACATACTGTAGGTTTAGCCTACAGTAAACAGGAATTTATTTTGCAATTGAATTTGTCAGTCTGATGTCACTCTGCCTGTTGTGTCACGTCCTAGTTGTTTTTACACATCCTTCGCGTAAGCATCACATATTAACTTATACACTTGTCAAGATTAAATTTGGGCGTCAAAATGTGTTATTTCTAATGCGTTTAATATTTAATTCAGTAAATTTTAGGGGTATAGATCACCCAAAAATAAAAGTTGTCTTCATTTACTCGCCCTCTTGACTGTCATTCTAATTATATGGGTTTGGAACATAAAATGAAATGGTAAGCAAAACATCCTTCAAACATCTTATTTTATTTTCCCTGTTATTAAAAAGTCACATTAGTTTTAAACAGCGTAATGGTGTAATGATGGAGTAAATAACATCAGAGTTGTAATTTGTGGATGAACAATTATGTTAAACTGACAGCTTAAGATGTAAATAATAAAGCAAATAAAATAAAATGAAATCAGAGTATAAAGTATTAAAATCATAGTCCTGGTATTAAATGTTGCATGCACTTCCTCAGTATTTTAGTTTTCCAAACTAAACTTACAGAAATCCTTAAATCAATACACATTTATTTGAGTTGCAAAATAAAGAAATAAAATGTTGATTTCTTAGAAAGTGAACTATATTAATTGAGTTTATACTTTAAACATGAACAATATGTCTGTATAAAATGTACTTTTGCATTTGGATAACAAAAAAAAGGCCATTGGCAGATATTTGTACTTATTTTAATCATAAACTATTTAAGAAATTAATTATAAAGTGTTAAAGTATTTTTTTTTCTTATGGACGAACAATATTAAAACATTTTAGTAATTATTGATAATTATATAAAGATCTGTTTTCACTGAATCAATTGGATTGAATCTATAAAGATACATTTATAAATATTCCATATTTTAATTTTTAAAAGCAGAATCATTCTATGCGTAAGCTATTTTTGGTAAAATACTATTTAAATAGTGGAGATTCGTACCACATTCAAACTTTAAAGTGTTGCTAATATAACTAATGAATTGTTTTGCCACCTATTGACCTTAGTCTTCAATGTGGAAATGCGTTGGTTTTTGCAATTGTTTTAGAACTTCCGATTCAGTTGCCTACGGGAGAAATGTCTAGGAAAAATAAACAGCAGAAAACAACTCTACAAACAAGTGTGTTCATGACAATACAGACAAATTAGAATAATATAATAAGAAAACATCAGTTTGCAACAACAGTCATTCAACAATCTGTTTTTACTGTCTAAAAATGAATGGAAGTGAATGAGAGCGGAAGTCTCCAGCCAAAAAGATTCAAATGGCTGCATCTGCTCGTACATCAAGAATAAGGTCAATAAAGTGACATTCAGATAACATATTAATGTATAATGGACCCTTTATATTATTCATAAAATGTACTTTATTTGATCTTAAATAGGTCCTAGTGTCATTTACATTTATAAACCTCTATGATGACAAATCCTATTTATTTTGCATCGGTTTATTGAACCAGTTTATACTAACATTTCTGTTTTAGGCTGGAGTTTGATGCCTACAGGACTGACCTAGAGGAGTTGAGCGCTGGTCCGCGGGACGCTGCAACCATGATGCGCATCGAGATGGCTCAACAACAGTACCAGGTTCAGAAAGACAAGTATGAACGACTGCACAGTGATGTCACCATCAAACTCAAGTTCTTGGAGGAAAACAAGGTACCATGTTGACATGCACTGTAGTTTTTCATCAGCCCTATTTCAGATGTCAGAGATATTGCATGGTTGAGTTGTGGTTTCTTCACTTTCTCTACTGTATGTTGTTTTCCAGGTAAAGGTGATGCACAAACAGCTCCTACTGTTTCACAATGCCATCTCAGCATATTTTGCTGGAAACCAGCAGCAGCTGGAACAGACTCTCAGACAGTTTAACGTCAAGTTGAAGCCCCCTGGTTCTGACAAGCCGTCGTGGCTTGAGGAACAGTGATCGCTTTGTCCGCGTGAAGAGACACTCAAAGAGGGAAAAAGTGGATGATGGATGGACGGGGATGTAGCGAGATGCTTTAAATGTGATTCGTGAGAATGATGAAAGAAGTAGATGTTTTTATGTTGCCAAACCCTGTTTTATTTAAAGCCGTAAAACCTACAGATGACTATTAAAGGGATAGTTCACCCAAAAATGACAATTCTGTCATCATTTACTCACCCTTGACTTTCAAACCAGTTAGAGTTTTTGTTGTTCTGTTGAGCGCCATAGAAAGCTGTAACCATTGACTTCCGTAGTAGGAAAAACAAATACTATGAAAGTCAATGGTTTGCAACATTCTTCAAAATATCTTCTTTTGTGTTTAACAGAACAAAAAAAATCCCTCGGGTTTGGAATAAGTGGAGAAGGTATTTTCCCTTTTGGGTGAACTGTCCCTTTAGGTTCTAGCCCAATGGCTATTGAAAACTAACTGTGGTTCTGTTTTACAGCTGCCTTAACTTACTTATAGGTATGTCATATGGGCTGTTCAGAAAAAAAATTACATAAAACAATCGCATCACTCACTTTATGTGAAAACATAAACATTTTCCTAGGCATTCTTAGTCATGTTTACCAAACTGTTCAGTATCCAGTGAACCACCTCGCAGGCCAATTGATATAATGTGTTATCCTCATAGAGTAGAGCTGAAAGAAATGAATGTTGTGCTTATGTGTTTGTTTTTAAATATGAGGTCATTTGGAGGAAGATTGCATCAAGGTATAGGAATGACAGACAAGTTGCTCAAGGTATGTGTCATAAGAAGGCTAATATATTTATATTTATGTAAAGTGTGCAGTTCCACCTATGAAATTAAAACACATTTGAAGGCGAAAGAATCTAACGAGTTTGTGCTGTGGTGTGTGTCTTGTCTTGCACGTTATTAATGCCAGATGACAGACAAACTGATTTTTGATCTGCATCTCCAGAGTCTACCAGTAGCATCTGCTGCAAGTCAGGAAAAAAATAAGGAAAAATTCTTAATTGGATTGTTATTCCCATGGTTCTGTACACGAGTAAGAGAATAGGGTGATTTCACTGTGCTAATCGAATTGGATCAGATGTGGGGGGTTTTTGGAAGAAATGTAAGGCTTGTGTATCCGTAAGGAATAGAAGAGCTTTGCTGGTTTGCTTTAAGAATTTGCACATAGATTTATTGTTCATGTTACACAATTTTTTGACATTGATTCAGCAAATATGCCTAGTCTAGCAGCCTACTTTTTGGAGACAGTATTGACACAGACTTTCTTCTTAGATAAGAAAATATTATATATAGTTTGTACTTGTATATGTCAAGCATGAAAACCTTTTCAAAAGTCTAATATAACTTCCCCCTTGCAAGTTAGAATGTGTCTTGTCTTTTTGAAAAATGTATTGTTTCTACTTTTTATTTTATTTTACTTTGATACTATGATTTACAGAGGAGACACACTAAAAGATACTATACACTAAAGTTCTAATAATAGTTTGTGGCAAAGTCCAGGTCAGAATAAGTACATTTATGTGGTTTTATTTTTACATGATACTCTGAATAAAGAAATAAATAATTTCATCCAGATGTTGACATTTTCCCAAAAGTAGTTTGAATCTATAAAGTCATTCATAAAAAATATTTTTGCTGAAAATTTTATTGGACGACTAATCTATAAGAATTCAATTAATCCATTGATATATCCAACAATTTGTTATTGATTTTAATTATGCAAAGAAAATGTTTGATTCGATTGAGTTGCCGTAATTGTCTTAGGTCTTATAAAATGTCTGAATGCTCCCTGTTGGCATTAAAGCAAATGTGGTGTTCTCGCTGTGGAAATCTTAAGTATTTAATGAGTTAAACAATGAGGCGTTTTAGGATTAATAGCAGTTTGACAGCAAAAAATAAATAAAATCTAGCACCCGATAAGTTTGACACGTTATTCACATCTTAACCATAATACCTCGTGATTAAAAGTAGTGCCAAATTGAAACTGAAACATTATTATTTGTATAAAAAAGCGGAAAATTTCTGACTTTTAATGTTTAGTGTCTGCAAAGTTAGGTGAATACCCATTCATGTGGTATTTTTTAAAAATCTAAACAGTAGTGATACATGAAGCTTACGTCTGAAACAAGAGCTGACGAGTTCTGGGCGTGAGCTACAGGTAAGAGAGCAGACGATTGCAACACCAATCTCTCTTCCGCAGATTACTGTCCAGGCATTTACCGACAGCCCCGTGTGAATGAAACATGGAGCATAAAGTTACATTTCTCCTCCGGAATTTATAGCCAAAGTTTATTCGGATTCGCCAGACTGTAGTTGGATACGTCCTAAACGAGTAAGTTTTTTTTTTTTCTGTGGAAGATATATTTTTTATTAATTTATAGTGATAGGAAAATACCACTGTGATAGCCTATGAAAATGGCATAGACAAACGTCATTTTTTTTCATGCACTGTTACGCACTTTGCAGTACGATTTAAGTCGCATTAAAATATATATGCGTACTTTTGTGTAAATATAACATCATTTTTATAGGCTAGATGTGAATTCAATGACCGCGGTAAAGTTAGTTTGACATTCATTAGACACTCGGTTTCAAACCAATTAAATTATTTGCTCCTGTTATAGCCTAGTTTAAGCCAAAAATATGTCAGGGGTTTAATAAGCTTCAAAACATGAATGTATGAAATTATAATTTAACTTACTCTTACAACAATGCAGTGAGTGTCATGATACTGTTGTGTGCAAATATAAATACATGTTATTATATAACTAATTTATAACATTTTTGCAATATGCTTATGAAATAATTGGTTGTTTGTGTTATAGTTTACGCTATTATTGTTGTAGTTTCATGGGACTGTTGTGACCAAATATAATCTTTTTTCCCCCTAAATTTGTGTGTAAATGTACATTTTATATGTAACATTTTGACAATCTTTTTAAAACCTATTTCACATTTTCGTTGTGGTGCTTTTGTTAGTTATCTGCTCAGTAATTTTTATGACCTCGAGTTTCTTCATTAACTTCCCTACCGCACCAATCCTTCCCTTTTCAGCTAAGCAACAGCGTTATTGAACACACTGTACAAGAGACAGCTTCCATATGTTTTCATTTTCCACCTTTGTTGTTGATTGTTGACTTAATGTACCCTAGCTAACTTTAATTAACAAAAACCACTGTAGTACTTCATTTTCATGTACCTCATTTTCATTTGTTTCTTTTTCTTGTTGATTCTTTATATGATGTATTGGTCTTAAGCTAACATGAACTAATAATTAGGCTATAATAATTATCTGTTGTAGTATTATTAAGTAAAAAAAAGCAAATGCATGTATTAATATAATTCTTATTTCAGTTTCCTTATCGATTCATTATCTGTTCTTTCTTTAAAGGAATGATGCAGAATTGTGTTTGCAAGTGACATCCGAACCATGACTCCACCACCACCACCACCTCCACCACCGCCACCTCCTCCTCCTCCCCCTCCTCCACCCCCTGCCCCGTTCCCTGGTGGTGGCCAATTTACCAGAGGTCCAACACGGGCCTCTACGATGCGTAATTTTAACTGGGAGCCCATACCTAAAAATAATGTGCTGGGCAAAACTAACATCTGGACTGAGAAGAACAGGGAGTTTGAGTTGGACACCAAACGTATGGAGGAGCTGTTCAGCCGCGTTGACCAGAAACAAGTCCAGAGCTCAAACCGCCGAAGTATACGCCAATCTCCAACCAATGCCCCTGGAACTGAAATGGTAAGTTCAGGTGGAACGTACTAAAAAGTTGTTTTGTACAATGTGTTTCTTGAGACTTTTAAACAGACAGATGCTGTACATCTGCCTGCATAAAATTAGTCACTGGGTAGGGATTGTGATCTCAGCTTTGTAGAGATGACTTTTAGCTGTAACCTCACCTGACTTTATGTATTCTGTGTATTTTGGGCTCTATAATTGTTACTGTAGTAATGATTACAGAGCTGAAGGTGATTCAAACATCTCATGCTATCAGGCCCGAATGCAGGATGTGCTGTAATTGCTAGTTTTGCATAGACCGTTTCTTTATGGTCAGTTATCATCCGTGTACTGTACTATCATAGTAATTCTTTCTACAAAAGCAGTACTTGCAGTTGTTACTATAAGGAGCTAATGCTACCTGATCCAACACTAGGTTTGTGTATGTGAAACCAAATGGATTTAGTGCAGTTAAGCTAACTAATGCTAATAATATACATTTAAAGAAATGCATTGCTCATTATTAGGTCATTTTAGTTAAACTACTGTTTACTGCTTGTTTAAGTGTTACTATCGTATCTAACGAACACATTTTGAACGCACAAATAAAAAAGAAATACTGTAGCTATTACGCCAACAATTATCACTTTTAAACCATTCATTCTAATTGCTATATTTGTCATATAATTTGAAATTATAACTTATTATAATTTGGTTATATGTTAAATTCACCAAAAGGTGCTTAGATGATGATGTTTGTTTTATTTGCTTGTTCAAACACTGACTTCTGCTAAGAAAATACAATACAGAACTAACTGGTAACTATTTATAACTATCAGATGGGGGGAAAAAAGAAGATCACAGTCTGATTTTTAACCCAGGCCTGTGTGTTTTCCAGAAAAATCCCATGTTTTGTTATCCATTGAGTCATTTGGAAAGTTTTTACTTTTATTATTGATGTGCTCATGATTCGTAAAGCCAGAAGAAGAAAAAAAAAACATCCTACAAAAAGATTGAATGTAACTTTCTCTTGCAAATACAGCTTACAGTCATTCAAAAGACAATGCTGTGACATTCATGAGCTATGTCTGTCCTTTGATCTGAGCTCTTTTTAAAGGTGGAGGCATTTCTCCTTTTCTGTAAGTGTTTACAAAAGGCGGACTCCACAAATATTAACCAGCTTACATTCGGAAAAACACTGTGATGCACAACAATTTTACAACAGTCGAATCACATCATCACAACATTCTGGTGATTGTTCTGAAAGCAAGGAATGAATAGGCAGGGTTGTTGTCGTTGTATGTAAATCATCATTCGTTAATCATAGCTGAACAAGGATGAAACAATAGCACAACCTGTAAACTTTTACATGTGTAATAATCATATGTAATAATCTGAAAGTCAAACAGTGTCTAAATAATGGCTTTTTTCTGTTGCCAGGTTTCCATTCTCAACGCCAAGAAGAGCATGAACATTGGTATTTTCCTCAAGCAGTTCAGAAGGTGAGTGTACATCAAGAAGTATTAATAAAAGCTCTCCATTTCAAACAGATTTTAGGGTGGAAACGTACAGGAGTCATGCCGATAGATTGCTCACATGTCTCTGCAAGCCAAATGAATTTTTTTTCCTGACAACATCAGGCAGTCCATATCTTTTTCTGCCAGAGTACAGGCATGGAGATAAGATGAGCTTTACATTAGTCCCATCATCAGCAGTTCTCTTAATCATACAGTGTTTCTCATCGGATATTGATTATTTGATTGTGACAGTTCAACACGTGTTGCTGAATTCATCAGTTCAACAGCTAGAGCTTGCGAGACCAGTTTTAGTGCGCTTGTATACTTCTTAAAAAAGCAAGATGGGGCTTGTCAGATTCTGGTATTTTTTTATGTTTGGCCAAGAAGTGGAGATTAAGTGCATGAAGCAATCAGCAAGGTGAAGTGTGACTCAGAGTGTGGAAGTCAATGCTTTTGGCCACTTCCTCTGTTCTGTTTTTTTTTTTTTTTTTTTTTACTGATGGACCTGGATGTGTCATTTGTTTTAGAGAACAATGCTCAAGTTCGAATTGACTTTTAACAAATGGAGAGGATATGATGTTTTTAAAAATGTTTTTTCAAACATTCCCTCACCGGCTATTGGTGGGGGAAAAAAAGCAGGTAGTCCCATCCCCACCCCAACTCACGCCATTGGTTGAGTCACTCACTGTTGCTGTGTTGGGCTGCTCAAGCAAACAATGTTGACACGCCACAGAACTGCAGTATTTACACTGCTGGAAAATTAACCTACTAATGTCTGTTGTTGCTACACATTAAACTGAGCAACTAGCGCATCGCAAATATGACAATTCAAACCTGGTAATTTAAAGATTTGATTGTAACCAAACAGCTTCAGTTTTCATATCTGTTTGGCCACGTTGGAAGTCAGTGGGAACTAAAACTATTTGGGTTCACCATTCTTGAAAACATGTTTGTTTGTTTGTTTGTTTGTTTGTTTGTTTGTTTTTTTGTTTACACGTGGTATTAAGAATCATTTCAGCCAGTGCATCTCAATTAAAAGTAAAAATGCATGTGACTGAATTTTTTTCCTTTAGACAGTAAGATTAGATTTTTTGCACATAATACAAAATGTATACAACATATACAGTATAAGACAACATTTCATATGGATTCTTAACTATCATCAAAGTTGTCCTAAAACTACTAAACAACACCCATTGTTGTCTCAGGACAGTTTTGAAATTCACTTTTTGATCCACTTTAAATGTTGACTGCTGTAAACATTCATTCATTCATTTTCTTTTCGGCTTTCGTCCCTTTATGAATCTGGGGACGCCACAGCGGAATGAACCGCCAACTTATCCGGCAAATGTTTTACACAGCAGATGCCCTTCCAGCTGCAACCCAGTACTGCCAAATGCCAACTGACCCAGCTGAGGCTCGAACCAGTGACCTTCTTGCTGTGAGGCTATCATACTACCCACTACTCCAAAGTGGCACCTGCTGTAAACAGTATATGCATATAAATTTAAGACTGAGCCAAAGTATTTATAAATGCTTTAACTGTTACATCTACTTTTAGAACAATAATGTCTTGATTTTAATAAATTACATTTATTATTATTATCTATGTTAGAAAAGGGGGGTTGATACAGTAGTTAAAGGGTTAAGTTACAAAAATGATCTTTAAAATAGTAGTGGCACGGTGGCTTAGTGGTTAGCACTGTCGCCTCACAGCAAGAAGGTCACTAGTTCGAGTCCCGGATGGACCAGTTTGCATGTTCTCTCCATGTTGGCGTGTTTTCCTCCAGGTGCTCCGGTTTCCCCCACAGTCCAAAAACATGCGCTATAAGTGAATTGGATGAACTAAATTGGCTGTAGTATATGAGTGTGTGTGTGAATGTGAGAGTGTATGGGTGTTTCACATTACAAGGTTGCAGCTGGAAGGGCATCTGCTACGCAAAACATATGCTGGAATAGTTGGTGGTTCATTCTGCTGTGGCAACCCCTGATAAACAAGGGACTAAGCAGAAGGAAAATGAATGATCTTTAAAATAAAATCAGAAAGTTAGTCCTACAGTATTATTGCAGCTCTTTTGCCACGAAACATAAAATATAAAATGAATTGTATTTCATGTATTTCTTTTTTATAACACATCTAACTTCAATTTTGTAAGGATTTATATAATATATTTTGTAGGATACTGGCAAAAAAAATCCATTTCCACTATATTTCTGGTAAATTGGAGATTCTGTTACTCCTGAATAGTGTGTGGTTCTGATCCTGTAGTTCTACCACATCTTGCTCTTTCTATCCTCCACAGGTCAGTGAATGGAATGATTGAGGACATTGTCAATGGCAGAGGTGAAAAATTTGGACCTGGGAAACTGAAGGAGATGTGCAAACTACTGCCAGAGGAAGGAGAGGTGGGTGAGATGTACTGTGTGGAACAGGGCCAACGATACATTCAAAATGATGAGCCCTCCTGTCAAATTGTGTTTCTTTTTCAAATCTTTTCCAAATCATGTTTAACAGTGTTTCCTATATTTATTCTTCTTGAAAGCCGCATTTGTTTTATTTCAGCTAAAATAAAAGCAGTTCTTATTTTTGAAAAAACATTATAAGATCAATATTATTAGCCCCCTTAAATAATATATATATTTCGATTGCATATAGAACAAACCAAAACAAATCACTGTATACAATGACTTGCCTAATTATTATCCTAACTTGCCTAGTTAACCTAATTAATCTAGTTAAGCCTTCAAACGGAACTTTAAGCTGAATACTAGTACCAGTAATACTAGTATCTTAAAGAATATCTTGTAAAATATTATATACTGTCATCACAGCTGACAGAAGTTTTGGAAGCTTAAAAAACGGGCCCACTACCCAACACAATTATACAGCATGGAAGAGGCAGGTTAGAATATAAAACTACTCCAACTGTGTTTGTCTGAAAGAAGAAAGTCATATACACCAAGGATAGCTCTACAGTAGGATGCGTAAACTAGAGTAATACATTTTTTGTTTTTGTGATCTATTCTTTACATACCAGCTGTATAAAATATATTTTGAAAATATACAGCAATGCCATTTGAATTGTAAACTGAAAGCTTACTGTTCTGTGTTACCTTTCTTCATTTTTTTCAGGTTCGTCAGCTTCGTGATTTCAAAGGAGACACTTCAGCTCTCTCAGAGGCTGATCGGTTTATGGTGCAGCTTGTCAAAGTTCCTTGGTGGGTGTTTGCAACCGCACGAAGACAAATACACACTTACATGATTCATTAGACTGTCATTTGCACAGCACTGCTCGTGTTTTATCTCCATCGTCGCATATTGATTAACAATACATCACGATGTGTTTGAAGGTCACTCCAATTCACTGTTGATGTGAGAGGACGTTGAGTATGCCATCATGATTATATTTATTGTTTGTTTTTCCTCTAGTTATGAGGAACGGTTGAACTGTTTAGTGCTTAAAGAGGAGTTCCCCCATTTTATGGATGAGGTCAACCACGCTACTGCAGTCATGACCTCTGCTGGACGGGGTAAGATTGAGGAACATTTACTAACTGAATCAGAGTAAAAACATCTGTCTGTCCATCTGTCCATCCGTTCCTTCATCCATCATTCTATCTTTCTCTTTCACCATCTATCAGTCCATCCATCCATCTATCGGTCTATCCATCATCTCTCTGTCCATCCCTCCATCCATCCATCCATCCATCCATCCATCCATCCATCAATCCATCCACCTATTCATCTTTTGTTCCACCATCCATCTATCCATCTTTTGTTTCATCCATCCATCCATCCATCAATCCATCCATCCATCCATCTTTTGTTTCATCCATCCATCCATCCATCTTTTGTTTCATTCACTATCAATCCATTCATATGTTAACTGTTCATCCTTTCATCTATACTTTCATCCATCTACTTGTTGTTCCATTCATCCATCCATCTCTTGGTCCATCTATATTTTTCTTTCACTGTCTATTAATCCCTCCATCTACAGTATATGTCCATCCATCCATCCATTTTTTGTTCCATCCTTTTTTCCATCCATCTTTTGGTCCATCTAACTTTCTCTTTCACTTCTTATCAATCCATCCAACTATTTGTCAATCCATCCATCCAGCCACCCATCCATCCATCCATCCATCCATCCATCTTTTGTTCCATCCACCCATTCATTCATCCATCCATCCATCCATCCAGCCATCCCTTGGTCCATCTATATTTTTCTTTCACTGTCTATCCATCCATCAATCTATCCATCCTTCCATTCATCCGTCCATCCATCCATCCATCCATCTTTTGTTTCATCCATCCACCCATCCATCCCTTGGTTTATCTATATTTTTCTTTCACTGTCTATTAATTCATCCATCTAAATATCCATCCATCCATCTATCCATCCATCCATTCATCCATCGTTTGTTCCATCTATCTTTTTTCCATCCATCCTTTAGTCCATCTGACTTTCTCTTTCACTGCTTATCAGTCCATCCAACTATTTGTCAATCCATCCATCCAGCTATCCATTCACCCATCTTTTGTTCCATCCATCCATATTTGGTCCATCTACCATTTTCTCTTTCACTCTTTATCAATCCATCCATTCATCCACCCACCTTTTGTTCCATCCATGCTTTGGTCCTTCGTTCTCCTTCACTGTCTATCAATCCATCCATACTGTATATCTTTCCATCCATCTTTTTATTCATAAATCTATTGATCTCTCCATCTATCTATAATGTGTTCATTCAGCCTTAGTTCCATCTGACTTTCTCTTTCAGTGTCTATCAATCCAGCCATCCATCTTTTGTTCCATCCATCCATTCACCCATCCATAAATCTTTTGTTCCTTCCATTTCTCCATCCTTTGGTCAATCTATCTTTCTCTTTCACTCTGTCAATCCATCCATCCATCCATCTTTTGGTCTATTGTTCTCTTTCACTGTCTATCAATCCATCTATCTGTCCATCCATCATTTTTTCCATAAATCTATTGATCTATCTATCATCTATTCATCCATCCTTTGGTTCGTCTATTTACAATAGTTGATTAAAATAATAATAGTAGAGCAACCTTAATAATATATAGTTAAATTGTTATTATTACATACATATGGTTAATAAAAGTAAATGAATAAAATAAAATTAATATATAGTGTTACAGTATGCTATTAATAGTACGTAATAATAATATTATTTATTAATATAATAAGTATTACTAATATGTATTACTGATTTGAAATTAATATCACAATTGCTATTTAGAAATGTGGATAGATAGATAGATAGATAGATAGATAGATAGATAGATAGATAGAT
>CAIGQQ010004837.1:13757648-13777339 GCA_903798035.1 Danio albolineatus | reverse complement strand
GGTTTTATTTTTGCACACTTAACGCCACCTCCAACCTTACCCCTCACAGTGACGTCACTAGCACCATTAAGATCATTGTATCTGACATTTCAAGTCTGAGATATGCAGTCTCAGCTTGCAAGTCTAAGTCTGCATCCAGATACTATAGGAAAAAGGAGGAAGACTTGCTGTGAAAAATTTAACCATGAATTCTGCTGTGTAGCAAAAAAAATCCTGAAAGGGAATATCCGGCCATCTGTTAGTGACCTCAAGCTGAAGTGAACTTGGATTCTACAGCAGGACACTGATCCAAAGCAGACCAGCAAGTCAACTACTGCATGGCTGTAGAAAAAAAATGAATACTTTGGAATGGCCTAGTCAAAGACCTGAGCTGAATCCAATTGAGATGATGTGACATGACTTTAAAAAATGCGGTTAACGCCTCCAGCGTGGCTGAATTACAACAATTCTGCAAAGATATGGGTTATTAAATGTAGCAGACAAACACTTTCACGCAGGGCTGTTTAGTTTTGTATTTTGTTTTCCTTTATTAATAAATTTCCTTAATTTTAAAACTGCGTGATGTTTCCTTGTGTTATCTTTGACTAATGTTTAAATCTGTTTGTTCTGAAACATTAAAGTGTGATAAACAGAAAAAAATAAACATGGGGTATGAATAATTTTGGGCTTCACTGTATATATGCATATATATGTTAAAAGTGAAAATCATCCAATATTTTTTTAATATAGGCATGCACAATAAAAATGATTAATATGCTCATATTCATCAGCTGATTTTATTTTGGCAGAGCACACCATATGATGCAGATGATGAGTGAATGTGTAATAATGTTCAGTCTATGTCTGCTGACGTGGCTCTGGAGACAGTCTGCCTTTGCCATCTGGCTGCCTCAGGCTGGATGCAGTCACCATAGCAACAAGCACCTTCATAATGAAAGCCTTTCTCCCCCACCCACTGTAAACAAAGCCCAACCCCTGGACTGTGCAGACTCCTGACACCACCCCGAACTGCCTTACGCTCAGTCATATCATCAAAGACATAGACTACTTGTACTTGGAATTAAATTATTTTTGGCGAGATTCTGAATTTAAGAAACAATAGGACCAGATGTTATCTCTTTCAGGATATTTTAGAACATGTACTAATATGGCTCCTCCCCTCTGGAACTGCTTTAGGTTTTAAATAAAATAAATCACACTTTTTATGAATTTTATTGCATCTCCAAATGAAGATTAAATTCGTTTAGTCAGTATCTCGAAATGTTGCAGTGCATCAGAGTGGCCTTACATTCCTGGAAGAATTGCTTTTGAATTAATCAAATGATGTGCACGGTAGTGCAGTGGGTAGCATGATTGCCTCACAGCAAGAAGGTTGTAGGTTCGAGGTTCGGCTGGGTCATTTGGCATTTCTGTGTGATGTTCTCATCGTGTTGGCGTGGGTTTCCTCCAGGTGCTCCGGTTTCTTCCACAGTCCAAAGACATGCGCTATAGGTAAATTGAATAAGCAACATTTTTTTGTATTGTATGAGTGTGTGTGTGAATATGAAAGTGTATGGGTGCCTCCCAGTACTAGGTTGCGACTGTGTAAAACACATGCCAGAATAGTTAGCGGTTCATTCCACTGTGGTGACCCCTGATAAAATAAGGGACTCAGAAAACATGTTCATCTGTTTCTTCCTTTTTTAAGTCAGTGGTTAATTTACACTAATTGTGGAATTTGTCATATTAGGCCTAAAACATACAAAGAACAAGGAACTGTAGGACCCAGACATTAAAATAAACCAAGAACAAAATTTCCTATGGGTCCCCCAACTAATTTTCACCGTGGTCTGTTTTATTTGCAGCACATTTTGTCAAACGGATGAAGATGTCTTTTCACATTGTTAGTGTTTTTTTCTATTTGCAATGGTTTTCTTAACTTGCAGCATTTGCGCTCTCTCAGCCACTGTAGGCTAGATTCTAAAGTGTTTGTGATGGACATTTTATTAAGTCTCATGGGGCCACATGGCGCCACGATGGCGTAGTGGGTAGCACGTTTGCCTCACAGCAAAAAGGTTGCTGGTTCGAGCCTCGGCTGGGTTAGTTTGCATTTCTGTGGTGAGTTTGCATGTTCTTCCCGTGGTAGCGTGGGACTGGGATGTTTCCCAGTAATGGGTTGCAGCAGGAAGGTCATCTGCTACGTAAATGTAAATGCAGCTGGATAAGTTGGTGGTTCATTCCGCTGTGGCGACCCCAGATTAATAAAGGAACTAAGCCAAAAAGAAAATGAATGAATCAATGAATGAATCAATTGAGGGGGTTCATTGTGGCGACCACTGATAAGGGAGCGAGTCGAAGAAAGCGAGCAAATCAAATGAGTAATTTAAGTGAAGTTTGTTGGGGTTCATTTACAGCCACCAAATCACACGTTTTCGACCAATTGCTCTGTCTTTTTCATAGCAGGAAAAAAATACTGTCTTTCCAAAAGGTGTAGACGCATTTCAATGTGGTCATGTCATTGGCCCATGAACATTTCCTGCTTGTTATTAAACTATTTCATAACTGTAACAAGAGGCAATTTAATCATAACTTAATGTTAAAACAACTATCATAACATCATTTATCAATATGTGATGTCAAAATTAAAAATGTAAAACAGGAAATACATTTGGACAATTGTGTTTGTTTACATCTCTCAAAATTGTCTTTCAATTCAGAACTAAATCGTCCCTTACAAAAAAGTAACCATGGTTTTAATACAAGTAAATCAAACAACAGTAACAATGGTGTTTAGGTAAACCATGGTGACCACAGTATGATTTTGCAAACAGACCTAACAAACGTTACTATTTACGGAGAAGCATATCTCCTTTTTAAGCCTTACCTTTAAGATGTTTAAACAAGCAATTTTTATTTTATTCTCTGTTTTGGTTGAATTGCATTTACCTACTTTTCGACACATGCTGGCAAAAGAAGTTGTATCCTTCAGAATAAGTGAATAAATCAAATAATACAAGAACATCTTTTAGTAAACAGACTCAAAAGATTCGTGTCATCAGGATGAACCCCACTACCAGTGAATCACCCCTATTCAGATCAGCCTGTAACATTTAAATAATTACATATTCTAAAATCCTAGCACTTATTGGCTATTTTAGCTCCACCTAATCCATTACTGACCAATGAACCAACACCTTTTGCATTTGCACACGCCCACAATCTCAGTTCGCTGTCCCCTCCTTGCCGACTCTCCCGTTCGGAGAAAAGGACTGCAGTTTTTTATGAAAACAAAAAACAAAAACCGTAAAACCTGGATTATTTATCGGACGTTGACAATGAAGAACGCTTTCTCTCGTTATTTATGCTGACTCTTCTCTAAACCCAGGCCTACATTTCACGTGAGTGCACTTGTTTCTTACCGTCGCCTCTTCCCAAATTAGACACATTTTGTCATTGCGGCGAATGCGTTGATACATATGTTGAATAATTCATTGGCATTTGTATTGGAAACACGCATCTTTGTGGCTTGACTGCTGAAATCATGCCTTTTTCTTCTGTAAATGTTACACTCGACTGTTACGGGGTTTTGGTGTCCACCATCAGAGGATGTGAGGAAGTCTTAAAATATCTGCAGGATGTCGATTCCCCTTTATGTCATGGGGCTGTGCTTTAGGTCAACGTGTTTGACAGTAGGCTAACTGTGACTGTTTTCATCTTCCATTGTTTCACTATGCATGCAGCATAGGTGTCATCGCATTATATATTATTTGCACTTTTTATCTTTCTCAGTTTATATATATATATATATATATATATATATACATATATATATATAGTGTGTCTATATAGTTTTATTGTGTGTTGATAATATAATATATGGTGATGATGGATGATCTAAATTATATATTGAGAATATTTTTTTTATGGACATCATGCATTTAAGTTGTCCACAACATAAAAACTGATTTTTGTTTTTAATAAAAGCATCTGTCGTTAAACATGGGCCGGTATAAGATTCTGATATTATTACAACCTTGGATAAAAATATTACGGTTTCACGGTATTGTGATTACTGCTCTAAAATATGTTCTTTTTAAATGTTTGGGTAAAAAACTAAACTTTTTTTTTTCTCATTTTGAGAAACATTTTAAATGTTTTGAAACAGTAAACATGTCAGGCTAAATAATTCAAATAAATCATTTGCTATGTTTCCATCCACCTATTTTTATGCACATTTTGGATATGACCTTAAAAGATCGGTTGATGGAAATGCCAAGATGCGCATAATAAAAAAAAAGTGCATAAAAACGTATGAGCAAAACTTGGTAGGATAAACTTTTTATTCTATAAGAAAAATGCACATACAATGAAAACACTTCTACTGAACAAATTCCAGTTTACGTGATAAAAAAGCCATGTGATTTTTGTTATAAAAGATCATCACGTGATGATAAAAATGTGTGTAAATGGACAAACTTGCGGCCGACCACATTGTAAAACATCTGAAAAGTTGTTTTGGTCATTCTAAAATGCCGTAACCATTTCAGAATTAGTGTTATTAAATTATTAATTACCTCCTGAACTGTCAAAAGCATCTGTGCTCCACGTCTCATGCCTTCAAATTCCACCACACATTCATTGTGTCATGGCATTTGTCTTCTGAGGTGCAAGTCCTTTATTAAATGAAGAAAAGATTTTTGCAACTTCTCCTACTGCCGCAAATTCCATTTTTACTGTTGATATTTGTTGCCAGTTAATCAGGAAGTGACGATTTTGTTCTCTTTGACTCATTGGATGGAAACGCTGCTTTATTTGCACGTCTATTATGCGATATTCCAGTTTTGCGCATACATTTCATTTAGATTTCTGGATGGAAACATAGATACTGACTTCTGCTGTCTTCATTAGTTTCAAAAACACAGATTTTATTACATTTTAAAACGGCATCTTTGGATAGCTTTTCTGATAGAGATACTTTTGTCCTAAAAAACAAAACAAAAAAATGAAATTAAAAAATCTTTCATATACCGTAGGAATGGTATAACAGATTTGACTTGACTTTTCCAAATCACGGTATGGTTGTCATCTCATGCCATCTGTCATATAAAATGATGGTTTATTTATCATTATTGGCTTAATAATCATCTGACAACAAAGAAATAATGCATTTGACTATTTTAACAGTAATATTGTCATGATCTCTAAGACTAAATAATTTAATACACTTGTTTAAAAACAAGTTTGCATTAATGTTTTTTATTTTTTATTTTTAATCGTGATTAATAGCAGAACTTGTGCTGAAAACTACTTGACCCATCAATTTGGACAAAAAATTCCATCAATGTGTGAGTGGCAGTGAGCAAAGCACAATGAAGCAAATCTTTAGCTCCTCCCACTCCTATGAAGGACCACAAATTGTTATCAAGTTGGACCCAAGATACTGAATATTTGTGTATAAATGCTTGTTTCAAAGCACATTGCATACATTGTTTGTGTATGTGCAACCAACAATTTAACATGAAGTTTGATTTGAAATAAATGAGCTTTACTTTTCTCAACTGTTGTTAATTCAATCTGTCATTTACAATGCTTCATGTAGTACTTTTTGTCATATAATATAAGCCATTAAGTATACAGTCTACTACTTTAGTTTTTTTTTTTTGTCCATTCAAATGCTACTTTGCTTCAAATCAAATCGTTTGTAATGTTGTCTTCTTGTTTCTGATTTGGTTCATGGCTTAAAATGCTTTACCTTTTTTTTCTATCCCTATGGGATAAATGAATAGGAGCATATTTCTGAAACTAACAGCACTGAAAAAGTGGGCAGGCGCTAATATATTGTTTATTTATCTTACACTTCTCAAAAATAATTACAAAGCATTTAATCCAGGATTTAATACATATTATCCACAGATGCTACTAAAAAGTCATTGCAGCAGACTGTACATCCAAATGTCTCTGCATCATTTGTGTTCCCTCAAAAGTCTGCCTTTAATGGCCTTTTTCATCCAATTTTCTCCATCATGCACCGCTGCTCATGCGTGACATACATTTCACTAAATAGACAAAATTTAAGCCATTTTCAGTGTTGCATGCATCAGTTCTTTAATGTTTTTTCAGTTTGTCAGTGTGAGTAAATTACATTTTAAATATTTAGTTTGGTATGAAAGCAATGGAAGACATAATTGGAGTTGTTTTAAAAATGACAGCTTTGTTAATGAGAGAGGCTGTGTAATTATGCTGTGTTAATGCATGCTGCGTCTAAAATTATCGACCATTTAATGTAAACTACTGTACCTGAAAACAATTTACCACTCATATATTTTTTAGACTGTAGAAGCTCGGAACAGACCATGGAGGATCACTATACCCATAACTAGGTCTGTGCTGCTTCAGAAGCATTAATAGACAAATGAATATCAAAGAAAAACTACACTAGTAATATGGAAATATTTTGGTGTCAAAGTCACAGAGACCAAACAAAAACAGGTCATTTTTAAAAGCTGTCACAGAATTGTTGCCACGGCTTACAGATTGTTGAGCTGAAACTTGACTACAAAATCAAATCGCAATCCAAATAACTGTCAAAAAAAAATTCAATTAAATATTTTACCCAAATCGCGCAGCCCTAGCCATAACATTGAAGATATGGTTATAAAAATAAATTCCTAACATAGAAGAACAGCAGAGTTTACACTACAACATTAGCTATTGCAACACAGAGAACCTATATATTTTTCCATCTGATTAACAGTTGAGGCATTGACAGCCAATCAGAATCGATTCTGCTTTAAAGAGTTAAAACACTTAAAGCGACAGATGACAAACTGCACTGTGAACTGATAATAAACAAAATGGTATTGTCCAGTGGTGTGAATGTTAATGGTGCGTTGCCCTTTACACTTTACATACACTCACCAGCCACTTTATTAGGTACACCTTACTAGTACCGGGTTGGACCCCCTTTTGCCCTCAGAACTGCCTTAGTCCTTTTGGTCCAAATTGACATGATAGGATCAAGCAGTTGCTGCAGATTTGTCGGCTGCACATCCATGATGTGAATCTCCAATTCCACTACATCCCAAAGGTGCTCTATTGGATTGAGATCTGGTGACTTTGGAGGCCATTTAAGTACAGTGAACTCATTGTCATGTTCAAGAAACCAGTCGGAGATGATTCGCACTTTATGACATTCCGCTTACTGGATATTTTCTCTTTTTTGGACCATTCTCTGTTAACCCTAGAGTTGGTTGTGTGTGAAAATCCCAGTAGATCAGCAGATTCTGAAATACTCAGACCAGCCAGTCTGTCAACAACCATGCCACAAAGTCACTTAAATCACCTTTCTTTCCCATTCTAATGCTCGGTTTGAACTGCAGCAGATTGTCTTGACCATGTCTACATGTCTAAATGCATTGAGTTGCGGCCATGTGATTGGCTAATTAGAAATTTGTGTCAACGAGCAGTTTGACAGGTATACCTAATAAAGTGGCCAGTGAGTGTAAATGCTTAATATGGCCTGCTTTTGAGATTTTTTTTCACTCTGTACAGTACCTAGTACCTGGTATTTTTTTAATACTACCTCACGTGAGGTTCCATGACAGCTGTACTGTACTAAACCAATAATAAAAAAAAAGCGTGATGTGTAAACACTGCAGATCGCCAATTGGCCATAGAGAATCAACATTAACTGCGTCATTGATATTGATACCTATATTGATATTGATATTGATATTGATATCTGCTAGATTGAAAAAGTAGTTGGCAGCATTTATTTTTAATTAACTTTAATTGATTTATTTTAAGTGATGAGTAGATGAGCTGCAGTTGTTCCTCTTGTTGGTATGTGAGGAGTGGATCTGTTGACCCAGAATAGTTATGGCAGTAAAGACAGGGCAACTATAAAAATATGTCTGTAATCTTTTGAAGCAGTATAGTTGAAAAGCAAACCAAGCCAAAGTCCTGCTGTTCCATGCCCAACACTTGAAAATGGCTTAGAAGTTAGCATACTATTTGTTGTTCTTGGTGAGAATGGGGCTTTCTGTTGTTCACTACACAATCTTCATATTAGTTAAGTGGATTTGAAGCACTTGATATAATAAATCCTTTCAAAAGCAGCTTAATAAGAGGAAATGGTGAATGGAAACATTTCAATTCTTACTAAAAGGTGCAGTAGGACATCTGGGAAAATGCTAGCTTTAGCCTTATAGCACTGAAACATGAACATCCCTGGCTGGCATTGTTCATTGGTCAGACATCGGCCAGATTGGTCAGATACACTGCATTTTACAGTAAGTCGACATAGTTAAATTCGCATATACTGTAGCGTGAAATTTGAAGACCGGAATCACATCTGTTTAGCAAACATTCATTTATTTGGCCAAATGTAAATGGAACCGTTTAACAAATGACCAGGTGTACAGGCCCTTTAAATCTATGTGAAATCAAAATTTACAATGTTTATTTAGCTAGCACATATATTTCGATATATATGATGTAATATATTGCCAGATTCACCAGATGACTTAAATAACTCTTTTTGCAAAGACTTTAGATTGATTAGGATGATTTTATAGGGGACTAAATATAAGTGTACTTTTATGTAATTCATTATATATGTATAATAAACTAAATACAGTCATCAATAAACACAATGGATCAAATAAGTGAAATAAACAGTGATTTATGGTTTTCTAGGGAGACTAACAGTATTCAGTTACAGAAATTGAATAATCAAATGTTAATTAACAATGCATAATCTTCATCACATAAATTGTTCAATGAATGAATCTTCATTAAACTCCTTTATGCTCTATTAAAATGCTTTGGACTCTCTTTAAATGCTTACATTGTCACAGGTCTTAAAACACATGCAGATAATTAATTTTCACTCTATTGTACTTAAATAGACTCTGCAAATCTCATGTGTTTTGACCTGTGGTTCCTGGTCATCTGTAATCCCAACTCAACATTGCATTTCTCACAATGACTATTGTGGACACACACATTGCAATATTGATGTTGAAACGATATATTGTGCAGCCCTTCTGTAAATTATTCCAAAATCAGAGGGGAATAATTGTTGGATAGTTGGAATGGTAAACCTAATCTTAACATAAACTGTAAACGTACAGTATACCTTTATTCTGATTGGCTGATTGGAATGTTGTTCCAGGATCAACATAGATGTTAATCAAGGAACATGTCCTACTTGGTGAAATCAGGTTGGCGTTTGGTAACCTTCAATCAAAGCCTGACCATTTGCCTCTGAGTTTGGAGTGGCGGTTCTTTTCTTTTGACATCAGTTTGATGGCTTCACCCACAATAATCTTATCCACACCACTCTCACCATTAGTTTCTATCAGGAAATGATGCACCAAAAAGAGCCTGCCTCAAGTCAATATTCCTATTTCAGTTGGAAGTACATCAACATACTGAAATAAAGTCTCAGCAACTTACAGTGGATTATAAGGTGTTGAGTTACGTATTGTGATTCAAAATTCAAAGGAGCTGCTAGTTTAATTTAAACCACGGATACCATGGAAACCATGGAGAACAGATACATCAGAAACCCACAAAAAATATGCTTGTTTTGCATCCTCTTTTGCTACAAAGTGTGATTCGTGTCAAACAAAGAATGAACCGGGGTCTTGAGAAAGTTTCACCCGCAGCCCGTCTGCTCAATACAGCAGCTGCTGCCTGCTTTGGCACGGTAAATGCTCAGCTGTTTCCTTCTCAGTGTCTTCATCTGTTGGAGAAGAGGGATGAAAGTGTAATCCTTACTTCAACATTTCTAAATTATGCAATCGAACCGCATTATCACAGACATGTAGAAGTGTTTTACTGCAGTGCTGGGAGATTCTGCTTTGTGTAGGAGGTTAATGCATATTCTCTGACCTTTTGTTTTTTGCTTTAAAAATGCTGCTGAATTCTGAGCACAGCCATTGAGATACAAGGATACTAGATTTATTCACTACTGGTGGTTACTGGTGTTGATGGCAATGAAGCATAATAGACAATTGAGCATAATAACCAACCAGAAGAAAAACAAGTCAGTATTCTGTCCTGTCATGTTTGGGGTCTGGTGTTGGCTGTGTGCGTGCTGGGCAGATGCTGTCAGGTTGATGTTAAGTAAAGCAGACATAGAGACTGACAGCGGCCCGTTGCAGGTGATTCATTGTGTAGGAATCACATCTTCGTGTGAATGACAGTTTATTCTGCAGTCCTGCCATCAGGTTGACAGGCGGCTGGGCGGTGCCTGGTGCTGGTCTGGAATATTTTGACCTTGCAGAAATGTGCAGTTTGTGTATCTGTTTGTGTGTGTGTGTGTGTACAATTCAACTTGTTACGCACAAGTGCACTCATGCATCACAATGAATCCAATCATGCTGACTAGATTTGTCTAGGTGGGGTGACATTGATTTTATTGGACATCTCTCTCTGTTCTTTCTTCATTCTTTCTCCTCTTCTTTTGCCCTGTGTATTCAGAGTAGAAATATAGTAAGTTCAAGACTTAATTTTTCCAGGCATTAAAAACTGTGTTTTTAGATTGACATTTTTGATCAAACAGATTTAATAATGAATTTCTGTTTCAGTCAGTATAAGAGCTAAATAATCTTATTAAATACTGTTTGATGAATGGTTGATGTATTGTCATGTTTGTTTGCACCTCACTTACTGGGGCAGTAACCTTTCAGAAGATACACTTGTATTTTAAAGGTCCAGATTGATACCTTAAAATTACATGATAGTACCTAAACATTACATTAGTATACCTTTTTTTTTAATTAGTAGGTACTGATATACCTTTAAGGTATCATTATGGACACTTTTGGTACAAAGGTGTACCTTTTGAAAGAGCACCGCCCCAGTGATGCTGCTACTTTCATAATTTAAACATATAATAAATGCAGTTGTTTCAGATGTAAAGTGTGGTTTATGGAAATGCTGTTTAGAGTTGTAAATATATAAGCACTAATATTATTATTATTATTATTATTATTATTATTATTATTATTCATTCATTTTCTTTTCAGCTTAGTCCCTTTATTAATCTGGGGTCGCCTCAGCGGAATGAACCACCAACTTAACCAGCGCAGCGGATGCCCTTCCAACCCATCTCTGGGAAACATCCATACACACGCATTCGCATTCACACTCATACACTACGGACTACGGACAATTTAGCCTACCCAATTCACCCATACCACATGTCTTTGGACTTGTGGGGGAAACCGGAGCACCCGGAGGAAACCCACGCAACCACGGGGAGAACATGCAAACTCCACACAGAAATGCCAACTGATCCAGCCGAGGCTCAAACCAGCGACCTTCTTGCTGTGAGGCGAACGTGCTATTCACTACGCCACCGTGGCGCCCATTATTATTATTATTATTATTATTATTATTATTATTATTATTATTATTATTATTATTATTATTATTATTATTATTATTATTATCATTATTATTATTATTATTATTAGCACTAATAAGAAAATTGTTTCATTACATCATGTTTAACACATCATGCAATATCTTCATTTTACTGATAATCAATTTAGTTGAAAAGTGTGAATTTAGTTCAAATAAGAAAAATTATATCACATTTAATGAATCATGCAGTATCTCTTCACAAATGTCCCATTGAGCAGAAAGGTGTGAAAATCCATATTTTAAAAATAAAAATAAATACATTTCCTATTTATTAGATCAATCAACAATCTTTTACAAATATCCAATTTAGTTAATTGCGAAGTGTAATTGAGAGTAAAACTAACTACAGCACAATTGTACATAAAATTGCATCAAAAACATAACATTGTGTATAAAGATATATAAATGTATACAAAATGTATAAAGATATATAATTAATTGATTCAATTGTTTATATTTAAAAGAAAAGTCTTCCCTTTATTTTTGTACCATTTTGTCATGGTGGGTTACTGCAAACACAGTTAGTGTCCAGATGACCACGAGATACTTCTGATGAATACACTCTGTAATAATGTTGTTTTCCATACAACTGATTTGTGTTGGGACAACCTGAAGGAATTAAGTTAGCTTAATAGTAAATGTAATGGATTGAACATAAAACAATGAAGTGGTCTTGTAAAAAAAATTAGAAATTGTGTTGTTTCATCTCTTTTTAAAAAAGTATACAACCTCATTTGAGTGTAGAAGGACAAACTCATAGTGTAACTTATGAGGAGTGCTGTAAGGAATGTGGCATAACCTACCACAAGTTACCTCTTATGCCATTTAGCATACAAAAGACTAATGACTTTGTTTTCATCATTATGCCTGTCAAAATGAGACAGATGAGGCAGTAATGAGATAGCATGGTGTTGATTAATTATTGGGTAAATGATATAGAGTAACTGATAGAAATGAATGGACATATTCATCCATCTGGTTTTAAAGATGCAGGAATTTGTGTGGCACAGCAGACAAGGCTTTTATTGAGCACCACGGGAGCCAAGTATCTCCTGATGGATTTGGCATCTGGGCTTCCACAGCTGTTCAGCCGTGTTTCTTCAGGATCAGATGTTTTAAAACACTCATTTGTGATGATATTCCCTCTCGGTTATTTATGAATGAGGATCAGAATTAATGTTATCAAGTTTCACTGATCCAGCATTGGCTATTGGTTCTTATAATGGTAGAATCAAGAGTTGTGTGGTGTGCTGATAATAACATTGTCAAAAGAAATGAATTGCATTGTCTTTCACACATCATGTAATGACTTTGCAATTGTACTATATATCAGTAACTCTGCATATTAACCTTTCTTAGTTAATGGAAAAAGTTCAAGTTTGTCTTCATATTTACTGCTTTAAAATTACCTTCTTATGTAAAAAGGATTGTTTAGTTTAGACACTGTTTGCTCATACTCATGTTTTGCATCATCACTAAGATTTATGGAGATTTGAAGCATCAAACTGATATAAAGAGCTCCAAAAATGACCATGTTTACAATTGGAACTGACATCTGTTTTCATCAATCTAGTCACAAGTGGGCAACAATAAACAGGTTAAATGGGAAAATGTGCCCCGGGATACATTTCTGAGAACCAGGAAAAATATACCTCGGGGTACTTAATGGTTGCATTTTGTTTGTAAATGAACAACATGGGACGTATGAGAAAACGTGCCACAGTAACTTATTTGATAATCAAAATGTACACAGTGAAAAACTTTTTTCTCCAAAAATGTAGCCCCTTAGGCACATATTTTCAATGAGCCTGGCCTGATATAAAGGTGTAAACTGGGTCTAAAACATTTTCAGCTTGTCATCTTTAGACCACTTCCAGAAGTAATGGGCTACTTACACAGACTTTTAGTTTTCAGCCAGGCAGCCCGGCAGCTTCGGGTGACCTGTCCTTCCATTATAAAATTGTCATGTTTAAGATCTTAAAATCTTAACTAAAATCTTTACTGCCTGTTAGATATACGATATGAAGTGGGTGTCTGATCGGACAAGAAGCATGGCATTAAATTTCATTTCCCCCCGCCAAGTCTTTAAAGTATGACAGTTTATTTTACCTCAGTATTTTCAATGGAATTTAAATAGCCTGTTGCTACTGATGGTGCTAGTGGTTACAACAGTTTATCTCATTTTACACTTGAACAACTAAATGAATGCTTAAGTCTGTTTAACTGAATGTATTGTAGTTACATTACAACATTGAGGCTGTAAAAACAACCTTGAGAAATTGAAAATAGTCACAATAAGCTTTCATCAGAAGTTTATTGTCGGCTTTAAAACTCTAGCTGTGCATAGAGGCCGTTGAAAAAAAAAAAAAAACATTCAAATTGTATTGCATTCATTGAACTCGGATTGTATTAGTCTATTTTTACACTGAAATGGGCTTAACATCATGTAGCGTGAAGTAGGGATTGTTTGCAAATGGAACTGATCCAGGTTTTGCTCAAGCAGTTGGGTTACAGAGCATGAATCATAAGAGTAATGTTTTATTCTTTTTTTATCTGTATTGACAGACATGGGCACTGTGTTGTGTATAAAATAGGTCTGCTTCCAAACTAGGTTTGACTGCAATATGAACCCAAAACAGACAAAATAGATACAAACCAACAAAACAAGTCATGATATTACAAGATATGATCATAAAACATACTCAAGCGTACTGTAACTGTTTTTTTTATTGCCGCGATACATACAGATGCTCTACACAAACACATTCAGCCAACATTTGAAGTGGATCAAAACATTCAAAGTTGTCTTGAAACTATTGAACAACACATATTCTTGTCTTAGGACAATTTTGAATCGCTTTTTTGATCCACCCCAAATATTGACTACTGTAGATGTGTTTCCAAGCAGAAGATCTTCATTTGTGTGCAGCAATGTAAAGTCCTGGGACTCCTGGTTTTTACTACTTGACACATCTTAAGTCCTTAATGAGTTTTCTAGATTACAACAAAAATTGCATAACGTAAACAAGTGCATTTAGCAAAGCATAAGCGCAGCTGGTACTGTGGAAAATTGTTACACAGTCCCAAATGTTAAACTCTTGGCTATCATCTTAGACCTGACAGACAGGCTTACAGACAGAACAATAACACCAAGTAAGATCATCGCTCAAAGTACAGTCCAACTGTGTCATACATCATCTAATACTACAAATCTGCAAAGCCAGTGTCTACAAGCCTACAAGCTCTTTTTGTATTTGTTCATTATGCATGGATAGCCAGACCGGGTGTGGATGCAGTGTCAGGAAATCACTTTTTTTTCCCAGCTTGTCCGGCCCACGTCTGCAGTTAAAACTAGACATATAAGGATGAAGAAGCATGAACGCATCACTTCTGTTAGTGCTCTGTGACTCATGGCATCTCCCCAGCCCCAACACTGTAAATGTTGCTTACACAACTCTCAGCATGCAAGATCAGCCTAGTTATATGAAATGAATCCACGCTGCTGCTTCCTTGGGTCTGCATATTCCTTAAAACATGCAGATTTCTGTACTAAAAGCACACTTCGGTGGCCTAGTGTCGCAGGTCTTTTGTGATAGTTTTTTTCAACCCTGAGGTGAATTGCTTGTTGCCTGCTGCTTGCAATATCCTGCAATTAGTCACAGGTAATGGAAAGAGTCACACGCTGTCTAGCCGAGCTGTTTCGCTAATGTTGACTAATTGCAAGAAAGTGAAATTTATGGAAATGAATGATGCAGGCTGCTTGGCTCTATTGTCCTGAATGGGCAGTCTATTATATTGGCAAGATGTAGGTGGCAGAGGAGGGCGGGCAGTTTCTGTCCCAGGCAGATTAGACCAGACTGATTTTTTTTTTCCTTTTCTGAATGTAAGCCAGCGTTACAATCCGATTAAATGCCATCCCTGCAGAGAAAAGGTCTCCGAATGGCGCATTAAGAAAGAAATATGTTAAAGACCCTTAAAACCTTGTGCGTTTAACCTACTGTATTATAAAAATATTATATTTCTCTGTAAATTCTTGAATTGTGTTAGGAATATTATTCTTTTTAATATTAGCATGTGGAAACTGTGTATTATGTTTAACCTACTCTATATAGTTTTTTTTCATTGGGGTTTTTTGTCCTATGCATCTTTAAAATTAGGGCTGCACAATGTATCGTTTCAGCATCAACATCACAATGTGATCATTTAAACACGCTATGTTGTGGCAATTCGTAACTTTTTGATTTAGTGGGGGAACAGTGTTGGGGGTGACACATTACAAGTAGCAAGCAATTCCATGCAAATGTCAACCTTGCCATGAAAAAAACAATTTTCACCAACATAATGAAACCATTTCTACGTTTTTTTGTGTAGTCTTGTATTTCACAGTGCTTTAAAAATGCTCAAAAATGTCTTTGTCGATGTTTTCAAACACTTATATTTGATTTACAAAAATCATACGAGTGGCAATTTCACGTCCGTCACATCCATAACAAAGAGATGTCACATCCATAGCAAAGCTTTTTTCCTTATAAATGCAAACATGTTAAATAAAATAAAGTCAATCATTTTTGTTCAAGAGTGATCCAACTCTTTTCCATTTGATTAGCATTGTTTCTTTTGGCTTGTTCAGTTTAATTCACAGAATTTCTACAAAGTATGTTGTAAACTGTAAACTCACACTTTTTTGCCACATCCATAATGCATGCTAATTTTCCTCATTTAGAATTGAAAATTTGTTTTCAGATTGATATTTTTGTGATCCCATAACTCTGTGGTTAATAGTTTTGTAATTTCAACATATATATTTGTGATATTAACATATTAACATATATTTCTATGTGAATGTTTCGAGATTTTACTGCAAATGTCACATCCATAACGCTGGAATTGCTCTAACTCAAGTTATTACTTTTCTAAGTAACAAATAAGTTAATGCATTACATTAAAGAAAGCAGTAATAATATTTAATATCTATATAATATTATTTATCATATTTATTTATTTATATAATATTATTTATATATAGTAAAAAAAAAATTTAATTAAAAAATGCTGAATTAAAAATAATTTAGTCACGTTGAACCCCACGCTCAATTTGAGAATGCTGGAACAGATAATAACAAAGATGGCTGAGTTCTGTAAGTATTCTCATTATTTTGAACACATCAAGGAAAAGGAAAAGAGGACTGTCTCAGTCTACAGTGATTTTATGTAACTAATAACACAAAAACTACAAAAGCAAACTCGCTGCTTTAAGCTTTTTGATTAATCTGTGTATATATTGCATTTTTAACTCTGGAGTCAGGAAATTTTACAAAGATAACATATCCTAATTATTTTTTTATGTGTTTTTTAAAGCCAGGTAAAAAAAAAACGAAAGCACAAAAGTAACGTAACACATTACTTACCATTAAAAAGTAACTAAGTAATTCAACTAGTTACTTTTTTGTGGAGTAACTCATTCATTCTTTTTCCTTCGACTTAGTCCCTTTATTCATCAGGGGTTGCCACAGCGGAATGAACCGCCAACCTATTCAATATATGTTTTTTCACAGAGGATGCCCTTCCAGCTGCAACCAAGTACTGGGAAACACCCATTCACACTCATTCACACACATACACTACAGCCAATTTAGTTATTCAATTCACCTATAGCGCATGTCTTTAGACTGTGGGAGAAACCAGAGCACCCAGAGGAAACCCACATGAACGCGGGGAGAACATGCAAACTCCATACAGAAATGCCAACAATATTGTAATGCATTACTTTCAAAAGTAACTTTCCCTAACACTGGTGGCTAATTTGTATGAATTCGTACGATCTCATTCGTACAAATTAGGATGATTTGCTTATCCCCAATGAGGTTTGGGTTTAGGAGTGGGGTTGGGTTCGGTGCCACGCCTCCTTTTAAAAATCACACTTTTTTAAATGACTGAACTTGTGTATATTCATATGAGTTAACCACTAAACTGACAAAATGTAAAATAGTTACGTGATATCAGGTTGGATTATTCACAATAGTCACATCGCAGAATATGCAATGTTGAGTTTGTATTATAATTCATCATATTCATGAGTTTTTGATGCCCGTGATTGTATAATGATTTTCAGGTAACAGCTATTAATGGGATTTGATTAATGTTATTTTTGGGCATCAGGGTGGCGCAGTGAGTAGCACGATCGCCTCACAACAAGAAGGTCTCTGGTTCGAGCCTCAGCTGGGTCAGTTGGCATTTCTGTGTGGAGTTTGCATGTTCTCCCCGTGTTTGCGTGGGTTTTCTCTGGGTGCTCCGGTTTCCCCCACAAGTCCAAAGACATGTGCTATAGGTGAAATAGGTAAGCTAAATTGTCTGTAGTGTATGTATGTGAATGAGAGTGTAAGGGTGTTTCCCAGTGATGAGTTTCAGCGGGAAGGGCATCCGCTGCATAAAAATCATGCTGGATAATTTGATGGGTCATTCTGTTGTGGCGACCCCTGATTAATAAAGGGACTAAGCCGATAAGAATGAATGAATAATTTTATTTGTATTATTCGATTACTGTACCTGAATACTGTTAGACTCTTAAAGTGATTAAACACTGTTTATTTAGTTGTATCTTTTTCTTAATTGTATTTATAGAGTGTTTATTAGATTTTATGGAGATGCTACCATAATCTAACATTATAATCTCTTTCTAGAGATATTTAGTCATCTGGTGAAATTGTATTTATATCGCAATATACATTGCAATGTAAGATTTTTCCAATATTGTGCAGCCCTGTTTCAAATGATGAATACTACAGTACACATGAGTAGTAGCTTCCACAGATAGGGAGAGTCATTCAGCAGGAAGTCATAAATCATTGGATAGTGAGATCAGTGCTGTTTGCTGTGAAAGGCACTCTAGAGCAATACTTATATTGGTCGTCATTGTTCTGAAGCTATCTGGGACATCTGAAGATGTGCAGTATGTGTGGCATACAGTATATGAACTCTGACTTTACCACTAAAAGTAAGATATAGTCCATGTTCAACATTCGTGCTACTGTTTTTAAGTCTGTGTGAAATCTACATTTACAGTGTTTGTTTTGCTAGCACACATTGTTATTCTTTAGGTGAATAATTAATCCGTGCTAGATAATCTACTGTAAAAAAAGTCTGACCATTGGCTTCCGTGTTTAGAGTAGTGATCCTTCTCTGTTGACGTCAATTTGACAGCCACAATATCTGTTAGTGCGACACCATATATTGTTTTAGCATCAATAGTGCAATGTGTGCACCTGCAATAGTCACATTGCAGGATCTACAATTTTGAGTCGTGATTATAGAACATTTTTAAGATCTGTGACTGTAAGAGCATGTCAAGAGAGTTTAAAGCATTTAGGCACAAGAAATTGTACCATTTTTAACTTTAATTAAATGTATTTTATTGAACTATTAATACAATACTGTGCAGTTTTATTTTACATTTGATTATTCAATTTCTGTACATGAGCTTTTTCCAAATAGTAGAATTGTATTCGAATCACAATATATATTGCCGAAAAAAAATACACCGTAAGGTCAGAATTGTCCAATATTGTGCTTAGGGCCGGGAAATTTGGCCTAAAATCAAAATCTCGATTGATTGAACATTTTAACTCAATTCCGATTAATGACCGATTATTTCATTTATTTATTTTTTATTTTTTTCCCTCATAGTTTACTGACAAGTTATGTACAGTAAAGATGCTCACATATTATAAGTGACAGATTTTTGAATGAAGGATGAACATCAATGTGAAATTAACTGAAATTAAAACACACATTGCCTTAAGCTGTCACATGGTCTGTAAACAAATATATTAATGTAAGGAATAATTTTATTTTAATGGAAAATATGTCATCTCAAGGCATCTCTGGCACAGCTACTGATCATTGTCAATGTATGTAGTCCAACGTGTAATTACATTTTTTTGAAAGGTACGCAGATACGCAACCGCACGAAACCTGCGCTGGACCATACACGTGCGCTCATCGCAGAAGTATATATCAGCCTTAACTGAGCAAGGTCACGTGACTCCACACGCAGTAGTGAAAATAATTGAAAAAATGTACCTGGAAAAATTAGATCATGTATAGGTTCTGAATGTCGATTTCGATTATTTTTCGATTAATTGCCCAGCCCTAATCTTGCATAACCACGTTCCTCTTACCATTAGTTTGCTATGATGGAATGATGTGCAAAAAGAATGGTCTGCCCCCTACTCAATATTCCCTTTGGTAACACTTTAATTTAAGGTGACCTAGTAACA
>CAIGQQ010004837.1:13744699-13757638 GCA_903798035.1 Danio albolineatus | reverse complement strand
AGTCACATCACAGGATCTGCATCTCAGACCGGTATTATAATTGACCAGGAGCTACATTTGAAAACACTCATAATTTGTCATTGCAACAATTAATTACCAAAACATTTATTATTTATGTGTGTTTTTAGGGCCTGTGACTGTCAAAATTTTTTTTAAAAGTCAGCTTGAATTATTCAGTCTTAAGAATTTACGTTTCTAACTTTAAGAAAGATTCATTTTATTTATGTATATATACTAGGCATGGGACCATAACCGTTTTCAAGGTATACCGTGGTTTGGAAAAGTCAAGGTTTTCATACTGCCAAAATTTCTGTAATACCATCCCTAAGGTATTATTTTATTGTTTTTTAATACTTTTCGTTATTTTAGGACAACAGCATCTCCAGCAGAAAAAATATCCAAAGGCGCCTTTTTAAATTGTAAAGAAATCTGTGTTTTCGAAACTAATGACGACAGCAAAAGTCAATGATTAATTGTAATTACTTGTTTACTCATTGAAAAAATTTGTTGTAATTAGATGTTTACTGCTCCAAAATATTATAAATCTTTCAAAAAATAAAATATATTTTGTTTAAAGGGGAAAAAGATTTTGTTTTTTAGCCAGACATTTAAAAAATTGTATATTTTAGAGCATTAATCACAATATCGCGATACCGTGATATTTTTATCCAAGGTTATCATGCTGTCGGAATCTTATACCGGCCCATGCCTAATATATACAATGAAAACTATACAGTTGTCATTTTATATGTGATTATTAAGTTTGTGTATCAAAATATTGCTAGACGTCCAGAAAATCATAAAGCACTGTGCTTTTTATTTGTACAGTATCATTGCTTTACTGTATTGATCATTGTTTGTGATTGGTTTATTATATTTTATGCAGATGCACTCCCTTATTAAAACATCCCAATGTATCTAAAATTATGAATTGTTAACAAACAGACCTTTTCATTTAATCTGGTGAAATTATACTCAATATTGATAAAAATATTGCTATCTCCATTTTTTCTGAAATCATGCAGGCCTAATTTCTTCCAAGTTTCAATTAGAAATATTGTCATTCTGCTTCAGCTGTTTTTAAATGATTTATTTGGAGCTGATTATGTTAACGGTCCCGTGAAGTGCTTTGGAATGTGCAGTTTTTTACAGGGTGGAACATTATGTAGCTACTCCCCTTTATAAAAAAACTAATAGCATTTTTTTATCACAGGTCAAGCACATCAAATGAAAAGCAAATGAGAAAGACTTGAAGGGAACAGGACGTTTCAGATGATAGAAAGCATTTGAGTGGTCAAATGATTACACAAGAAACTGAAGTATGAAATGATCTATTGAAAAAGTTGATCCATTAATGACATTTGTCACTCTTTTAGAGCACACTAACTATAAACACATCTACAAATCTTTATGTTAATTTCACGAGACCATTAAATGTTGTCTGTCAGTTCAGTTATTCATCTTAGGAAAAGTTTGGGTGGTACTTCTGGCACTCCAGTCTTCAAAAGCTCCATAAAGACATGTAGTCCATTTACTAGGAAATTACTGTAAAGAGTCATTGTGTGAAGCGCTGTATTTTACAGCCAGTTCAATTTCTCTGTCTCTCTCTCTCTCTCAGAAGTTTTCAAAAATAATAGGTTGCAGATTTGACAATTCTATGATGACATTAAATTGTTTAAAATAAAATAAGCGTTTGTTTGTTTGTTTGTTTTTGTTTTTGTTTTTGTTTTTGTTTTTGTTTTTGTTTTTGTTTTTGTTTTTGTTTTTGTTTTTGTTCCTTCCTTCCTTCATTCATTCATTCATTCATTCATTCATTTTCCTTCGGCTTAGTCTCTTTATCCATCAGTGCTCGCCACAGCGTAATGAACCTCCAACCTATCCAGCTAATTTTTTACACAACGGATGCCCTTCCAGTTGCAACCCAGTACTGGGAATTATTTTATAATATATATTTTATTTAGATATTAAAAACATTGCCTTTTTGTAGTAAATGTGCATTTTTCTATTTGTACCAAGCAAACTATGGTGTCTGGAGTGTCTTATCATACAATAAAATGTAGTTATTGTTTTACCAACATTATGTCACACTCTTTGCAAAGGAAGCGTTCAAAAGCACTGACTGTGTGATGAAGCCTTTTGAAATGCAGTAAATGAGCCTGTTAGTTATTAATTCCTCTATTGCTTTTTGTTTGTTATAAGTAGGCCCACACAGATTCTGTGCCCACTGAAAAGTCAGCAGATTTCCATAGATGACTTATGTACAATGCTATTTGTAAAGCAATTTTTTTTGTCCTTCAGTGGATGTATTATATGATAGACCTACGCACTGTCGGTTTGTAGTGGTGTTACGGATCACAAATCTCCCGGTTCAGATCACACTATGGTTTTTGGGTCATGGATCGGACAATTTTTCCCATTAGCAAAAAAAGGAAATAAATGTCAATTGCTTTCCATTTATACAAAAATATTACTGCAAAAGCTATTTGTTTAAACAAACATAACTTAGAACCTACCATTTTAAGAATAAAAATCAAAAAAAGAACCAGCTGAAAATAAGCAAAATATTCAATATAAAAAATGGTCTTTGCAACTGTCGCTGATAATGCTTAATATAGAAATATAACATCTTGCACAACAACAGATCATATTTATTTTCAGCTTCATGTTTCATTATAGGTGTATCATTTTTGAAAACCTAATCAGTGACATAATTTTGATGGTTGTTTGTCGCCATCCGTTGGTTACACAATGTAATTACTACAGCATTCACCATCGTCAAGTTCCATTAAACGGTGATTTTGATCTTTACCATAAACATCAGTGTTTCTACAGTACTTCTGTGTTATGTAAATGTAACTAACTGAAAAAGTGTGAAAACTGAATCTCTCTCGATCAAACGCAGACTTGAATCCAGCACTTCGAAGGATTGATAAACATATGCAAATCATTATTATCATATCGTTTATGTTGTGCGGGTTTGAATTGAGATCACAATTTTTAGTGTTTAATTTTGCAGCTGAATACTTTGAATGCATTAATGCTGGCTAAACAAACTGACAGAAAGCACCTTTAACTAATAACCTAAGAAAGCATTTAGATAGGTCCCACCACAACTTTTTCCATCATCGTTAAATTTGACAGGGAAACCAAAATGCTTTCATACACGTGATTTGAATGACACTGTAAGCAATCTCTTTACAATTGTTATAATTGGATTAAGTTCAAAAAAAGTTATTAATCCGAGGGTCTGATGCGTTCCAAACTGTGGGTTGTGATCCGTTACACCCCTATTGCTTTGTTACCAAACAAGTAGTTCTAATTGACCGAATTTGCTTTTTAAATATTAAATAAAAGTAAAACGTTTTTTAAAATTGTATTAATAGTTTTTTTGTTGTTGTTGTTATTTTCAAAATAATTCTGCAGAAATCTACAGATCAAAATGTTATTTAGATTTTAGTTCATCAAACACAAGTTATTATTGATCATGTTACATTTTAGACCCAGTATTGTCTGGTTTTATTTTATTTGTTCCCATTAAAATAGTTTCAAACAAAGCTGGAGCAGAACATTTGTATTTCAGAGCAACACTGTAGTGTTTCATTTCTGAATGAATCATTTGAGTCCATGATTCTGTGATAAATTCAAAAATACAGCCACTTTCTTCATTTCTGAAGGAATCGGCTGTTTTGAATTAATCAGTTGAACCACCCACTGAAAAACGAACCTGCTAACACTGCTACCTACTTTGAATTTTTTTTATTTGGTCATATTTATTTATTCATGACATAAAGGATCATAAAAAAACACACACAGCTAATTGTTGTTTTATTTAAAAACAACCCCAAATTGAGTTTAGAACTTGTATTTGTCAGTATCCCACACCATTATTGCACAAAATTGCCTCAGAAATTTTCCAGCTGCAAGCTGTTTTTTTATTTTTTATTTTTTTGCGCCTGTGGCCTGATTTGCATGTATTCCTTTAGTGAACTGCTGCTAAAACAACACAGTTGCAGACTTGTGCAAATGAGCAGTGCTATCAGCGGGTGTAATTTATTATTGGAAGAATTTCCCCAGGGTTTTCGCTCTGCTGTAATAATAAGGACAGCTGGCTTTTTGGTCTGAATGGCTTGGAATGACTAGTTAATCTCTCACGCTCTTTCTCTCTTTCTGTCTGTCTCTCTGCAGTTTGAACACATAGGAAGGAACTGGGAGGATTTTTAGGTAGTGGCTTTTAGAAACTTCCTTTTTTTTCCCTTCCACGTGAAGAGACAGAAGTAAAAGGTCCAGCACTCAGATAGATAGTACGTCAAATGTGTTTTTGATGTCCGTTAGAGGAAATAAACTGCTTTAGGGAGCATAAAGAATGGAGAATATGAGAAGGAATGGGGGAAAGCCGTCTGCTGGAAATGAACGATTACAGTACAGAGCGTCTGTCTGACGTTACAGGTTAGTCATGAGGAAATGGGGAAGCTTCTAATCCCAGGATGTGAGGGATGAGTCTGCACTTTTCCTGTAGTCTGAATGCTGTGTGTTCATTCTTCATACTACACTAATTTCACAGAAAGACTGGACTTGATTTGACATTAGGAAAAAATGCAGTTGTGAAAGACAATCGTTTTTTGGGGGGATTTACAGAATGTCATTCAGCATAAAAGCTTTTTATTAGTCTGTTGTATGCAGTCATAATACTATTTATTTGTCTTTTATTAATATTTTATTTTTGCAACTGTCCTTCAGGGTCGACACGGTGGCTCAGTGGTAAGCACTGTCACCTCACAGCAAGAAGGTTGCTGGTTCGAGTCCCGGCTGGGTATTTCTTTGTAGATTTTGTATGTTCTCCTCTTGTTTGCATGGGTTTCCTCTGGGTGCTCCGGTTTCCCCCACAGTCCAAAGATAGGCGCTATAGGTGAATTGAATAAGCTAATTTGACTGTAGTAAATGTGAGTGTGCTTGGGTGTTTCCCAGTACTGGGTTGCAGCTGGAAGGGCATCCGTAGGGTAAAACATGCTGGATAAGTTGGCGGTTCATTCTACTGTGGCGACTCCTGATGAATAAAGGGACTAAGCCGAAGAAAAATGAATGAATAAATGAATGAATGAATGAATGAATGAATGAACTGTCCTTCAGAGCAGGATTTACTCATTTGCATGATTTAAGTTCAGCATGATTGCTTATTCTTTTATTAAGGATGTTGTTTAATTAATTAATTAATTTGTTAGTTTTCTTTGTTTGCTAGTACGTACATTTGTTGATTGATTAAAGAGCCCATATGGTGGGTTGAGAACGGTTAAATTTCACTTTTTGAAGTCCCAAACAACAGGATGATATGTATGCAAGGTTAAAAAACACTTTCGATGTCTTATAATATCTATTTATTTTTACCTCATTTTCCCACCGACTCCCATATGAATCGTCTGAGCGAGTCTTTTTCCCCAAGCACCTCCTTTACGTGACGCTACCACGTCACGTCACCACGTCACGTCCGTGTCAGCAGCCCGATGCCAGAACATATTGAAAACAAATCACTGCTTTTGTACAACAGCGTATTGCTATATTCTTCATCATAACAACAAACATTCAGTAATAATTAACACTTCATGGACTATTGTAAGCCAACAAATAGTTACATTCGGCAGTAAGCTAAATGGCTACCGCTACATGCTGCACGGAGCAAACACAATACAGACAACTACATCCATATTTACCTTGTTACGGTCAACAAGACTGGAAGAACACGCAGGTCCAAATAAACTGGGTATTGATCCATCCTTTAACAACAACCGTGCAACAAATCCCGCGTTGTAAGCATGTAGATTGGTGTAGCTCTCTTCAGAGAGATGACGCGAACACAGCACCGTGTTGGGGATGTAATTCTCAGGTATTTTACCAAAAATAAACCTCAACCACTCCAGGTAGGGAAAAGAGATTTCCAGGTAGGGAAAATAACACAGCTTTTCCCTCGTACTTCAGAGCACAGCGTCCGCGGGTCATGATTTAACCGGAATGCCGATGAGTTTAGAAAAGTTAGCAGCAGTCGTGTTTTCCGGATCAATAACTCATGACCGAAACATTGTTCCTACACAAATAGCACCTCTTTTCAACCGTCGCAATGTATACAATCACCTACAACCTTATTTTCCTAAAAATGAGCTTTGCCTACGCGCTGGACGCATCATATTAATCTGTGCAGGCGGCAGAGAAACCGGTCCTTAGGGACCGTCTACAAAGAGCAAAACGCGAAAACCAAAAGCTGTCAATAACTTCTCTCTAAATCTTTATACTGCCATCAAACTGTATAAAGATTTACTTAGATATTACTCAGATCACACGTCACTGATGTCCCGCTGGTTATGCGGTTATTCTAGCCGGTTATGCTACAACACTTACTGCAATACAGTGCTTGTTGTCTTCCACTTTTCCTTCCTGTCTGTGGGCGGGGCCGGGCAGTTCAAATTTCCTGGGTCTGCGCGCGCAACTATTATGTTTCGCGTTGACGTCAAGCCGAAACGGCTAAAGACTCGTTCTAATAACGATTCATTTAAACAACTATGAGTCGACTCTTTTACATATGAATCAATTGTTTTAAACACTTTGCACTTTCAGATTTAAGCCTTAGCTGGACATTTCACTTTACTTAGAGCTGTGTAACACACTGCATGGAAGGTCATTTTCAAAAATCCATAATATGGGCTCTTTAAGACAACAGAACATTATTGCACCCATGTATTGTATGTATTTTACCCATGGGTTGTTTTGAAACATTAAAGTAGATGATACTTGCATTTATTATTTTTAAAGTTTTTTTTTATGTTCATAATACGATGTTAACAATTTCTTGTAAAATCTACAAAAACATACTGGCAGCAGTTCGCCAGTAACTTACTGTAAATCAATTACAGCAAAAATACTGTATTTACATTTACAGCACCATTTATCTTTCTGCATATGTATTTTCACTATTGTATATCTTTAAGTGTAAAATATACAGTAATTTTCACGTTACAAATTTAAAATACAGTAGCATACAACATCACTGTCCTCCAGTAAAATACAGCTCATATTACATATTATATTATAATTTTTAGATTGAAAATAAAGTGTGATGCATTGGCAATGATATCAGAATCAGAATCAGTTTTATTGCCAAGTGTGCTTCACACACACACAAGGAATTTGCTTTGTCTACAGAAGCTTCCAGTGTACATAAAGTGACAAGTGACAACACAGAATAAATATGAAAAAAGACGATAGACATTAAACAGAGATGCAGTCCAACGATCTGGATGTTGAAATGTACAGATTTGTTATAAATATACAGGTCGTAAGGTGCTGTGTACAAATGCATAAGTATTTCATTGTATATTGTTATAAGGTGCTGTGTACAAGTGCGTATGAGAAAGTATTGCACGTTTAATGCACAATAGGAAAATATTAACTGTTCATGAGGTAGATGGCCTGAGGTTTTTGTGCTCGGTGCTCTGTAGCGCCGGTCAGACGGTAACAGTTCAAACAGGAAGTGTGCTGGGTGCATGGCGTCCAGGGTGGTTTTGCGAGCCCTTTTACTCACTCTGGAAGAGTACAGTTCTTGAAGTGCAGGAAGGGTAGTGCCAGTGATTCGTTCAGCAGTCCGGACTATTCGCTGTAGTCTACGGAGGTCGGTTTTGGCAGCTGAGCCAAAATTATATAACTTTAATAAAAATACTGTTGTAGTTTTAAACAAATAGCTTGAATTAAATATTATTTTAGTGTTTTCTATTGTCTATTTTAATTTTAGTATTTTGTTTCCCAGAGATGGGTTGTGGCTGGAAGGGCATCCGCTGCGTAAAACAAATGCCGGATAAGTTGGCGGTTCATTCCGCTGTGGCGACCCCGGATTAATAAAGGGACTAAGCCGAAAAGAAAATGAATGAATGAATTTTAGTATTTTGTATACATTTTTTGTGTGTGTTACTTTTATTATTTATTTGTTTATTTGTTTATTGGCTGTGATTATTTTACAACATTATAGTAAACTAACTGTAAATGAGGCATAATTCAATTTAATTCAGGTTTATTTGTATAGTGCTTTTCACAATAATTATTGTTTCGTGCCAACTAAATGATTTTCCTTCAGGTAAATAGTTTTATGGTTTAGGTTTTTTTTTTTAGTTTCAGTTACAGTAACCTTGAATTGACCTGAATTGATTCTACCAGTCTCTGTGACATTACATGGACAGACCTACTCTTTGATGTACACTGTTTACAGTTACAGTTATAGTGTTTCTTCAGCTGTCCATGTTTGACGTCTAAGAGGAAGTGCTGTCATGTGGCTTGTGTTTCAGCACGGAATATAAAAGTCATACTTTCAGAAGACTAAATGTTTACACTCTAATCCCAAACTGACAACAGGGAATCAGAAGCTGGAAAATCCTGATAGATGAGGAAGCACATGGACTCTGAAACTACAAACAAAAGCATGTGCTTCTACAGACAGACAGACAGACAGACTGATGCATCTCATAATAACAGACAGGCTGTTATGTTTTGGCTGAAATGGCATTTCACGTGTTTTGGAGTGATAAATGGCTGCTGTTTGTACATTCATTGTTACTGAACAATAACATGTTGTGGCTGATGGAGAGAACGGGGTTAATCCGAGTAAGCAGATGTTCACATGGATGTGTGTCATGGATATGGCCGACTGCGAAAGCTCATGTTTAACCCTTATGTGCTGTTTGGGATGTTTTCATCCACTCTGGGATGATTTTGAGTATCATTGACACAACTTATTGTTTTACATTGTATAAAATAAATTTGTAAAATTTACGGTAAATAAAACAGCATCTGTGGTTGTATTTTACCGTTAAAAATACAGTACAAACCGTAAAAGTAATTTCTAATTTTTACAGTAAACTACCATTTTTCATTAATTTATAGAGGTAATATGTCTGTATTTTGAATTACCAACATCTACACATCTTTTGTTAGATAGACACGTTAACACAGCCAAATGCAGGTGGTAATGAAAATGTTGCATAATGAACCAATGCTCATTACAAACAACTCTCCCCACAAGCAGAAAAGTGTATTAGTGTATAGAAGGTGCTCAGTGTCATTCACACAGCTACTAAATACAGTATGGTAACACGCATAAAGTCATGAAATAAACATTGTTTATCAACATTACATGGAGCATAAATCTCTATCATAACTGATGGGGAAACAACTAAAAAGATCTATAGTAATGTCAACAAAAAGCATAAAAAAGGATGTGCCATGCAGGGAATTCTGGGCAAATCAATTTACGAATATTCGCCATATATATATTAAGGAAACATACTGTTAACCAGGTTATGGATTTTTACTGTAGCATTTTTACAGTTTTTTTACCGTTAAAATCAAGGTCACTTTTTTACAGTGGAGCAAATGGAGTGATTTTTGGTGACAATACTTATTTTGACACAAATTTTGGGAAAATGCTTTAAAAAAATTCAAAAACTCAACAATACAATCTGGGCAAATGTTCTATATTTTTGTTAAATTTTGTGATTGCAAAGCCATGACAACACATAATCATGCATTCTTGATTGTTGGTGTTTTCCCTGTTGGGAAGAGGTATTTCATTGGTAAGAATTTAATTTCATTGCATGCAGGATTCATTTTTAGAGAATGAATTCATATTTAGATGATTCATTTTTAGTTTTGTCATTGCATGTTGGTCAAACGCAAGACGTCCCATTTTATTGTTTGCATCAGAAGTTGTTTAATATAAAAAGCATTTTAAATGCTACCACTGTCCACTTTACAAAATAAAACAACATTTTGTGAAAGCAACAGTTTAAAAAACTCTTTCGATAAAAATACACTCCCCCTCCTACCTCTAGCACTTAATTCTCAGAGGACTAATAGTTCCATTGTATAATTAGCACTTGCCTCTTCTTATTGAATCAATGAATGCCTCCTCAGCTGTAAGTCGCAAAAGTGTCTGCAAAATGACTAAATGTAAATGTAATGCATGCAAACATCGTTCCATCCTTGACACACACATATATAAATGGCATATGTACACAGTACATACATGATAAGTCCATGGAAATGCACTGTTAGACATTTTAATGAATTTTGTGGTAACTTACTGGTGCCAGTTGCCAGCAAGCTACCACAACTACCCCTTTACAGTAACTTACCTGTAAATGTGTTTTACACTACCAGAGTCCTTTATATGATGAAATGCACTTTACCACATTTTAATTTTACAGTATGATGATTTTTCATGACATTTTCACTAGCAGTACAAAACTTTTATTTTTAATATTTACTATTGAACTTAATAAATTCCAAACAACTAAAAAAAACTTCGATTAACAGTCTCATTTTAGTCTTTAGTAGCAGTACTTGATTTATTTGATTACAGTAGAACACTGCAAATTCCAAATACACAGTAAGTTAATGTAAAAGCCCAATTCCATGCAAATGTCAACCTTTGAATAAAAAAATTGTTTTTACTTAAATAATGAAACCCTATTCTTTTTTGTATTTTATTATTTATTTGTTTATTTATTATATTCTAAGTACTTGTATTTTACAGTATTGTTAAAAAAAACTCAAAAATGTCTCTGTCAACATTTTCAAATTATTTGATTTGATTTACCAAAGTCACACAAGTGTCAGTTTCACGTCTATCACATCGATCCGTCACAACGAAAGCTTTTCCCTCATAAATGCAAAAATGTAATGTTAAATTAAGTAAATATTTTTTGTCCTACAGAGCCAACTCCTATAATTTTGTTAGTCATTTGTTAGTCATATAATTTTGTATTATCATTACTTTTGGGTTGTGCAGTTTAATTCTCGGAACTTCTACAAAATACGCTGTGTACTGTAAACTCCTATATCTGTTTGGTCACATGCATAGCACGTAGGCAAGGGCCTATAAGATTCTGACAGTATGATAACCTTGGATAAAAATATCACGGTTTCACAGTATTGTGATTATTGCTCTATAATATATTCCTTTTAAATGTCTGGGTTAAAAACTAGAAAAAAAAATGTTAAAATATTTTTTGGCGGTTTTAAAACCTTGACTTTTCCAAACCACGGCACACCTTGAAAACTATTGTATAATTATTGTCCCATGCCTAATAGCGCGTGTTTATTTTCCTCATTTAAAAATATAAAACACGTTTACAGATTTATATTTTTCTGAATGCTTAACTTTGTGGTTAGTTGTTTTGGAAAATATAAAGATATGTTTCAATATTCTTTTAATACATTCTTTGTGAATTTATGTTTCAAGTTTTTACTGCAAATGTCACAACCATAACATTGGAATTGCTCAAAAGTTTTAAAATGACCCACAATGCAGTGCATATTACAGTAGTGAACTGTAAAGAATGTTTGTGGAATTTTACTGGCCATTTTTACAGTAAATAACTGTAAAATCATGGCAAGTCTAACTCCGAGTACAGATCTGCAGCTTCATTCAAAGATTAATGGACTCTCTCTCTCTCTTTTTCTCTCTCTCTTTTTCTGACAGTGTGCGAGGCCTCAGTCTCTTGATTTGAATGCCTCTCACGATGGCGAAGCGGGAGAGCGGCAGCACCAGTCCAGTGGTGCGTCAGATTGACAAGCAGTTCCTAGTGTGCAGCATCTGTCTGGAGCACTACCACAATCCTAAAGTCCTGCCCTGCCTGCATACCTTCTGCGAGAGGTAAAACTCATCCACACATCACTGCAGTCACTGAACGTGTCTTTCAGGATATGCTAAACACTGGCTGAGTTCACTGGAGTGGAAGAAATCCGCCAAATAACGCCCAAAACACCAGAGCTTTGACACTTTAGGGGTGTGCTGGGGAAATCACAGCAATCTGGCTGTCCTCAAGGAAGTAGCTAGCTTAACTGCGGAAGCTCATGTTTTACCCTTGTGTGCTGTTTGGGATGTTTTCGTCCAATTTGGACAGATTTTGAGTCTGAATCTGGTCACAACTTTCTCTGTGTTTCTGTAAAAGGAATGATCTTTGGTGACAAATCTTATTTTTCAGAAGGTCATGATTCACACTCATTAAACAATTGCTTCATACAGTTTTTTTTTTTACATTCTTCGGATGATACAAAACACAAATGTTTCGGCACAATGCCTTCCTCAGTGTGTGACCTTATTTTGACACATATTTTGGCAGGGAAGTAGCTAGCTTAAAAACAAATTAAGTCATGGCACCCCTTTTTAGATTATCTGCTAACTCCAATGACACTTAAATTGAGCATTTATACAGTATATACATTTATTTTAATTTAGCATTTAAATTTCACCCCTTTTTTATGTTTTTTTTTTTGTTTTCCCTATTATTTTATTTTACACTATTTTGACTGTTTTTCTTTCTTTTCTTTTCTTTTCTTTCCCCTATAGGATCTTAGAGGTGGCTGAGAGAAGGAAGTGTTTATTGGGTTAGTGTTAGCAATAAAATATAATATACAAAATTAACATTGTAATTTGCTGATTTGACATCCTATGCAGAAAATGTATTAAACAAATTTGAAATCAGTTAAAATTTAAGTACTGTATGTACCAATAATCCATGGTTCATATGGATCTTTAGGATATATATTAGGCTGTCCAAAAATTAATAGTGATTAATCACATCCAAAATAAAAGTTTGTTTTGACATAATATGTGTGTGTGTTATATATATTTATTATGTATATGTGACAAACACATTCATAGAAGCCAAAACTATATATAAAAAACTTACATCAAAGTAGTTACATCATATTCAAATGTAAAATTTGTGTCATACACATATATTTTTTAGATATCTAAATATAAACCAACATTTTATCAAGTATATGCATGTGTGTATTTATATATTCATAATATAAATATACACAGTACACACACAAATATTATGTTAAACTTTTATTTTGGATGTGATTAATCACGATTAATTTTTGGACAGCCCTAAT
>CAIGQQ010004837.1:13715926-13730812 GCA_903798035.1 Danio albolineatus | reverse complement strand
GGGAAACACTGTTTTAGATCAATAAGATTGTAACTTTAATTTCATTCCAGCATAATAACCAAGGAACTTATCTTTGCTTTGATATCAATCTAGAAAATAGCAACTTTTCATTTTCCATTTGGTCTTAGTACATGATGTAACTACAGAAGAGTCAAGCTTTAAAAGAGAAAATGAGCGAGATGCTAATGGTCTAATCCAGATCAATGATTTATGCTAAGCTAAGCTAAAAGAGCTCTCACCAGATCCGGAGATTGGCTGAACGAGCCTATTTCCAAAAAAAAAAAAAAAAAGCTGTCAAATTTATGAGAACAATTTGCAGGGTACAGGTTTACCACATTATTGAAGCATTCACTACTGTTTTGTTTTGTTATTATTATTGCTTGTTTTCTATGAATGTCGGAAAACGATTGAAAAATAAATCTTATTTGCTGCTTTAGAAATGACAGCTTGATAATTATTTTTTTTTGGCCAGATGTTATCTGCTAAATACACAAAAGCAATGAATCCTCGATCATGAGCGCATTTGTATTTTATATGAAGTCTTGATTTTACAAACTAGAAAGCCAGTGTTGTTTAAGCCACTAAATACAGTATTCTGTAATAAATCTGTACATTGTAAAACCACAGGAAGACGTGTGAAGCATTTTAAACATAGTATTTAAACTGCAATAGTGCACTCTTGGACATGTAGCGTTTTTTTTCTTTTTTTTTCTCCAGGATGTGTTCACATTTGTAGTTTGGTTTGTTTGGTGACAATACATTTAGTCCTGGTTCACTTTGTGTCTTTTAAAGGGGTAGTTCACCCAAAAAATTTAAATCTTGTCAATATTTACATATTTTTGACACAGTTTTGAGATCCCGAAGCACGTGTTTCGAAACCGCACCAAAACCGTGTTTTGAAACACCTGGTCGTGATTAAAGCGATTCAAAGCGTCGGTCATTTCAGAGATGTTTTGAGAACTGGTCAATCTGAGTTTTACTGCCAGGGACATGGGGGAAAAAAAAACTCCATCTATCTCATGTAGGGCCTCATGGTGGCGCAGTGGGTAGCACAATCGCCTCACAGCAAGAAGGTCGCTGGTTCGAGCCTCGGCTGGGTCAGTTGGTGTTTCTTTGTGGAGTTTGCATGTTCTCCCTGTGTTGGCGTGGGTTTCCTCCAAGTGCTCCGGTTTCCCCCACAAGTCCAAAGACATGAGCTATAGGTGAATTGGGTAAGCTAAATTGGCCCTAGTGCATGTGTGTGTATGGATGTTTCCCAGTGATGGGTTGCAGCTGGAAGGGCATCCGCTGCGTAAAACACATGCTGGATAAGTTGCCGGTTCATTCCGCTGTGGCAACCCCGGATTAATAAAAGGACTAAGCTGACAAGAAAATGAATGAATATCTCATGTAGCCTAGTGGACTGTTTGTGTACACAAAACTGCTGCAATTGTCCAGAGTTTGAATCCTAACAAATACTTTGAAATTATGACGATGTATTTTAAAAATGTAATTTTTTTTTTATGACCAAAACAAGACATAAGTATTCTTCGGATGTCAGACCAATGTTGAAAACACACACACACACACAATGACGAGAACAGAGCATTTAAAACTAACACCTTTAGCTGCATCACCCTGTATTTGAACCCATATCTTTGCATGCTAGTGTGGAACGTTCACCATTTGACTGAATCACCTGAATACTCCACTCTACAACATTGGTTTAATACCTCAATTTGCGTAATTGTTTCTTTGCTGAAGCTGTTCCAGAGCGATACATTAAAAATGACCACTAGGTGTCACTGTAGAGACGGGTTTCGAAGCTTCGCAACATTTGCTTCAACTGTTTGTTTCGTGAAGTCTCGCTTTGCCCACCACTACAAATTATCCTCTTGTTACAATCCCGTCTGAATTATTTTAAACTGTTCAACACAAACGAAGATATTCTGAAGAATGTTAGGGAGACATAGACATCCACAATATGTCTACAATGGATGGCTTCTTCTTATTTAAAAAATATTTTCAGAAGAAATTCATAAAAGTTTTGAACCAGTTTTAAATGGTAAGGAAATTTTCTTCATTTGCGTGAACCCTCCCTTTAAGACTGAACCGAAAGGCATTTTTGATGTATATTTTTCTGCGGTTACACATTCAAAATACACTGTATGTGCGTATAAGACTGACATCATGCCCTGTTTCTGATTCGTTTAGATCTGCTTTTCATATTTCAGTCGAGTTTCTTTAGAATCGGTTAAAAAAAACAAATGTACAGTAGTTTGATGCAAAGCTGTTGTTTTAATCAAATCAAACCAAACCTGCCAAATGTGTACACATCCTAAAATAACCCCTTAAAAGTACCAATGTTTTACAATGGAGATCATAATATAAAAAGATCATGTCAATAAGACAAAAATCTGCGATCACTATACAAAAATCTAATCCATTTTGCTAAATTTCTCCCTTTATCTAACAGAATGAAGAGTAATGTGAATCTGCTGTATTGCCAATACACATGCAAAAAACTGAATTGAAATGCTTAGTTTCCAATGTACCAAACAACTGTAAGAGTCTCTTTATATGTCAGTATGCACTAGAAATAAAAGCACATGATTTACAGAGCCAAACAATGACGTTCAGAGTGGTTATTTCTCATCTGCACGACGTCTTCTAGATGTCGCAGCCTTTAATGGGATGCTGCTTGATAAATTCAGTAAGGAAAAAGCAGGCTGAGCGGCTTGTGGTCGACCTGCACTTCTTCTCTTCCGGTATCTTCTCGATCCACATGTCATTATTCAGTATGTACTTGGTTCTTCAGAAGAAACAGATGAAAATTGGTTTAAAAATCAATAATGCAGTTTTCCTTATGACAATAATATAGGTTATGCTTTAAGGCTTACTGTTGTCTGTCGCTATTCTGCACTGAGATTGCTCGGTCATGGCCCATGATCAGATACTGGGCTTCGTCTTTCAGCTGCAGCTCGCATGATAAACGCTGGATCATCTGACGAGTTTCACCTTTCTGAATTTCAGAGTCTAAACCTTTAATAGAAATGTATATTTTTAGATATATTATTGGTGTGATCATTTACAGGTACATTTCCTGATCCTTGCAGAATCTACTGCTTGAGGGATAATGTAATAAGATGACAGTTAAAGCAAATAAATCATGACATTGTGACAATGGCTTAATTTTGTCATTCGCTGATTGTACAGTACACCGATACTTGGCACACAAATGAATATGCAGACATGACATATTTAGTTAGATTTATTTATCTGTACATAAAGTATGCTTCTGTAAATGGCTGTTTCCAAAAAAAAAGAGGGAAAAGGTCAGAATTGTGCAATGTAAAGTCAGAATTCAGAAGGAAAAAAAGGCAAAATTAGAAAATGTAAAAGACAAATTAGTCAGAAGAAAAATAAAGGTCAGAATTGAGAGATATAAAGTCAGAATTCAGAGGAAAATAAAGCCATAATTCTGAGGTGTACAATCTGAATTTAAAGAAAAGCACCAGAATTGTGAGATCTTTAAAAACAAACAAAGAACAACAACAACAACAAAAAAAAAACCATGTAAAATCAGAATTCAGAGGGGATAAAGTCCAATTTTTGAAATGTGAATTGTGAATCAGAAAAAAGTTGTAATTGATAAATGTACAAATTAGAGTTCAAAGAAAAAAGTGAGAATTGTGGGTAACTACAATAAGGTTCATTAATTAATGCATTTGCTAGCATGAACTAAATACAACACTTGTACAGCATTTATTAGTCATAACTGAACATTTACTAATGCATTGTTAACATTCAAGTCCATGCTTGTCAACATTAGTTAATGCACCGTGAGTTAACATGAACTAACAATGAACAACTGTATTTTCATTAACTAACATGAACAAATGCTGTAGCAAATGTATTGTTTGTTGTTTGTTTCTGTTAGTAAATGCATTAATTAACATTAACTAATGAACCTTATTATAAAGTGTGAGCTAATTGTGAGATTTAATATCTGAATTTACTCTCAGAATTGTGAGATGTAAAGTCAGAACTTTTCAATGCAAAATCATATTTCTAAGATGGGGGGAAAAAGTCTGAATTGTAAGTGATAAAATCAGAGGGGAATTCAGAGGGGAAAATATAAGATTTTTAAAATGTAAATTTAGAGAAAAGGTTGTAAATTGAGAGATGTAAAATTCTGTGATGAAAGAATTCTGTGATGTAAAATCAGATTTAAAAGGGAAAAAAAGAGAGAGATGTAAAATCAGAGATAAAAGTCAGAACCGAGAACAGAATTGTGAGGGCGGGGGGGATCTGTATTACACGATGTTAAAGCTGAATTCAGAAAAAAAAGTCAGGTTTTTGAAATGTAAAACCAGAATTTAGAGAAAAGCTTGTACTGTGATTGAGACATATAAAATCAGATTACAAACAAAAGTCAAAATTATGAGATATTAAGAAAAAAAACTAAATTCTGAAGGTGGAAAAAAAAATCTGAACTGTTCAATGCAAAATCATTATTCATAAAGGGGGGAAAAGTATGATTTTTAAAATAATAATTCAGAGGGAAAGTCAGAACTGAGAGGTGTAAAATCAGAGTTGAGAGGCAAAAGTCAGAATTGTGAGATGTAAAATCAGAATTCAAAGGAAAAAAAGGGAGGATTGTGAGATGTAAAATCAGAATTCAGGGTAGACTTAGAACTGTGAGATGTAAAATCAGAAAAAAAAATCTGAAGTCAAAGAAAAAGGTTAGAATTGAGAAACATTAAATCAGAATTCAAAATATAAAAGGTCAGAACTGTGAGATCTTAAATCATTATCAGAATTATTTAATTTAAAAATCTGAATTTAGAGGGGAAAATGTCAGACATTTGAGATGTGAAATCAGAATTCAGAGAAAAGATTGTAATTGAGAGATGTAAAATCAGATGATAGAAACAAAAGTCAGAATTGTTAGATGTAAAATCAGAATTCAAAGAAAAAGAAGTGAGAAACGTGAGATGTAAAATCAGAGATAAAAGTTAGAATTGAGAGATGTAAAAAAAATATTCAGAAGGAGGAAAAGAGAACTGAGAGGTGTAAAATCAGAGTTCAAAGACAAAAGTCAGAATTGAGAGAATTTTTACAATCAGAAATTGCAAGAAAAATGGTCAGAACTGAGAAATGTTAATATCGAAATTTGTCAGAATTTAATGGGGGGAAAAGAAGGTGAAACTTGAGTGATATAAAATCAGAATTCAAAAAACAAAGATCAGAATTGTGAGATCTAAAATTATAATTCGAATTGAAAAATTCAGAATTATCTGATGGTAAAATCTGGATTCAGAGGGAAAAAAGTTGAAAAGGAAAAGGTTGTAATTAAGAGATGAAATTCAAAGCTCAGAAACAAAAGGGAAAAAAAAGTCAGAATTGTGCAATGCATAATCCAAATTCAAAGACACATGGTCAGAATTCAGAGATGTCAAATCAGAATTCAAAGAAAAATTAAGTCACAATACTGACGTGCAAAATTAGAAGTCAAAGGAAAAAGGTCAGAATTGAGACAAAAAATCAGAATTCAAAATATAAAAGTCAGAAATTTGAGCTCTAAAATCAAAATTTAAGGGAATAAAGTCAGGATTCGTTCATTCATTAATTTTCTTTTCGGCTTAGTCCCTTTATTAATCTGGGGTTGCCACAGCGGAATGAACCGCCAACTTATCAGCATATGTTTTACGCAGCGGATGCTCTTCCAGCTGCAACCCATCTCTTGGAAACATTCTTATACACTCATTCACACTCATACACTACGGACAATTTAGCCTACCCAATTTACCTATACCACATGTCTTTGGATTTGTGGGGGAAACCGGAGCACCCGGAGGAAACCCACGCAACCACGGGGAGAACATGCAAACTCCACACAGAAATCCCAACTGACACAGCCGGGACTCGAAGCAGCAATGTTCTTGCTGTGAGGCGAACGTGCTACTCACTACGCCACCGTGGCACCTAAAGTCAGAATTATTCAACGTAAAAATCTGAATTCATAGGAAAAAAGTCAGAATAAAAAAACCTGACAGAATTCCAAGGGAAAAGGTCAGAATCGAGATATCTAAAAAAAAGAAAAAGTCAAAATTATCAGATTTTTGAGAGAAAAGGTTGTAATTGAGAGACGTAAAATCTGAAAAATCTGAATTGTGAATATTCAGAAGAAAAAAAAGTCGGAAAGTGCAATGTTAAAGTCAAAGATAAAAATTGTCAGAATTGAGAAATATAAATCAGAATTAGTAGGAAAAAAATCTGAAATCTAAGGTGTAGAGGGAAAACAAAACAAAAACAAAAAACATCAGAGACCAAATTAGAATTCAAATTAATAAGGTCAGAATTAAGAAATGTAAAATCAGAATTTAAAAAATAAAAGTCAGAATTGGTGAGATTAAAGTCAGAATTCAAATAAAAATTAGAATTCTGACCTAAAGAAAAATCAAGCTGACACGAGAGACCTAAAGCCATGGGAAAATAATGTCACACACTGACCAAAGCATTAGATTTTTTTCTTACCCAGATGAACAGAAAATGACAGCCATGATGGATAATTTTAGAGAATAAAATTGACCACTGTATATAATTTTTCACAATCTACTGTAGCAGTCTTACCAAACTTACCAGTCTTACCAGTCTGCAGAACATCAGTGATTAGCGTGGTGTAGTACATAAAAACATCATCAGTTCTTGAGCTGAGGATTTTGATCACATAAACTACAATAAAATAAAAACAAATCAGAACAATTCAAATATGAACATATTCTTTTCAGACACATTTGATCATTAAGTGATCTCACCGTAGTCAACGCTAGGATCATAACAAGCAAAACGGCTCCTGGTGTTGGATTCCATATCCTTGCTGAAGGTGACTTTCAGCTTCGGACAACCACCTGGAAAAAAAAAGAGCAAAGTACCAAATATGAAGTTGAAGTCAAGATTATTCGCCCATCTGTCAATTTTTTTTCTTTATCAAATATTTCCCAAATTATGTTTAAAAGAGCAAGGAATTTTCCACAGTATTTCCTATAATACTTTTTCTTCTAGAGAAAGTCTTATTTATTTCAGCTAGAATAAAAGCAGTTTTTTTTAAGCCGTTTTAAGTCAGTCGGCTTTGTGGCTTGAAATTTCACAGCAGAAAGTTTGATTTCCGCACCTTCCGCACATGTACACACGTCCCCTTGACACAGTTTGGAGATCATCGGGCTCTTCTGAGGCGCTGTGTAGAAAATGCCACATCTCTTCTCTGTGAGACACATTGAACGGCATTAGTCATGGTTCAGAACTCAGATGTGCTTTTATTAAAGTGTTCAGATGATGACCTGGACTGTAATAGTCATAGATGACAGCAGAAGCAGGCTGGACGAGACCCATGGGAACAGCCTGATCAGCACCAAACTGAAGACACTCCTCTGTTTCGGTGATCTGTTGGCATTATCAAAACATCCATGTCAGGTGAGTGGGCCTGACAAACCACCTGTAGAAACACTCTTCTCTTTATTTAAAAAGAAACATATATTAGTAACAGTCAGTGCGCTAACAGTTCCTATGTGTAATTAGCACTTCTTATGTGTATTGCCTCTTATTGTTGAATCAGTGAATGCCTGAAGTCACTTTTAATGGTTATATGCTTGACCCTTTTTCAGGTGAACAATCATAGATGGTCATTTTCGGCAATGATTACAAATTACAATAATAATTATTATAAATCATAAATGGCTTAGAAGCTGTGGCCGTAAGGTCTGTGGTGCCTGTCGGGGTGGCAATCCACAAACCCAGTGGTGGACACCGGAAGTAAGGGATGCCGTCAAGCTGAAGGAGGAGTCCTACAGGGCTTGGTTGGTTTGCAGGACTCCTGAGGCAGCAGATGGGTATCAACAGGCCAAGCGTGCTGCAGCCCGGGCGGTTGCGGAAGCAAAAACTCTGGCGAGGAAAGAGTTCGGGGAGACCATAGAGGAAGATTATCGGTCGGCCCCAAAGATATTCTGGCAAACCGTCCGGTGCCTCAGGAGGGGAAAGCAGCTCAACATTGACACCGTTTACAGCCGAAGTGGGGAGCTGTTGACCTCAACTGGAGATGTGGTCGGACAGTGGAAGGAATACTTTGAAAATCATGCAGTCTGAACTCGGCATTAAGGAAAGCTTCAAAGTAGTCTTGTCGAAGATGTTTTCACACTGCATGACTATCTGGGCTGCGTTTTGTCGCTGCTGTGTTTACACTGTAAGATGGATCGGTGACAGGGAGTTTCACACTGCATGACTTCAAAATAGGGAGAATCGCTGACAACTTTGTCCAACTATGTCTCACACCCCAAAACATGCAGTATATCTTTTGTTATTAACTACATAACAAGAAAGAAGCCTTTAATAGGGTAGAATATGCATATTTGCTCACCTGGCTTTGAAGGGAATTAGCAATTTCTCCTTAACTTTTTAATTTTTTGGCTGGGTTAGGTTGTGATATTGCTCACATGACACATCAAACAGACACGGGAGCTCATGACAAATGTGCACAAATTTTCCCCTTATTTCTTGTGTCCGAATAAACTGAAAATGAGCGCTTTTAACTTCTCCCTCAACCTCCTGCTGGCCTGCAGGTACCCACACTAGTGAATGCTGCTCTCTGATTGGCTGTAGGCGATCAGCGATGTTATTTTCAGTCAGAACTCATTTCACACTACATGATTTTCATATTGTGTGATTGTCCCTCGCGTGCACGAGCACCGATTTGCCTGTGATTTTAGGCATTTGTCGGCGAGTCAAAATCAGGGGTAAAATCATGCTGAACTCGGAATAACCAAGTCTTGTAATAACCCCTAGTAACACTTTAGGGTTTCTCTAGTATTTCAATACAGGTTAAATTCTTGCACAAACATGTGGCACTGAGGAAAAGCTTTAAATTATATATTGAGGGAAAAGAATCTGAAATTCTTGATACTTGAATAGAAACTCTTTTGTTACCTTTGCAAAATAAAGATAGACTTTGTTGTGGTGAATTTCATAGTGATCGATGTATCTCTCTGTGCCCTTTACATTCTGTGGGGAAATAAAAGTGAAATTAAAGCAATGCTTAGAAATATGAATGTATTTCTTTTGCAATCACATATTGATAATCTTAATAACATGTTATTGCATAAAGCCATGAAATGACAAGACAATCTGATATAGAAATGAGGATCATCAATGCTTTCCTTACTGTATTATTAATATTAATTGTCAAACGTATCTGAATTATTGTCAGTTTCTGTAGAAGAGCGTAGTAACTTTAAGTCTTGTGATATAAGCTTAGGGGTGACACAGTGACTCAGTGGTCAGCACTGTCGCCTCAAAGCAAGAAGGTCGCTGGTTGGGTGGCTGGGCGCTCCGGTTTCCCTTACAGTCCAAAGACATGCGCTATGTGCATTGAATAAACTATATTGGCCATAGTGTATGTGTGGATAAGTTGGTGGTTCATTCTGGTGTGGCGATCCTTGATGAATAAAGGAACTAAGCCGGAGTAAAATGAATGATATAAGCTGAATTATTAAATAGGTATACTGTATAGATAATGGATGGACAAAACGGTACAAATGAATTCCATCCACCCATCATCTGTATATACATTGTGCAGATGAAAGGATGGATTGATGAATAGATAATCGAAATAAAAGTGTGAAGGGATGAATTGATTAATAGAAGATGGGTAGATAGAACAGTTTCAATGAATAGATGAATTGATAAATGGATGATAGAATGGTACAGATGAACAGACGAATTGATGGATGGATGGATAGAATGGTGTGGATGAATGGATGATGGGTGAATAGTACAGATGAACAGACGAATTGATGGATGGATGTAATGGTGTGCATGAATAGATGATGGGTGAATAGTACAGATGAACAGACGAATTGATGGATGGATGGATAGAATGGTGTGGATGAATGGATGATGGGTGAATAGTACAGATGAACAGACGAATTGATGGATGGATGGATAGAATGGTGTGGATGAATGGATGATGGGTGAATAGTACAGATGAACAGACGAATTGATGGATGGATGGAAAGGTGCAGATGAAAATAAGTACTAATAAACCATGAACTGATAGAATGGAACAGATAAACAGATGAATCGAAAAATAGAAAATGGTTAGAATGCTATGGATGAATGGATGGATGGATGGTACGATATGGATAAATGGATTCATAAAGATAATGGCATGGATGAAATGATGGATGATATAATGATATGGATGGATAAATTGACTGATATGGATGAGCAAACGGATGGATTAATAGATCTCAGTTGGATGGGTATAGATAAAATAGAACAGAAGGAAAGATTAATAGATCAATGGATGGATGGACAGATGGATGGATAGAAAATTAAAAGCTATGAATGAATAGATGGACAAACAGATGCATAATTAAAAGGTATGAATGGACAGATGGGTGAATAATTAAATGGTATGAATGGTTGGATTGACGGATGGATGGAGAATTAAAAGGTACAGTATGAATGGATGGAAGAATAATTAAAAGGTATGAATGGATGGACGGATAACTAAAAGGTATGGACAGACAAATGGACAGGCAGACAGAAAAACAGAGAGACAGACAGACAGACAGACAGACAGGCGGATAGATAGACAGACAGACAGACAGACAGACAGACAGACAGACAGACAGACAGACAGACAGACAGACAGATAGATAGATAGATAGATAGATGGTATATGCACATGTTCCAGGTCTTTGCTGTTTGGTATCAGGCCACTCAGTAGAGAAATGTCCACTATGATCATGCCCTCAGAGTTCTTCTTTTTCAAGCTGAAGGAGGACAGAAAAGCAAAAAAATTGTTGATCTCAGAGAGGCCAAACAAGTCATCATAATTCTGTAGATTATTTATAGACCAAATCAGTCTTTTTTTAAAATGCACACAGTGATGTTTTGCAGCGCTCACCCCACACACACTGTGTATATGAGAGAACTCTCTTTTTTTGGCTCCTCAGAGATTTGTCTTTTCCTGCGGCTGCGAAGGTCAAACCACTGCATGTTGCTCATGGGCTCATCCTTTTGATCTTCGCTGGTGTCATAATTCTCATAATAATCTTCAAACAGATCTTCACTATTGTCAGTTTCTGCAAAAGAGAATTCTCATTTTATTTTTAGTTACAGCACTTGGAACTCAAAGTCTGTAGCTAATCCTCTCTTAAAAAATATAAACAATAAATGACACATTGCAATGTACTTCATTCATTATTAAAGTGTCCTACAATGAAAGTCTCCCTTAATGTTACATACTGTATTCCAGCTCTCCTTTCACTGTGACATTAAGGTGAAAAAGATCACAGAATGATTCATCCTTCTTCATAGTTCTGTACGTCTGCACAACCTGTGATGAGAAAAATGTCAGTCAAAATATTATGAAGCTCAGAAGATCTACTGTACGTAAAATAAAAATAATGCCAACTTTTCAATAGCCTACAATCTCAAAATTGCAAAAAAATTTAATAAAAAGTCAACTCAAAGAAATAAAAAAAAGAACTGTAAAGTGTACACAGAGTAATGAAAAATATCCAGATGCCATGTTCTCAAATTAGTAGATGATTCCCTGATTACGTGTTACGACGGAGCAACTCTTAGATGGAGCAGTCCCTATGCGTCCTTGTCTAATCATCCAAACAAACAAAAAGCGCTCTGGGGTAGCTCAAATATTTGGTCGGTGCTCTTTGGGTAAGGGATTCATCAAAGCAAACAACAAAAATCAATCCAAGGCACTCGAAAAATGTGCATGCTTTGATGAATCCCTTACCCAAAGAGCACTGACCAAATATTTGAGCTACCCCAGAGCACTTTTTGTTTGTTTGGATGATTGTACACAGAGTAATCTTTTGTAAAATCAGGGTATTATGAGATATAAAGCAGAATTTTTCAAATGAAAATGCAGGGTATTATGAAATCAGAATTTCTAAATGAAATCAGCATTGTAATATATAAACGTAAACATATAAACAGAACTGAGATGAATTCTGAATTGTGAGATGTAAAGATATACAGTATGTAATATCCCGAGTTCATATCTCAAACTTCTTTTATTCTTCCTCATTATATTTTTTTTTTATTTTTGTGAAGTTTATAAAAAGAAACTTAAAAAAATATATATATCAAGAGTGAAATAAATAGTTTTATTCCTTACAGCTAATGTTCCACGGCCTGTTCCCTGAATGTTTAGGGTAACTTTCCCAACATCTCTGACCTGTGTAAACAAGTGCACATAGAGAGACTTTTTTAGTTGTTGTGGCATACTTTAGCACACATTTAAAGACAACAAAATCATACGACAAGTAAATACAGTACAGTGCACATGACACACAGTGCTCAGCATTACTAAGTACACCTACACTCTATCTTTTAAATTCATGTTTTTAATAGGAAGCTTTACAATATTACATGTGTGCATATACATTAGATTAGTCAGTACTGAAGCCAAATCTGGAGCTTATCTAACAAAATAACTTACGATAACGGTTTAAAAACTAGTACACCCAAATGTATATGTTACAGAAAAATATTAAATAAAATTAGAAAAAAAAGGGGAAAATCAAGAGAAGCAAAAAAATTGAAAAAAAAAAATTGGTGAAATTTTGTAGGTTGTAATTTTTTTGCCAATATTTTGGTTGAATTTAATTGTCTTACCTTTCAATTTCTAAATATATTTGGTGACTAAAATATTATTTTAATAAATATATCCGTTTAATAAATTGTGTTTAAATGCACCAAAATACATTGCCTATACAGTATATCTGTCATATCTGTTTAAAGTTAAACAATACTGTAGGTACTTACACTCAATTTTATAGTTTGTTACAATGTACTTATTGTGATTTACTTACGTGCTTTTACATTGTACTTACTATGTACTCACGTCATTACTTTTATGTAATGACATCTGTAATTAATTTCTGTAATTACTTCTTTAAATTACACCGTTGACCATCCCTTACACCTGTACCCACCCTTAAACCCATCGTACCACCAAACTTGTCCTAAACCCTACCCGTATCCCACCAGAAGTGTTCTGCAATACATTATAAACACATTAAATACACTGTATTTAATTTTTGAAGCAAGTACATAGTAGTTAAGACCACCTGATATAAAGTGGGACCAAAGTTTCTTACCTTCACAGCTGAGAGAGTGAGAGCGTTATTTTTGGTCAAGTGCAAATCTTCTTTTCGGCCATTTAGGCACATTTCTACCCTCAGGTTCAGATCATCGACATCATTGTTCTGTAGGCTGTATTTTGACAGAGCTTCAAGGGCCAAAACTGTATCCTATTTTAAAAAATAAATAAGCACAAGATACAATTTAACATTTTTTTTCAAAGGTAGTGAAGTTTTACCCATTGTTTTAAAAAGAACAACATTTTATTAACTTTAAACAATTGTCACATTAGATAATATGAGGATTACAAAAACTCCTCAACCCACCTGTGTGGAGCGAAATCCTCCACCATATCTGCGCTGCTCAGTCAGCCAGTTTGCAGTGCGTTTAGACATGCTCTTGTCATCCACAAGCAGTGCAGTGAGCAAAGCATATGCTGTGGTCTCCACTGATCGAGCATCAGCATTATCTTTGGATACATCTATGCCGCTCTTGGCTTTCCAAAAACACATTGCTGCATGAAATAGAAAATATGAAAACTGCGCTTAATTGCTCACATACATTCTTGTTTAATTCAAGATTCAGCAATTGAAGGCACTGATTTCAACTAAAGCACAGCGAACACTCCTGATTTGTTACCATGTATATTTATTATAAGTAGGGCCACACGGAATCTGCGCGTGCAGAATTCCACAGATTTTTAGCCCATCATTGATTCTGTTTATTTACTTGTGTAAATGTGTGTAAATGTATATTTAATCAGTTATCAAATTAATTTCAGTAATAATATTGAATAATATGAAAATATTCATATGATTTATTTACAATACAGTTTGTAAAGTACTATTTTTGGTGTTTTAGTACATATATTATATGAGAGACTCGCTTTGTTTACTAAATAAAGTGGATCTAATTAGATTCGCATTGCAAACATTAAATAAATGTTAAAAAGGCATTACATTTTATTTCATATATTAAGATTTTAGTTATGATACTTCCAAAATCATTCTGCATAAATCTACAGATTTTTAACAAAATACTCCGCAGAAATAGCAAAAAAATGTCCGCAGATTCCACCTGGCCCTAATTATAAGTAACACTTATTAAGCATTTTGGGTTTTAGCAATCCTACTAATACAGTAGGTAGGTACAGATGCAATAATTTGCTATGTGGTTTATTAGAAACTCTAAATATAAAGTTTGGGTTTACATTTATTATGGGTTTGCTCTTATTTGAGATAATTTTTTCTTATTTGAGATAATTAACGCAAATAAGTCAAGATATACAGCTGAATTCAGAATTGTTAGCCACCTCTTGTATATTTTTCCCCCAATTTTTAAATACCTAAATACCCAAAATACCTCATTTCTAATAACTGATATCTTTTATCTTTGCCATGATGACAGTAAATAATATTTTACAAGATATGTTCACTAGAGCGCCACGGTGGCGTAGTGAGTAGCACGTTCGCCTCACAGCAAGAAGGTCGCTGGTTCGAGCCCCGGCTGGATCAGTTGGCATTTCTGTGTGGAGTTGCTCCAGTTTCCCCCACAAGTCCAAAGACATGCGCTACAAGTGACTTGGGTAGGCTAAATTGTCCGTAGTGTATGAGTGTGTATGGATGTTTCCCAGAGATGGGTTGCAGCTGGAAGGACATCCGCTGCGTAAAACAAATGCTGGATAAGTTGGCGGATCATTCCGCTGTGGCGACCCCGGATTAATAAAGGGACTAAGCC
>CAIGQQ010004837.1:13693472-13715526 GCA_903798035.1 Danio albolineatus | reverse complement strand
TGGTCCGTTTGTTGAATTTAAGTTACATTTCAACTAATTCTCATTAGATTATAAGTAGACTGTTAGGTTGGGGTCAGGGTTGGGGTTAGGGGTAGGTATGGTTAGTGTAAGTTAACATGTACTTGCAAAGTATCTTATAGTCAGTTAAATGTCTGTTGAATGTCAGTATCAACAGATATTAAGTAGACAGTCTACTAATACTCAAATGGACCGTCGAAATAGTGTTACCAAAAATAAAAGCTGCTTATAATAATTAAGATGCTTCTAATAAATGGACAAGGCAACATTTTAGGATCAAAGTTTTTGAAGATGCCTTTTAAGCATCAACAAATACAAAAATTAGCAAATGACTGAAACGCCTGTGTACAGAATTATCAGTACTAACAGGTGAAATAACCAAATTAAGCAGCAGTGTGTACAGCTATTATGGCCATGTTTTTGTTCAAACGCTAAAATCATTTTATCGAGAACATCTTCATACTGTATGTTAGTAGATTTCGTTGTAAGAAGAAATATGCCAGATGTAAAGAAAAGATGCAGGTAATATTTTGATTACTGACTGGCGTCACAGTTAGCAATTTCTTGTAGCTTTCGATGTGCTTTCCGAGCTTCTGCACTTCGATGATCATGCAAGGACAAGGAATAAGCTGTAATAGCAAGTGAATAGGGACTCCTCAAAGCATCCAGCTGGCCTTCTATGTAGGACTTTGCTTTATCCATAGCTACTCTCTGGAAATAAACAGAGGTTTGTACATGTCTGTTTGTTCAGTAGTGAATAATTAGCAACACGCTGTCTCTGTACTGTCACGATTTGTTACCAGTTCCGTATCACTTCCCAGATCGTACAATTTCAAAGCATGTTGCATTGATATAAGCACGAAGGCAGTGAGGGGAACATCGTCTGTTGCCTGTCCTACTCCTCCCTGAAGACAAATATAAATATATTTCTATCAGTAGATGAAGCTGTTCAATGTTGATCAATAAAATAACTAAATATATTTCTTCAGCTGTACCTTCATTCCTTGGTCATACAGGCGATTGGGATCATCCCATGCGCCATTGCTCTTCTGTTTGGAGACCAGATAGTTCATGGCCTCCTGAATATATAATTTATTCAGATTGATAATATCCCGAGACTCCGTCAGCTCCTTGGCAATAAATGCAGTAAGCCTAGGAAAAGGTTGAATAGAAGTAATTAATATTACATATGTATTTAAGTCATTGTGAATGTTTCCGATAGTTCTTTTATGCACAAATAAAGCCTTGGCATTGCTAGAATCATGCTGTATGTGTTGATCATGCTAGACGACTTAAACATACCAAATACTACTACACGTACTGCAGCTCAGGAAAGCCCCATAAGAGCCATCATTTCTCTTGTGTGTGAGGATTCTGCTGTAACCTGGTACATAAGAAGTTGATACTTGAAATTAAGCTTCAGATGATATGTCAATATTCTATTATTTGATATATTAAGTACTTTTGGTTTAATATATCAAATATATTTATATATAATATATATATTTCAAATATATCAAATATATATTTAACTTTTGGCATAAAAAAAATAAAAAAATAAATTAAAAAAAAAAAAAAAAAAAATCGCAGTTTTACGTTTTTATTAATCCATCAAATGAATCAAAATTGATAGCAAACACATAAGGTTTCTATTTTTAAAAAACTGCAATAATATTTCACAACATTACTGTTTTATTCAAATAAACAAAGCCTTGTTGAAACTTTTCAAAAGCAGACAAAAAGATTTGTTTAATAAATATGACAGTTTGGATAATTACAAATGGATTAAAAACAGCTTTTAATATATCATTTGTTTTATGTTAAATTTATATTTTTTCCATAGACAATTTCTCATGGTTCTCAGTGTTTATGAGCTACTAAAACACTCACTGTCCGTACTTTATTTTGCGGTGCCCTTGTTACATAGTGTAGTTTCCATGTACTTAAATAATATTTACACGCAACTAAACATAACTTATTAGAAGGGTTGCACAGTCAATAGTTTTTCCTGTAGAATTGGGCTACTTTTAAACATTTGCATGAGTTTTTTTTATTATGCAGGTTAATGATTTGACATATTATATGAATAATATTTACATTGTGGGTGCAAATCTTTTACTCATTTCCATGATAACAAATTGACTTCTGGATTCTTGCTATGTAATAACCGCAAAAGTATTGGCTTTATTCTTTAATGTACAAGCCGGTGCAGCCATTAGAAACTTATTGGCTCAAGTCTTCTAGTCTCATTCACTTCTATTGATTTTTGACTGTAAAAAATATCTTGATCAATCTTGTATTTTGGTATGTATTGTCATTAACATAATTGTTTGTATTGCAAGTAGACCTTTTACAGCCACTTATTATTATTTATAATTTTCCTATGGGCAAATGAATTTGTAAAAAACAATAACAGTATGTAAACAATTTATAATCATATAACCTTTAATGTCTATTTCAGACTTTAAAAAATTTAGGATGACTTCTGCCAGAGTTGTTCAATGGATGAATACACTGTGCCTGCTGTGCTGTCAATCTAAAGGTAATATGATATTTTTAGGATGAGAGAATATTTATAATTACCAATACACATATATTTTAAAGGAAAAAAAAACAGTTTATAATGCACAGAGTGATTTAAAATATGTACATTCTGAATGGGTGCTGGCATATTTTGTTACAAATAACCTGGCAACCTGCTCATCACCCCAACCATGTTTAAAGTACGTTATTAATTAATATCAGTCAGTACTTAAATGTATATTAAAATGATAACAATGCTACTGTAAATTAAAGTGTAACCCATTTACGTAATGTTTTAAAATAGACATTTATGTATACACACCGGTTTGGATCATTGATTGGGCCTCATCTCTGCGTTCGGCTTTCAGTGTTATCCACTGGTTGGTGGCGTCCAGATACCCCATGGCACGAACAGCGAGAGACATCTTCACCGTAGTCTGCTCCGAACAGCCAGTGGGCAGCCTAATCAGTTTATCAATACCTTCTAGGTTTAGACAGTTGTCTATTGACTCGCCCATCACTCCACCTGAAACACAACAGAGACAGTATTTACTGTGTCTAAACTATCAACTAATCCCTCCATCTATCCACCAACTCACCTTTAAAACTCAAAGAGGTTTCTGAGTCCAGACCACCAGGGATCTCATCAACAGGAGATGAAATATTAATCTCCAGTTTTTTCACTGTTAAATTTTAAAAAAAAAGTATATTAAAATGAAGGAAAGCGTAATAACAGATACTGACTGTATACTCAATTCTTACAATTTGGGTCAATGTTGAACTCTTTGTCAATAGTGGTGATTTCACCTTCCCCCTAAATATAAAAGATTACAAAGAGCATTTTCAACATTATGAATTTACTAAAGGAAATCATAAGCATAAAAGAAATATATTCTGTTTCTCTGTATTGTGGACTGATTCATTGTGCAATTGTGTTACACAGTTTTCTTTTTGTAGAAGTGCTATAAATCATTATTACATCTTTTTTTCAAAACTCATCACATAATCAGAGAAATTGGAACAAATTAAGTGGGATAAAATGTGTAATGCGTGATTGTTTTTTAATGTATGATTATTTGGTAACACTTTATAATAACTACACGCTATGAATCATCTATTAAGCATTAGCAAATAGTGAATTCATTATCTGTTAATCTTTAACACTACATTAATAAACGTTAGTAAGCAGTTAATTCCTGCAGCTACAAATGCTCTATTCTTGACTTAGAAGTACATTTATAATGTGCCTAATAATTGTACTTTCATAATTTGTTAAGGATTCATTTTTCATGACTAAATTAAGTATCGCATTATTTACAAACCAGTTATTTAAGAATAGTTGGTGGTTTTTAACGATCATTCAGAATGAGTTAGTAAATGATTAATAAACTATTAAAATCAACATTTACTGTATATATTGCATTATTCAGGCATATATTAATAGTTCATTTGTATGTTAATAAATGCTTTATTAACTCAACTTCATGCAGTTTTGTGACCTAATCTGAAGTGAGGACTATTCATGCTTCATAAATCCCTTATAAATGATTATTAAAGGCTCAATTTTATTTTAAACGGCCAATAATGCTGACTTCAACTGTACACGAATGAAAAATAATTATTTGCAACCTTATCTAAAATAAAATTACTGTACAGTTTAAACATCACTAAATAACTTTAAAATGTTGTATCATAATATACTGTTAAATTATATAGTTTTTTTTCCTCCAATTTTATGCTGTATTTTGACACTCCTGTTAATCAGCAATGTTTAAACTTTACAGTAATTTTATTATTTAGATAGGATTGCAAAGATGTATTGTTCATTTATTATTAAGCCTTTAATTGTCATTTATAAGGGACTTATAAAGCATGAATAGTCCTCACTAGATTAGGTCAAAAAAACTGGATGAAGTTGAGTTAATAAAGCATTTATTAACATACAAATTAACTATTAGTATATGCCTAAATAATACAATATATAAATGTTAATTTTAATAGTTTATTAATCGTTTACTAACTCATTCTGAATGATCTTAAAAACCACCAACTACTCTTAAATACAAATGGTTTGTAAATAATGCGACACCTAATTTAGTCATGATAAATTAATCAGTACGGGCGCCACGGTGGCGCGTGAGTAGCACGTTCGCCTCACAGCAAGAAGGTCGCTGGTTCGATCCCCGGTTGGGGCAGGTCCCGGTTGGGCCAGTTGGCATTTCTGTGTGGAGTTTGCATGTTCTCCCCGTGGTTGCGTGGGTTTCCTCCGGGTGCTCCGGTTTCCCCCACAGTCCAAAGACATGCGATACAGGTGAATTGGGTAAGCTAAATTGTCCATAGTGTATGTGTGTGAATGAGAATGTATGAATGTGTTTCCCAGAGATGGGTTGTGGCTGGAAGGGCATCCGCTGCGTAAAACAAATGCCGGATAAGTTGGCGGTTCATTCCGCTGTGGCGACCCCGGATTAATAAAGGGACTAAGCCGAAAAGAAAATGAATGAATGAATGAAATTAATCAGTAACAAATTATGAAAGTATTATTAGATAGTATGATAGAATTATTAAGCAAATTATAAATGTACTTATAAGTCAAGAATAGAGCATTTGTAGCTGCAGGTAGAGTATATACTGCTTGCTAATGCCTATTAATGCAGAGTTAATGATTAAAAAGTAATGAATTCACTATTTGCCAATGCTTAATAGATGATTCATAGTGTGTAGTTATTATAAAGTGTTACCGATTATTTTTCTTTCCCTGGCCACAAAATGTAACTGACAGAATGTAAATGATTTCTCATTTCAAATAACAAAGTTAACACCGAAATCCACTCAAGGAAAATAGCAGCTAGCACTTTAAACTACTTTCGTAACTGTTAAGCTTAGGCTCATAAAACAAAAATGAATAAGACTAATATAATATAATGAATAAGATATATATTTAAAAAAATGAACACACTTTACCTCCACACGAAGTTTCTTTTCGACTCGATCATGGATAATTTCAGAAGCATAAGCTAGAACATCAATGTTGAGGTTTCCAATATTTAGGGGCACCACAGTGAAATACACGGTCACTGCTGAGTTACCAGAAACTGTGACCTCCTCCTTCACATCATCACCACCAGCAGTGCACAAACCCTCCGCTTTTTTCAGCTTCACCATTACCTACAAACACACATACAGCATCCTCAGCACCTACACTCAAACTCCATTTCTACATTTCATTTTTGTCCGATATGCAAAGGCAATATTTTTAAAAGGCAGTTTGCAAGAAAAGCACCTGCAAGCTTACCTTTAAACTCTCCTGCTTGTAATTGTACACAACAGCTTTAACCTGAAGCTGCTCGTTTCTCTTCACAGAATAAGGAAGGTTAACGGACAAAAAGAAATCCTTAAAGACTGTCAAGGGCTTTGGCTCAGCAATGCAAAATCCTGAAAAACAGCAACATTTTTGATCCTGGATAAAAAAAAACAGTCTAAGGTTGCACTGAAAGGCAACAGCCAAAAATTGTGTGAGTCTCAGAGTATTAAGGAAAGATCATTTTTAAAACTTTAAAAATTCTGAACTAATTTTGATTAGTAATAAGCATGGTTAAGCATTTCATTTGGACAACTCAAATTTCTCAATTAAAATAATTAAATAAATAAAAATATACATGCATACATACAAACACATTTACACACATGTATGTACATATGTAAAGATGTAAATACAATCTAATTAAAGTTGACAGTCTGCAGTTCAAGCACATATTCATTTCAAATCTGAAAATGTTAGAATTGTGTCAATTGTATGAATTGTATGTGTGTGTATGTATGTGTATGTATATGTGTTAATTTTTAATGCCCAGATTTTTTAATGCCCAATCTTTTCAATGCCCAGATTTTCATATTGTTGTAAAGCTAAAGGTCTTGACAGTAGATCAATGGAAAACTAATTTATTCAGGTTTCAGATGGTGTATATCCATAAGTATATAATAACAAAATTTCAGTTAAACTGAAAAAGGTGTAAATATTGTGTTATTGTAAGGTTTCTGTAGGTTTTGCCTTGTCATAATGTAAGATCTTTTAAGACCAGGATCTATTTTTCTTTCTTTGGAACCTCAAGAACATGGAGTTATTTTTTCTCTTTTTAAAAAAGCCAGTAAAAAGCCTGTATTGACAACCTTTTGTGGGAGAAATGCCAACAGCCTGGACTTCCCAAGTGGTAATGGAATCAGGGGAAACCACTTCATGCCTGAAAGTTTATAAAAGAAAAAAACATTTTTGTTATATTCATCAGTATTAGAAATATTAATAATAGTTATCTGATTAGTGGGTAACCTGATCAAGCCAGTGTTATCTGATTCAATAACTGTCCACATCCATGACTGTGGGAAATAGTTACGGATATAAATTGAGTCCTCATTTATCACAATTTCATCAAATGAGTCACCAACAACTACAGTAAGAAAAAGACAAAGAGGAGAGTTAGAAAGTTTTTAAAAGGAATGGCAATGGCAAGCAGAGTAACTTTAAATATCACTATATATATACACTCAACTCAGTGCATACAATTGTGCAATTTTTAAATTCAATTATGTATTGAACTGAACATGAATATTGAATATCTCAACATTAAATGTGAGAAATAAGAATTATTTAAAAATTTTGAATTTATTAAAATCATGACAATGTAATGATAATACAATACTTTTACATTATTTAAAATAATAAATTATAACTATATATTGTTTTATTAATAATAACAAAGATCTCTTATTATTATAATTATTACTATAAAACACCCGACTTCCAAATCTTACACTAAAACATGTCATGTAATCATTAATTTGCATTAATGCAGTATGTAATAAAATCACAATAATTTTAAAATGTATCATTCATTCATTCATTTTCTTTTCGGCTTAGTCCCTTTATTAATCTGGGGTCGCCACAGCGGAATGAACCGCCAACTTATCCAGCATTTGTTTTACGCAGCGGATGCCCTTCCAGCCACAACCCATCTCTGGGAAACATCCATACATTCATTCACACACATACACTATGGACAATTTAGCTTACCCAATTCACCTGTACCGCATATCTTTGGACTGTGGGGGAAACCGGAGCACCCGGAGGAAACCCACGCAACCACGGGGAGAACATGCAAACTCCACACAGAAATGCCAACTGGCCCAGCCGGGGATCGAACCAGCGACCTTCTTGCTGTGAGGCGAACGTGCTACTCACTACGCCACCGCGGCGCCCAATTTTAAAATGTATTATTATTAAAATCATACACTCAACTAGCTTCACAGCTCACTCTCATGTAATTTGTCTGGTTTTGTTTAGAGGAATAGCTTGAAAGCCCTGTACAATTATGCAATCAATGTGGCTTCAATCCAAGAAAACCCTTCCAAGAAGTTGAGCAACACAAACTGTACCTCTTCCAAGGCTGGTTTTTCTCTTCTCAAACTTCTCCCTCTTCCTCCTCTCATCTGCAGCTTCACAGCACTCTTTAAAAGCCTTACGGCAGCTCTCAGATTTTTCTACTCTTTTAAGACGCTCAACACAAGATGTCTTCAATTTGCTTGGCCTTACACCATCAAAACAGCATTTCCTGTCTTCATTCTTAAAGCTGTTGACTGGGATAAGGACATCAAATTAATTGACACCCAATTTAAAGACATTATTACTGTAAATACATGATTATGTACAGACTTATTAATATCGTTTTGCATCTTACCGACTGCATTGTATTTAGCAACATAGTCCGGTGCTCTCCTGACACGATTGCTAGTTTTTTTGTAACACTTATGCTCTGAAAAGAAATGAAAACTATTTTCACACTCTTTTATGGTTCTTCAATAACAATAACTATGACATGTTATTATCAAAAGTCATAAGAACAAATGTGGCGTACTAAAAGCTCAACTGTTTTAGAACTCATCTTTCATCACAAATTACTTTAATGTTCTCGTTTCGCTTCAACAGCTTCCAGTCTTACTCTGCTTCATACTACCATAATAATAAGATCTTAATACTTGATTTCGTGATGTAATGCAGGATGTAATGAAGACTACAACTCCCATGATTCCACACACTTTTGTTAGTTGCAAACATGCACCATCTAGTGGTGAAAATTACACGTTGTGCATTTAGATCAGTTTAATTGATGTAAGTTGTAATGACCTAAGTGAATTCGATTCAACTTAAAAATGTATGTTCTTTGAATTTTTCTTTTACAGAGTAGTCAATGGTATTTTACTTAGGGGTGTAGGGGTTTCAAGAGCACAGTTACAAATGAAAGTCAGCCCGGCTCTCTGCAGGACAGCACTAGAATCCTCTCCTCCTCCAGCAGAGCAGGCCAGGTCATACGAGTTCATATAATCAAACATCTGTGTGCAAAACAAATCACCGCCATCATGAGCACCAATACTGAAGAGGTACATGCAGTACTTTAAAGGGGACCTATTATGCAAAAATCACTTTGATAGGGGGTTTAAACACAGTTATATGACAACAGCGTGTGAATATAGCCAGCCTCTATTGGTAAAAAAGTATTAATCCTATTTTTTATAATCCCACTTCATAAAAACATTCTTCCTTTGTACAAGTCATTGGAGGGGAAAAGTCCTGCCCATTAGTGATGATCTCTCCCTCATTAACATAAACAGTCCTGAGTAAGAAGCAGGCACCCGCCATTATCGTACGTTCACACTGAAGTTGATGAGAGCGTTTAAGTTCGCTCTGAAAGCAGACAGCATTGTCGTCAGGGTGGCCAGAGTTCCGGCGGCGAGAGCGTCAAAATTTGCTACATTGATCTCGTATTTAAAGGAGCCGTTGCAGCATTATCAGCAAATCACTGACATTCCCGCATAAAACATGCTTTCTAGCGTGAAAATGTTGCCCGCTTTTTATCAGATTTATTTAACAATGGAAGATCAAGTTAAGTCGTCTATTATGTGTCCATACATGTCTGAAATATTCTGAAGCAGCAATACTGATTTGTACTGTCGCATGAAATTCTCGCTTTTTAAAGTAAAATATATATATATAACAATAATACTGCACATCAGTAACTCGCCACTAACTTTAACTTTTTTTAGTGTATCCCTGTAAGAAAACATTGTAAATAACTGGAAATCTGGCGACTGCAATATTAAAACACTTATGAACAACTGTGGTTGAAAGCAAAGTTCACAGTAGCTATGCTTCCATCCAAAAATGCGAATGAACTTTATGCGCAAAACTGGATTATCGCATAAAAGACGTGCGAATAAAGCAGCGTTTCTATCCAACGAGTCAAAGCTGACAAAATCGTCACTTCCTGATTAACTGGCACCAAATATAAACAGCAAAAACGTAATTTGCTGTAGTAGGAGAAGCTGCATCAATCTTTTTCTTCATTTAATAAATGACTTGCGCCTCAGAAGGTAATCCTGACACGCAGTGAACACGCGGTGGCGTTTGAAGGTGTCAGATGCGGAGCACAGGCGCTCTTGACTCTGGAGGTCATTAATAATATAATAAAGCAACTACTTAAACAGTAAGGTGTTTTAGAATGACCAAAACAACATTTCAGATGTTTTACGATGTGCTCAGCCTGCTGGTTTGTCCATTTACACACATTTTTATCATCACATGATCTCTTATAACAAAATCACATGACCTTTTTTAATGCGCATACTGGAATTTATGCGGTAAAAGTGTTTCCATCGCAGTTTATGCACATCTTTTCTTGTCGAATAAAAAGTTTATCCTACTCATTTATGCGCATACATTTTTTATGTGCATTTTCAAAACTTATGCGCATCATGGCGTTTCCATAAATCCAAAATACGAATAAAAATAGCTGGATGGAAACGTAGCTAGTGACTGTGTTCTCTGGAATCTTCTCAAGCGGTGGACTTCTACAGTCTGATTGCTTGCCGCCGAACCACGTCATAGCTCATTACCATAAAGTTGACTCCATTTCAACTCTCCTCAACGCCCACACCAGCGAAGACACATCGCGCTGCTCCTCGCCGCCGGTTTTTCACAGAGATACTGTAATATTAGTCCTAATATTAAATCTGCAGCACAATTTGGATCTAAGCCTAAAAGGGGCAGTTTGAAAGTGTTATAAAAAAAAAATAGTGGGGTATTTTGAGAGGAAACTTCACATACATACCCTAGGGACATCAGACACTTATTTTACATCTTGTAAAATGAGGCATAATAGGTCTCCTGTAAGAGTACGCTAGCATAGCACACTAGATATCCACAAAATGACTCATTTGCACACAGATGTGTTACCTTTTGGAGGCTTAGTTTGTTTTTGTTGAGAATATAAACTGCAGAGTCCACCGCAACAAGAGCCACCTTTGTCTTCGGATTCGTCTTGACAGTCACTTCAAACTGAGTTGCAGGTTTTATCTCAGCCAGCGGATTAATTTCAATCTGCAACCAAAACAATATTTGTCATTTGAATGGTAACACACTGTAAAATGATCTAAACTCAATTCACTAGGGGTGTGACGAGATCTCGTATGATGAGATTTCTCGTCGAGATGAAAAGTTGTCTCGTGAGTTGTGATGTTATCATGGAGAATGATGGTGAAAATAACATTTAATATTGGAGGCAGGATTGGATTTGAACCGCAAATTGAGTGCTTCGCACACACTTGGCAACCCAGGCTGCCCTCTGTGTTACGCGTCACTTGGTTGGTTATGATGTAACCGCTTTTTTACGACCGAAGTTTAACGGTTGCCAACAGAGTCTACAACTGCAGCCACACACATTAACCACGGCTCATAACCATGCAATGGAATAGCACTTTAGACATTTTAAAATTCATAGTTGTCATAAACACAAATGGAATTAAGATCTGAGTCGCATTATTGTTGTGACGTACAGACATATAAACACCATAATCATCAAAACCATTGTGTAGGACTTATAGCCACATTTTCACATACACACACTGAACTTCTGGACTCTTCCCATCGTTATCCACAAACACACATTTACAGTATGCTGTCCAGGAAAAGAAGTTTTCTTTTCATTCGGCGTGCTGTATCAAACTACATTAAAATAACTCTCTCCCATCAGTCCCTACTTCATACTCGTATCCCATCGACTGAATTAAATGTATTGGCTCAGTGTTTGCATGTCCTTTATGGCATACAATTCATTAAAGTAGAAATAAAAAACAATTTGTTTCATTAAAAAATATATATATAATAAAAATAAAAAAAACTAAATTGTTTTGCATTTTGTGTTGTTTTGTTTTCAGTTCAGTAGAAATCTATTCTAATCTAAAAATATTTTGCTAATATTTAAAATTATAAATAAAATATTAGATACTATGATAATCTATTTGGTAATTACAATAGTTTTAAATATTATTTAAAGTACTGGTTCTGTAAATACACAGTAAATTGCTGGCAATCCTAGCTGCCAGTATTTTACAGCAAAATGTTTTACAGTGTAAATCAAACTATCAAGTAAATCATATAATGATTAAGTCGCCTTTTTTAAATTCATAATAGCTAATGAACATTTCTGTTAATTAAACGATAACTTAAAAGTAAACAATAAGCTAAATGATAATTCAACTCGTTTTTTACCTTGCCTTTGCAGACATCTTTCACATCGACCCACACAGAGTCAGCCACTATTGTTTCTTTTGAAGCAGGACCTGTAAAATAGTAGGCCACCAGGCGAAAAGAAGGCACCATATCTACGTTGACTTTCACACTGACAGTTGTTAATGCAGTTCTCGGCACCCGCCCAATCTGCACCATTTGCCCCTTACTCCAAACCTGTTTATTTTAAACCAATGAAAGACATTAGACTAAAAGAAAAAAGCTACACATTCGTCATTGTTAAAAAAATATCTGAATTCTATGGTACATACCATAAAATAAAAGAAAGTTGGTTTGGCTGCACCTTCAGGGGTAATATCCCGCAATCTGGCTTTCAAATCCTCACTGGGTTGTAGGAACTGTTTCTCTACTTCCAAACTAAGATAACTGTGTTCTTCAGCTATTATTGCACTGGCAGTCATCTTATTATCACTACGAATTACGACTTGGTCTCCACCTTCCGCAAATACCTGCAAAAATATTAGTTAGAAAAGCTGACAGCTTAGATCTTGGTCAAAACTAGAGTCACATAAATCTTACTGTTATAGCTAAATTCTTAGCCTGTGGTGGAATTTGAAAGGATATGGCAACATCTCCCATTTCATTTCCCCAGCCCTCGTTTTGCAGAATCTGCTCTGATGATCCGTCAATTGTGATGGTGGCTGTAAATTTCAGGTTTGGGACTCTGTTTCCATTTGGATAAGCTGCCGTAGCCTGCAAAAAAAAAAAAAAAGGGCAAAAGAGCAGATGTGGTAGCACACAATTTAACGTGTTAATGTTAATCTTTAGTGGTATAAAAAGAAAAGAGGGTTGAGGCCACATACCAAAATGGAAAACACGCCACCAGGGGTGAAATAAGTCTTGGTTTTTGACAGATCAATGACATATGGAGATGTCACAATCTTCACAGAGGAACTCTCGGCTTCCTCCAGCATGCCACCTGTATGAAATAAGGATGAATACAGTATGAACATGTTTGATCATTCCTCCATGTGCAACACTTTTAATACATCCTTGGAGAACAAACTTAAATGTCAAAACTATGATATACACCATCTGACAAAAGGCTTGTCGTCTATCCAAGTTTTAGGAACAACAAATAACTTGACTTCTAGTTGATCATTTGGCATCAGAAGTGGCTTATATGAAAGGCAAAGGCCTCTAGAATTAGGACAGTAAGGTCTGACTTTGCTGAGATAAAAGTCCTATCACTTAACAGAAATAATGTACTGTATAGAATATAAAGTCATGGTGCAGTGGAAAAAGAATTACAGTAATATTGTGTATGACTCCCATGAGCTTGAACAACTGCATTCATACATCTCTGCAATGACTCAAATAACTTATTAATAAAGTCATCTGGGATGGCAAAGAAAGCGTTCTAGCAGGACTCATAGAGTTCATCAAGATTCTTTGGAATCATCTTTAATGCCTCCATCTTACCCCAGACATGCTCAATAATGTTCATATCTGGTGACTAGGCTGGCCAATCCAGGAGCACCTTGACCTTCTTTGCTTTCAGAAACTTTGATATGGAGGCTAAAATATGAGAAGGAGCGCTATCCTGCTGAATTTTCCCTCTCCTTGTGGTTTGGGCAGTACAAATGTCTAGATACCTCAGACTGTTGATGTTGCCATTCACTCTGCAGATCTCTTTTACGCCCCCATACTGAATGTAACCAAAAACCATGATTTCTCCTTCACCAAACTTGACTGATTTCTGTGAGAATCTTGGGTCCATGCCGGTTTCAATAGGTCTTCTGCAGTATTTGTGATGATTGGGATGCAGTTCAACAGATGATTCATCAGAAAAATCTACCTTTTGACACTTTTCAAAATGATCAACTAGAAGTCAAGATATTATTTGTTGCTCTTACAACTGTGATCAATGACAAGACATTTGTCAGGTAGTGAATTGCTCTTATTTTCCACTTTCACTTTCATAGATTTCTTTACCATCAGTAACAGCCAAATTTGCATTAACTTTAAGGATTATAAGCCAAAAGTTACAGTTTGTTTACATGATGCCACTTGTGTTTTTTGAAGAAGACAAAACAAATTCACATGATAAAAGCTAAGCAGATCTTCTTGGATAAGTCAGTAATTAATTTAGTGATCAATAAAAAGTATAGCTCAAAATCAGATTTTTTAAAATTAAATTAACTTAAATTAAATGAATTAAAAACAGGTATTTGCCACACATCCAAACCTGAAAAAAAGTCAAAATTGAAATAAAATCAGCAAAAAAGTCAATAAAAAAATATATATATATATATTTTATGCAAATTTTACATTTATGATTAACTGCATTTTTCTTAACTGCATGCATGTTTTGATTTACAAAAAATATATACATTTCAATTATGACTTACTTGCTTTGTCCAAAACTGAGACCGCAATGTAAATATAATATCCTTCTATATGGCCTTGAGTGCTATTTTGTGATGCTGTTTTTAAGTCCTCGGTAAGTACCGCTGTTTCGGCAGTGCCGTCCTCTACCTACATAACAGCAGAATGTCATATAAAACACATTAGATACTGACAAGTACATTTCTTTTTCTTAAAGTTATCAGACTTTTTACTGCATTTTTAAACTCACAGTTATCTGCTTTTCAGTGCCTGGAAGATATATCTTATTACGCGTTTCATCAACAAGTCCAAACCGAACATATGCAATCCCATTGACCCCTTTTCCATAAGTATATCTGAGAACACCAAAGACTGATGGGTTAGATGGCAAAACCTGAATTCAACAACCAACCCAATCTAGATACCGTATGCTGTACATACCTAGCAGAGATGTTAAATGCAAAGGACTCGCTCATCAAAATATGATAAGGCTGTGAAGCCTCAATCTTAACCTCAAATGTGGGCAAAACTGTGAAACAGTATTTCTAAGGGTCAATATGACAGATTAAATAATTAAGAACTCTTCGAATAGTTGCATAACACCTACCATATTCTTTGACCTCAAACTCCACTGTTGTGGTCGATTCTGGGAATTTATGAAACGATGTAATGATTTTCCATTTGCCTGTTCTGAAGGATTAATAAAATTGCATTAAATTTTTACAATCACAGCTTTAATTATAATTTTTTAAAAAAAACCACTATATTTATTGCTATTGTTTATTTAGAGCCCATGTGTTAACTTACTGCTCAACTTCTGGTATAGTGAGAGTTTTATCCAAGATTTGGTTAATAATCAAAACACGATTGTAAACAATCAAGCCTTTGGAGTTCTGTAAAAAGAAAAAGAAAACTCTGTATATTCATTTCATGTAATGTTGCATGCTGATTGCATTTCATCAAGACGAATAACAACTTACGGTTATTTGAACATGGAGTTCATCTTGTATGGGGAGCATGTAGTTGTCTAGAATGAAGATTCTGTATTTGACTGAAAAACAGAACAAGAAACTAAATTTCAGTGGTCAAATACAGTCCTGATAAGCAAAAACAAAAACTGTAGGAAAAAAGTGTGCAGTTATACCGTTTTCTCCTGGATTATAAATTGGCTTGTCAGTTTGGACGAATATGTACCCCCTTTTTGTTGACAAATAGATGTTGGCTTTTCTGGTAAGATTCTCCCCAAAGATATCATTACTTTTGGCAGCAAGTTGGACATATGCATCTTTTTTAACATCTCCATACATTGTGGGATCAACCTAAAGTATGTGGGTTAAAAATGCCTTTTACAGTTTACTCTGGTGAAACACATTTGAAAATCTGAAGTGAAACGACTTACCTTGAGTTTTACCACAGCCTGGTAGTTATTGTTTTCATTGAGGATTACAGATTTATTTTCAGACAAAAGTTTTAAATTTTTCTGTTCCTCAAAGTATAGTTCCATTCTGGTTTCTTTAGTGGCTCCATGAAGCTGTACACCCACAGTCTCTTCCACTCCCAGGTGAATTACATTTGGAGCAACAATAAGGCATCTGTGGTATATAAATGCACACACACACATGCACAGCTTTCTTAATGGGGACTTCCATAGACATAACGATTTATATACTGTATAAAGTGTAAACTATATCACCCCACACCAACCCTGCCCCTAAACCCAAATATCAAGAAACAATCTGCATTTTTATATTTTCAGAACACTTTACTCTGTGCGATTTATGATCTGCTTTTCTCATTGGGAGAAAAAGAGTCCAAATTTACTAATACTGCTATGCTTGGGGATATTTGGTCCTCACAATGTAAAGAATAAAAGGTACACACACACACACACACACACACAGCCCAAATAATGATTGAAGAATACATGGTAATTAAATGTTGCAAATGCAAATTGTTAAAACTGTAGTCAACAATTTTAATACTTACGTGGGTTTCTGTGCATCCACTACATAAAAAACCAAACCCACAAAAAACAGAGAGTAGATCATCTTGATGTTTGCTGTATTTTATTATTCCATTTTTATTCCATGTGTACTGTCTATGGACTGAGCAAAGAGTATGAAGCTATTTCCCACCTTCATCAAACTTGGCTTTGATACTCAAAAAAGGGAAAATCTTGGCAAAAATGTCATGGTCATGAAGTCATGTGATTTACAAGAAATCGTGTTTACAACAGAACACAGCAGGGACAGCAGCTGTCTGGAGCAAAAATCATGATAAAAGAAAACAAATTAAAACAGGCATGTGTCTTTTTTTGCCATGTGGTTATTTTGATGAGGTTGACTTTTGTCATGTATATCCAAACAATATTTTAGATTGTACATCTGTCAGCCAATTATGTGATTGTTTCACCTTTTATGATCACTCTATTTTAAAGATATAATATAATTTAAATTACTTAAGGACTGCTATTTTGAGTTGAAAAGACACAACAGCAATATAGCGCTTTTATAATGTAGATTGTGTTAAAGCAACTTAACATAGATGACAAAAGAGAATAATAATAAAACAAAAACTACACATCATAGAACATTTAAGGATTTGGTACATACCAGCAAATCAGACAGGCGCAGAAGTGCTTGCTGGTGTAGCTCCAGTTCAGTTAAAACTGATTCAGTTCAATTCTGAAAAGGAAAATATGTCAGATATATATATATAGACAGCATTCTGATACCATACATTCTTAACACAGCACTTTACTCCAGAGTATATTAAGAAAATGTTCGGCATTCCCGTTTCAAGACTAGTGTCTTCACAGTCACTACACTTGCTGGCTGACAAAAAAAAAAAAAGGCTACTAAATCTACTCTAGGAACTGGGAATCAGTGAATCAAAAAAAGTGCATATTCAAGTGACAAATGACAAATACAAAATTTGTTATTCATTTCTGAATAGTGGCTATAAATCTGTCAAAATTTGTTTATAGTTTTAAATTCCTGTCCTTTCCTAAATGTACATTTGGCCTACAAACCACTTAAATTAACAATAAAATTAATAAATAAAATAAATAATCAGTACATATTAATGTTATACATAAAATACTTTAAAAAAATAACGACAGCAAAAATCTACATTCATTTTTGTTATCTATACTTATATATTAATAATGGGTCACCAATTTTGTGTAGCAAAACCAAATGCCTGCTGTCATAAATAACCCCTCAAAATCAATGAAACAAAGTCCGTCCGAATGTTGATTTGGAGCAGGTGAAGGCTAGATTATGTTTATAAAAGACAAGAGGCACAACGTCGGACATATTTAGGAAATAGACGATTTTGTGTTAAAAAAATAGCGTTGGATGTTTTTAAGGGTATTCCTGCATCTGAGCTAATATCTCTGTGAGCGCCTTACCGATACCTCTCCATGTCAACAAATAAAGGAACGTCACGTGGACTAACCTAATTAATATTCATGAACCACGGCCTTGCCTCTCCAGCCGATGTCCGAAGTGGATAAAAAGGCAAGAACAGAACAGATGTGAAAAATAAACAGAAAAATTTCAAAATAAACGAGACTTTGGAACAGGATGTACACAATTGTTTTGATTCTTGTCTAGCTATCATCAATAGTAGGCTATACGTATTTCTTCCTTGTCTTATTTCGTAATTCAAGCGTAACATTCGGGTCTTTTCAGTAAACATTGACCTATATTTTAAAACGTGTCTGCAGAATTTCATCATATTATAGTCAAGCATTTTTACAGGTATTTTAGCATATCTGGAACAAATGACAGTGGATCTGGGTTAGATAACAAAAAAGTAACTGCTCGATTACAAATTGCAATTATTTAAATGAGCCGAGTTTCATGCTTCAGTTCAATTATGCAATCGTGTTTCGGCAGAGAATTGCTTATTTATTTATTTATTTATCTATTTATTTATTTATTGTTTATTTATGAATATGAGTAAATAAACCAATACATTTTTGCATAAAATAAATAAATAAATAAATAAATAGTGCGGACAGGAACACAATTAAATTATTATCAGAAGCCAGTCAAAAAAAAAAATCGAAAGTAAAATGTTTCTAACGATCAACCAAAATGTTGGCAAAATACATTATGTCAATATTTTCTCATGCCCACGCGAAAGTCTGTATATTTTTATTTTTGCAAAAGTCCCTTCAGGTGCTCCGTAGGAAAAAGTCGCGACTTAGAACCAACAACAAACGTCTTTGGCTTTTTCAAAAACATGCCTTCAGAAAACAAAACGAAAGCTCAGGAGCAATACTGTAAGTTATCTCTGAATAACTTTGAATTTTGTTTGCTGACGCTTTTATGTCCATAAAATAACCATATCTAGCCTACTTAAATGAAGGTATGGGGTATAAACATAAAAATAAAGGTCATTGAAGTAAAGTAGGTTTAAATTCACACATTCAGACTTTCTCTGTAATAATATAATTTCAGTAAAGTTTTCTTTGCAAATTCTAGTGAAATCATATTAGCAGCCAGCGACTATCAGAGTACCACGTTGCTCACAGTCAAATAAATAGTGCTAATATTGATTTGAAATCATACTTGCATGTGATTTCAGATTGAATATTAAAAGTACCACGGTAAATGAGCATGTCATAAGATGTCATGAAACAAATGTGTGAATATAAAACCAACTTTATAACTCAATATAAATGGAAACTATATATCACTTATTCAAAATATTTTCCCATAACCATATTGTGACATTGCTTTTACAGTTCACAGGCAAAGATTATGTTCACGCAAGTTTATTGGGCTCCCTCTGCTAGTAACCATGTGTTTTCTGGTGAGTTCATGAACTTATACATTTAAAGGTTGCTGTTATAGCTTCTTATCTGTTGGTCCTATAGCATTTCCCTGTTAGATACACTGAATAAATAGTGCTATAGTCAAACTTGCATGTGATTTAAGACCCAGTTTTCAAAGTACTGTGGTAAACAATAGAGGGGGCAAGTTGTCACTGAACGAATGTGCAAATATAAAACCAACTTTATATAAAACCAACTTTTCTCAATTATAAACTGAACATGAGACACGCAATCAATGTATAAATGCAAACATAAAATATTTACTTTTATTAATATATATTTTCTAAACAATTTGTATACCCTTGACAGATCTGTATAATGGCAGCCTATGGCTCCTTATTTACTGCCTGTGAACAATGTCTGCTTTGACCTACCAAGAAAAAAAAACTTTACTTGTTTTGTGTTGTCAACATCACATCTAGAAGGACTTATTGTAGAGACAAAACCTTAATTCTAGCGTCAAATGCACGCTCAAACAACTTGTCATAATGACGCTCAAGAAAATACTATTACTTAACTTGTATCTACACTATGCTTATGAATAGAGAATTTGTGAAATTGCAGAATTCATTCGGTTCAAATATACATTCAGGAAAAATCTCCAATTAATTTATAATCATGATTAATTATTAGACACATTTAAAAGTTGATCTGCCTTATAAACTAATATTACTTTCTGACCTTTATGGCTTTTGATTCCACTATAAATTGGTGTGAACTACTGCCTATAAACAACAGTAAAGTCATGATTATATTGATTAATAATCACCTGTGGTTTATTTTTTTATTTTTAGGTTGAATGGTCTTATGTAGTTAATGACAATAAGAATCACACTCCAGCCAGATCTCTGTCTCAGCACTTTGCAGGAGTCAACAACTCCTCAACCTCTGATGATCCTGCAGAGTCTCAGTCACTAAGAAGCTTTTATCAGTCTGAATTTGGAATCAGTTCGCAGAGTTACTATATGTTGCAGCAAGCTGTTTACTGGCCCGGGCCTTACAGACCAACTAGAAATTTATTCAAGAGTACTAGTCCACAGAACACCAAATTCACCATTCAGAATCTGAAAAAAAGCTACAAAATTGGCGAGGAACTCTTCGTTATAGTGCGTGCAAAGGATTTCAAGAAAAAATTCAAAAGATATGGGGGAGACTTTTTTCAAGCCAAGTTATTCTGGTCTGGATCTAAGGTCAGTGATTGTTCTCATTAGGTAAAGTTGCAGCATTTTTATACATGATTTGTGACCCTGGATCACAAAACCAGTCTATTTTTGGAAGCTGCCAAAATTGCATTATTTACAATTATTGACTTTTATACAAAAAGAAAAATCATTTGATTATCAATTAAAGATCTTGTTCCATTAATATATTTTGTACATTTCCTACTTCAAATATGTCAAAACTCAATTTCGGTGATTAATTTTAACTTTAAACACTGTTTTCTCAGTATTTAGATTTTGTTGGAACCCTCAGATTACAGATTTACAAATATTGGCCAAATATTATCCTAGCTTGATGATGACCATATGGAAAGCCTACTTGACTTTCAGATGATGTGTAAATGCCAAATTTCCTGAAATTGACAGTGATGGCTGGTTTGATGGTCCAGGGTAACATATATGCATGCACATCATTATTTAAATGAATGTGTCCATCTTATATTCAATCCAAAAACTTGGTCTTCCTCTCTGAATATTTGTTTTCTTTTTTTAAGCATCCAAATATACATTGCTGGGCCAAAACATTATGACCAATCACAGCTGAAGTGAATAGATTAGATGGAAAGCAAAAGACAGTTCTAGCAATCAAACATCTCCATTTGATGGAGAAATGGAAAAGATTTACAACTGCCAGATTTTTATGTCAACTAGAGACATGGTATTCAGTGCCTAAGGCTCACCAATGCAAAAGAGCAATGAAAGCTATCTCTTCTGTTTTGACCCAACTGTGGTGCAAGCCATAAAAAATAATAATGATGAAGTTGAGGATCACACTTCTCAGCAAAGTCCTTGGTAACTGTATATAGAGTACAGTAGATCCCTTTGGCTAGCCTGGACACTCACCTGTGACCTTACCATGATGGACACTCATTGTGCTGTCTGGACTGCAGATGTGCCTCTTATCCATCTGACCATTGGTTTCTACCAAGGTTTTTCTTCCATTTCTGAGTTTTGGTTCCTTATCACTGTTGCCGTTTGCCTTGATTGGTTGGGGTCACTGGTGTTGCCCTTCTATGGGATGAATTTTTGTTACCTGACTTTTATTATTTGCTGTTCATACTTGTACAGCTTTTAGTTTTGACACAATGTTTGTCTTTACTGCGTATGAGACTGCATAGCTGTGGGCCATCTATTATGATCCCTTTCCTATACCAAAGTGCCTAAAGGAGGTGAGCAGTGAAACTGGACTGGAACTGGAAAAGTAGAATTAGGCTGTCTGGTCCATAGAGTCCTGTTTTCTTTTGCATCACAAGGACAGCAGTGTATGTGTGTGCCCTTTAGCCAGGATAGGATGAGAGAATTACGAAAGTCCTAAAAGGCCATGCATTAAATTATTTTTTCTCTCTTGTTATGTTGTGATCACGACTTAATTATCGTGATCTTGACATAACAAATTTTCTCGTGATCTCGACATAACAAAAAGTTGTGATCACGACTTATTTTTTGTTTTTATTTATTTATGTATTTATTATTATTATTATTATT